>SKCR01026627.1:0-325667 GCA_019454045.1 Zanthoxylum bungeanum | reverse complement strand
GACAGTTATATTCAAATCGGACTTTGAAAACATTCAATGTGTTTAGATTGGCAAATCATCATCATCATCATCATCACCACCACCACCACCACCATTATTATCGTCATCACCATCATCATCATATATATATACACACACACACATATTGTTAGGGTTGATGTTCAGAGTGCCAATCCGGATCGTATTTATGTCCGATTCATAAATACGAGCAATTTTATTTTCCATAATATTACTAATTCAATGATAGCACCATTGTCTTTTATACGCTTATTCGATCTAATTACGATTAGTTATCTGATTACGATTATATCGAAACTGAATTTGGTTCAGTGATACATGTATATTAGAAAAAAAAAAACCATAAGATTTACAATATAGTGCGCAGTTACAACGTAATTTTTAATTGACATTGGGAAGCGCCATATAAGATGTATATCCTTAAATAAAGTTCATGGTTAAGATTTAATAACACGGGTCGGTTAGTAAAATCCACTGAGACCAGTACATGTCGTATATCGTGACTTGGTCCGATGGTTTATCCCAATGAACCACGAGTCTCGAGAGACTCGTATAGACATGTAGGTGTTTATTTGATAAGACACTGAACGACTCACTGAAGATTTCCTAATAGATGGTACACCAACGTCAATAAGAATCTTCACGAGTTTAGCGAGCATAATGGTCCTTCGACTTGAGATACCACTGTGGATATATGAGTTATCCTCCACACTTTGATGGCAGTCATGTCAACGATCTATTCATGATCAGACCTCTGTCTGTTCGTTGGGTAGGGACTGATGCTCATGATATCTAGTGTGTGGCATCCGCACGTGTTTACGATCTAGTAAATCCTTGGCCGTGGTATAACTTCGAAAATCAGTTCTGAGTGTTATTTAGAGATCGTAAATGAAAAGTCGACTATATTATACCGAACGGGTTTGACGTTTTCATCTATACCTCAAGTATAATATGGATAGCCTGTGACAAATAGATTATACGTATGCACTGACCTCGACTTGCATAGTTTAGCGAGATTATCTGTGATCGTCATAATCAATAAGTGGGTAGATTATGGACACGAAATTGGATTTCGTGATAGATAGACATAAACTTATAGAGTCTCACAATATGAAGTGTACTCGTTGAGCACTTGGGCAACTCGATATGAATAATACGGATTATTCATAATACTTCACCGGATTAAATGAGTTAATTCGGATCGTTTAATCGTTAAACGATAACACATGCAATTATGGGATTTTGTCCGCTAATAATTATTGTATATTTGTATTTGTATTTGATACATAATATGATTAGATACACATTAATTATTCGTCAAATGAGATTTCGACACATGCCATAAATATATGTATTTGTTAATTATTTTAAATAAAATACATATATAATAATAATTACATTAATTGATTATTTTAATATTTAATTGTTATATATTTCAATAATTAATTAATAAACGTTTTCCATAATTGTTATGGAATTTGTCCAAATTTTATTAGTCAATATGACATGAATCAATTGAACTAAATGTGTTCAATTTGGATTGGATTACATAAAGTTTGATTAAATTGAAAAATTCCCAAAATACCCCTTATAGATTAATTTAATTAATCAAACACCAAATCAAGTCACCACATATGAACAACCCAAGAACAATTATAGGTGCCATAAGAGTGGTCACAACACTATAGAATAGCAACTTATCATCTAATTATCAAATTGGACAAAATTACACTAATTTCCATCCAATAAACTTCACATATGCATCCATACTTCCATATCCAACCATCAGAAACAAAAGCCCCAATTTTCAGAATTTAAAGAACCCTATAACCATTCTAAACCATCAAGAAACAAGATACTAAATTTCTAAGCATAGGGCTAAAGTTGATTACCTTTAATCACTTCTTTCCTTAGCTTATTTCTTGATTTTTCTTCAATTTCTTCATAATTTCTTCAAACCATCATTTGGGTGCTTTTGGTCTTTTTTTGGTCGGCCACGGTTATATTTAGGGGCATTTTTTGTATCAAAAAAAATTCTAAGACTCTATAAATATGATTAATTTTTCATTATTTCAACCCACCAAATTCTCAACTCTCTTATTTTCTATAATTCTCTTATTCTTAATCTCACTTCAATACAATTCTCTTATAATCTTATTCTCAATCTCAATTCAATTAGTTGTTAATTTGTTAAAATTTTAACAATTATTCAATTTTCTTATTTTTCTTCCTAATTTCTCAAACGAAAAATGGCAAGCTCATCTGAGAACATAATGTCAATTATGTCAACCCAATAGAGCGGCCCTATTGTCAATGCACAATCACGGAGAAGAGAAGTTAAGGCTCGGTCCTCGAATATTTTCAAAATTCATTTTAATTTGGAACGCCTAGAAGATGATTCACAACGAGCAATTTGCAGCTATTGTGGGGCTACCTATAAATTTTCTGGTGGATACGACAATATGATCAAGCACATGGAAAAACATCATTCGGTTGAATTTGGCATTGATACGACGCAAACTCAAATGGCCAGGTACGCATCATCTAGTAGAGGTATGAGTGCTGTAGATTTATTTAAATATTCTGATGCAAAAAATATAGAAGAATTTGCGAAATTAACTTGTATGACACATCTTTCTTTAAGCTTTGGTGAAAAACTTCATTTTACTAATTACGTGCATAATGCTTTAAATCATGTTGCATGTAGAATGACTCGAAACACAACAAAACATCATATTTTTAAATTATACAAAGATGGTAAAATCATTTTAAATGAAATATTTAAAGAGATGAAAGGTCGTATTTCTATATGTTCTGATATTTGGAGTGACCATTGGCAAACACACTCATACATGAGTGTGACTTGTCATTGGATTGATGCATCATTTACCATGCAAAAACGACTTATTGCATTTAGAGTTTTAGATGACCAACATACTGCACATAATATTGATGAATATGGTTTAGTAGAAAAAATTTTAACAATTGGATTTGATAATGCATTTGCAAATACTGCATCCATCAGTGATTTTAAATCCTTATGTGAACCAAATTTAGGGGGTCGATTTTTTCATATTCGTTGTACATGTCATGTCCTTAACATATGTGTGCAAGACGGTCTAAAATTATTATCACATTTCTTTGATCCAATTAAAACGGCACTTAACTGTATTTGGTCATATTCTCAAGTTAGGAGATAATGGACCAAGTTTTGTAAAATAAATGGTATTAAACCGATTAAATTTTCAAGAGATATTCCGACAATTTGGAATTCAACTTATTTTCTTTTATGTCAAGCATTTCAATACAAAGATGCATTATGTAGTTTTTTTCTCAACATGTTCAAAGTATCACACTTTATCCTAGTCAATGAGATATTTGTGAAATTTTTTTAGATTTTAAGAGTTTTTAATGATACTACTTTAGTTTTTAGCGGTGTTTATTATCCTACAGCACATTTATTTCTTCTTGAGAGTTTGAATATTGTTGGCACTCTCAATGAGCATGTTGACAGTAACTATCCTAATGATATTGTTTTGTTGGAAGCCATTACTGCTATGAAGGTAAAATGATTGAATTATTTTAGGGAAATTCCTTTACTTTATCTTATTGCTGCTGTTTTTGATCCTATATTTAAATTAGAAGGTTTGAATTGTGGTTTACAAGCTTACTATGGTTATTTAGGAATATTAGATGAAATTGATATTACAAGCATAATGACGAAATTAAGAAATGATTTAATTGTTTTATTTAATGATTATATTGTAAGATGTAACTTAGGAACATTAGGTGAATCTAGTAGTAGCGAACCGGTAATTCAAACAAGACTTAGCGCAGAGGATCATTGGTTATTGCAACGAAATAAAAAAGTTAGGGATACGACAACTAATAACCCTAAATTAGATAATTATTTATCTACAAATTTTGAGTTTTCTAATGAAAGTTTATGCAGTAAAAATTTTAAAATCCTTGAATGGTGGAACCGACATCAAAATATATATAATGTTTCATCAATTATTGCTAAAGAGATATGGCAGCACCTATTTCCACTGTTGTGGTTGAGCAAGCCTTCAGTTTGGGAGGTAATATATTGGATGCTAGACGATCTTCATTACATCCAAGCACTCTAGAAGCAACATCTTGTGTGGGTGATTGGACTCGAGCTGATCTGAGACAACAAGAAGATGCCCCCGATGATTTTGAAGATTTGTTCGATAATGCATCTGCAATTGCAAAAACAACCGGAGCCGAATGATCAACTTATAATGATGATTGTGTAGGACACAGAAACTGGGCGACGCATGCTGTTCCGGGCTCGCGGCTCGGTTGGGAGTACGGAGTAGCCCACGGGGGACTAAACCGGAGAATAATGGAGTCGCCACCCGGTGTGAACCGGGAAAATGATTTAAGGCCACACTCACCCCTCGCAAGGGAAGATCTCAAATCGTTGGGTTCGGAATGGTCCCTTACTTATGTCGTTTGTAATGAATGGATTTGTGCAATATTAACCAAGTCTACTCAACATACATGTTGGTCAAAGTAGTCTAAATTCTAGGTTTGCATGCTTCAACAGTAAACTTTTCATAACGGAAAACATTCGGCATCACACATCAAACATGCTACATACATAGTAATCTAAACATACCTTAACTTAAATTCCTCATATAAAAAGTAAATAACTAAAACATGCTTGAAATAAAACAACATTATAATGGTCTAATCATCCTCAAATACAAGTTGGATGAAATGAAATACATGAATCCTTCAAGTGGTACGGGGCATTGTATCCCGAGTGCAAACCATAATACCGTCCATTCGGATTCGGCTATGGAATTTATATCCGGGTTCCATCCAATATACCACAAGCAAGATCACATATTCCATTCACCCGAAATCACATCACATATTAAGTCATTATTTCATGTGAACAAATTCCAAATAACATGCTAAACTAACTATACAAATTAAACACATTTCCTAAGTCATTATTTCATGTAAATAAATTCCAACAACATGTCAAACTAATTATTCATATTAAACACATAAAATACATTTTTAAGTCATTATTTCATGTGAGCCAATTCAAACCATATGTTAATCTAATTATCTATGCTAAATATCACAAAACACATCTCCTAAATCATTATTTCATGTAAATAAATTTAATAATATAAACCCTCAGGTCTAACCTTTTTTGTCGCTTTTCGGAGATGCGTTATACGGCCGTCGGAAAGGCTAAGACACCACGATTCCACTGGTTCGCTGTTTCGACGTTTTGCTCACTGTTTTGTCGTTTTGTTCGCTGTTTTGAGTTCGTTTCGCTGCGTTTCAGGTCTCCACACTTGGCTCACTGGTTGGCAGTGAATTATGGGCTGTTTTGGTGAATTTTGAGGGGTATTAGACTGCCATTTGCTTGGTTTATTCAAGGATCTTCAAGTGCAGTTTTTGCTCACTGTTTTGGTGAATTTTGGGACTGTTTTGAGGGCTTTTGAGCTGCTGTTTTTGGGCAAATTTTGGAGAGTGTTTAAGACAGTTTGTGCACTAGTTTGGGGGCTAAAATTAGGGTAATTTGAGCACAAATTCCAGGGGCTAAATTGGGCGAGACAATGGGCTGTTTGGTGGACTGTTTTTGTGTGAAATAGGGGCTGTTTTGCGTGTTGGATGCAAGGGCAGTGAGGGGAGGCCAAATGGATGCTTTATGTGCGAGATGTGAGGGCTAGGGGGCTGGATGAATGCTTGAAATGATCAGAGGCAGTGAATGGAAGGGCTTGGGCATGACTTCAAGTCTCAAAGGAAGCAGTGAATGGCTTGGAAATAGGCAACAGTGGCGTCACTTCTAAGGGAGATGATGTGGCTGTTTTGTTCTCCTAAAATGCTTGGTGAATGCTTGATTTTTTGCTTGATGTATTTGATATGTGCTAGCTCTTCCAAGGCTGAAAAATGTGTGCTTATATAGGCAATTGGAGTGCATTTATTAGGTTGGCAAGGTGATGTTGAATGACATTAATTTGGTAGGCAAACTTCGTTGACAAAGGAAGGTAAAGTTGATGTAATTGTGATGGCTTGTTGAAAATGCATAAAGCTTGATATTAATGGTGTTGAAAATAAATAAAAGGATTGTTATAAGTCATGGGCATGAGGCATTTGGCTTAAATGGTGTGGGGTTGATCAATTAATGGCTTGGAAAATTTGATATCAAGGTAAAAGTTTGGTCAAAGGTTAAAGCAAGCTTTGTAAATGGATAAATCATGTTGGAATAGTGCAAGGAGGGTGAAATTTGGTGTCATGGTCGTGGGCCTCATGGGTGGTGGGCTTGGTGTTTAATTTATTTTTGTTTCATGGGCTTTGGATGTGGATTTAGGTGTTTAGGTGGGCTTGGAAGGTTTGCGGTGATTTCCGGGTTAAAGATATGCTTTGAAACGAACATTCAACAAGCGAACTCCGAGCGAACTTAGCGAATTAATACCAATAATATGTCAATTCTTGACTTCTCATTTCCCGACGACCGTTTTCCGTGACTTCCACGACTTAAAGGTAGTGCCTCCTTACGAGACTCATCATCGAGTTTGGTATGCAAAAATGCAATGCCTACAGATTGATAATTGTAAAATTGTAATTTACAAAGGGGATATGTCTTAAATTTGTAATGGAACTACGTGAGCTTTGATTCCTCTCACCCTTGGAGGATACGTAGACAACTTAAATTTTTAAAAATTTAAGCTCAAGTTTTTCAATGTAATATTTTTTTTTATTTATAAAATTAATCTCATTTATTTTAATTAATTTTCAAAATAAAAAAAAAAGTTTGGAACCGAACCGATTGGTTCCGGTTCGGTTCAAGGTTCCGGTTCCACTTAAGTGTGGAACCGGAAACCGATCGGTTCTGTTCGATTCCGAACCGGAACCGAACCGCTGGCCAGGTCTATGTACAGATGTACAAAAGGCATACCCCGAAAAAAGCTATCGAACTCAAACAAAACAGAACCTAAAACGTCCAATCAAAAACCAAATGCAAGCCTCAAAATGTCAAATCAGCAAACAAGCAATCAATAGAAATAAAGATGCCCACGCGCATAAGCGTCTTATCAAAAGCACAAAAGCAAGACCGTGGTAGTCCCAAGCCAGCCCACGTAAACAAAATCATTCGCGCAGCCTACATGAACAAAACAACTAATGTACAAAGATAGCCCACACGCATGAGACAACTTCCACAAAACCCAATGGGCCGAAATTCAACCCAAGCTAATTGAGGGCCAAATCCAGCCCATGTTAAGAAAATACACAGCTTAATATGCCCAAATTACAAGGAACCAGTCCACGCAGGGCCAAGAAGTCAGCGCTAGCCCAACAAGCTCAAAACTAGCCCACACGCATGGTCAGTCCCTGCAAGAGAGAAAAAATGCTAAACCTAACACACGTATAACAGCCTCAACCAACCCAAGTCATTAGCCCATTGTCATAAGCTCCAGCTTACCCTTGACATCAAAGTCAGTCTATGAATATAAGCTCCAGCCTATGTGTAAAAACCCCCATTAAATCTTAGACTCCAATCCAGACAGCCATCACCAAACCACGAATCAACTCCATCAACTACATGCATCAGCCAGACTTAATAAGCTTACCCAACTGCCCACACTAAGTCTAGATATTTAACCCATTCCACTAGAGTGGCAAGGCCCATTCAACTGTGACATGATCCAGGCAGACAACAAACCAAATGACGCATTACAAGTACCAGAAGGGCCAATTACGAGGCAGAGGACCAAAAGACTCAGAGAAGCAATGGCGGGATTAGTTCAGAGTTTTATGGCCGGCTGCAACCAAACAAATAGAGGCGCATGTGGGCTTCGATGGAAAGGGCCCAAAGCCATTTCACTTGGCCCAAATCAGTTTAGAATAAAGCTTTTTAGGCTTTTAAAGACTTAAAGACTTGATATTTGTTAATTTCGTTTTTAGGGGCATTATTGTCTTTATGCCTTTAGGGTTTCTTTTTGTAACAATATTTAAGCTTACTTTCTTTTCATTTGAGGAACCAACGAATTTGTAAACTCAAAAGCTTAAAGCTTTGGCTATGGCCGAATTATTGTAAGGGAGGGATTCCCCTTTTCAAGTTTGAATCGACTTATCTAAGTTTGGCAAACTTAGTGGCGTCTCCATTGCTAGCAAAACACTACAAGGATTCATCTTAAAGGTTCTCAAGGGCAAGTTCTTTGTGGGTCTTCTTTGTGGCCTTGGAAGGGTTTTGTTTCTACAAAATCATTCGCGGTTCTTGGGGTTCTGTCCGTTGCTTGGGGTTTGCTTGGATTTCGAATCCAAGTGGGTTTCTTGTCATTTGGTATCTAGAGCTCAGGGTTCCAAGGTCTGATTTTTCTATCTTTCCTTTTGTTTGATTCTGTTTTTCTCTTGTTCTTTGTTATTTTCGTTTCAGTTCTTGTTGGATCTTGTTTCTGTTTTTTTTTGTTTTGTTTATTTCTGGATCTGTTTTTGGTGTGTTTGTTCTTGTTATTTTCGTTTCAGTCCTTGTTGGTTCTTGATTCTGTTTTTTGTTTTGTTTATTTCTGGATCTGTTATTGGTGTGTTCTGCATATCAGTTCATTCCAGTTGCATATCAGTTCATCTTCATCACTTTTCCAGTTCTGGGCTTCTGTTCTGTTCTTCATATCAGTTCGTCATAGTCATTTGTTCTTTAGCATGTTTAAGAAATAAGCATGTTCTTGGCGGCTGTGTGTTTTGTCTCTAAACCCTAGTGAAGTGTGAAATCAGACCCTGAGAACTAAGTGAAGTCTGAAATCAGACCCTGAAATCTTAGCTTCTGAAATCAGACCTAAAACGTAACCTTTGAAATCTGCCTCTGAAATCAGACTCTGAGTTCAGACCTTGAAACTTAACCATTGAATCAGACTCTGAGATCAGACCCTGAAACTTAACCTCTGAAATCAGACCCAGACCAGTAGCCTCTGAAATCAGACCCAGACCAGTAGCCTCTGAAATCAGACCCTGACCAGTAGCCTCTGAAATCAGACCCTGACCAGTAACCTCTGAAAATTAGACCCTGAAATCAGACTCTGACCAGTAACCTCTGAAAATTAGACCCTGAAATCAGACTCTGACAGACTCTGAAACAGCCTCTGAATTCAGACCTTAGATTCAGACCATCATCAGACTCTGAAATCAGGCTTTGAAAACCACCTCTGAAATCAGAACCTAAATCAACCTCTGAAATCAGAACCACATTTAGCATCTGACGTTATCAAAAAAAAAAAAAAAAAGAGTAAAAAAGTGAAATTTTTGGTTGAATTTAGTTTGTTCCATATTATCATTTAGGTGCCCGTGGAGGGTATTCCATCAAAATTTCTATAGCGGTGCCAAATTTTCTCCGAAATTGCATACGACCGTGAATTTGCATGCTTATTTTTTTTTCCATTGTGCTAATTGTTACTCCTTATTTCTAATACTCTAGTTTAAGTATTATTGATTGAGTCTTCGTCGTTGCTATTCCTGTTCGTATTTTGTTTCCACCTGTCCTATATATTATTATTAGACCTTTGTGTTTCATGCTAGCTTGAGGACTACATTTGGTTTGTATTCTTGGATTGAGTGTGATTCACATTTGAATTGAGGACGAACTCAAGAGTGGTAAAAGGCAGTGATTGTGAGCACAGTATCGGGTAAAAGCCAATAGAGTGCAAACACGAGTGGAGTGATATCATTCGAGTGTAAACACGTGAGATTGTGAGGATTTAGACATTTGCTTTACTTTCCTGTTATTTCTAATCTGTTTGTTTAGTGTTGAGATGGCAGGTCTAACTACTGATGAAAAGCTTGAGGCATTGGATAGGAAATTTACAGATATGATGGAGAATATGAATACTGCTTTGGAGAGATTGTCCAAGAGTGTAGAGAGTATTCAAACTGGTAGCGGTCCCAGAGTACCACCACCTCAGAATGTACCACCACCTCACAATGTGCCACCTCGCCGTGTACCACCACAGTATGTACCACCAGATGAAGAGGAAGCTGAAAATGAGTTTGATGATTCTGATGGTTTTGATGATGTG
This sequence comes from Zanthoxylum bungeanum, assembly GCA_019454045.1. Classification (NCBI taxonomy): domain Eukaryota; kingdom Viridiplantae; phylum Streptophyta; class Magnoliopsida; order Sapindales; family Rutaceae; genus Zanthoxylum; species Zanthoxylum bungeanum. The sequence goes on along the minus strand of SKCR01026627.1, from coordinate 315,591 downwards.
GAGGAGAGATTTCAGCCTGGGCATGATAGGAGCCTAATAGGTTTGATAGGAGGAATGATAGGAGGGATAGACGGTTTGATGATAGAGGTGCATTTGATGCCAGAAGAGGGGATTATGATCGGAGAGGATATGGTAGGCGAGGAGATGTAGATGGTGATCTAGGTAGCATCAAGATCAAGATACCAACTTTCCAAGGCAAGAATGATCCTGAAGCTTATTTGGAATGGGAAAAGAAAATAGAATTGATTTTCAACTGTCATCACTACTCAGACGAGAAGAAGATCAGTCTGGCAGCAATTGAGTTTACCGATTATGCTATGATTTGGTGGGATCAGCTTGTCTCTACTCGGAGGAGAAACTATGAGAGACCGGTTCAGACATGGGCAGAACTTAGGGGTCTCATGAGAAAGAGATTTATACCCAGCCATTACTATAGGGAGTTGTATCAGAAACTACAACATCTGTATCAGGGGACCAAAAGTGTTGAGGACTATTACACAGAGATGGAAGTTGCCATGATCAGGGCAAATGTAGTTGAGGATGCAGAAGCTACTATGGCACGGTTTCTAGGGGGCTTGAATAGAGAGATTGCAAACATGGTGGAGTTGCATCATTATGTTGATTTGGAGGATATGCTTCACATGGCTATCAAGATAGAAAGGCAACTCAAGAAAAAGTCAACATCCAGATTTGGTACTCAGGCTACTTCTGCATGGAAAGGGAAATGGGTTCCGAATGAGAAGCGAGATGGAGGCTTTGACAAGCCTAGAGGCGAATTCAGTGGAGGCTTTAATAAGCCTAGGGCCGAACCTAGTGCCAAGGGTAAAGAGGCTGCGGAACCGAGCAAAACTAGACCAAAACCTGAGGGTGCAGCTGCTAGAACTAAAGATGTCAAGTGTTTCAAGTGTTTGGGCATGGGACACTATGCTTCACAATGTCCCAATAGGCGTACCTTAGTGATTGATAAAAAGAGTGGAGAGGTGTACTCTACCGATAGTGAGGTTGAGGAGGAGATGCCAGAGTTGGAGGATGCTAGTGACCATGAGGGAGCTGCATACCCGCTGGATAACTTATCCTTAGTTGTCAAGCGTGCTTTGAGTGCACTTGTTGTAGAGGATGAGAGTGTGCAGCAGAGGAGAACATATTCCATACTAGGTGCCGTGTGAATGGCAAGGGGTGTAGTATGATCATAGATGGGGGCAGTTGTACTAATGTTGCTAGCACAGCTTTGATTGAGCGATTGGGGTTGAGTTGCTTGAGACACCCGAAGCCTTACAAGTTGTGGTTAAATGATTGTGGGGAGATAAGTGTGACAAAGCAGGTACTGTTGAGCTTTACCATTGGGCCATACACAGATGATGTCCTATGTGATGTGATACCGATGCATGCAGGACATATTCTTTTGGGCAGGCCGTGGCAGTTTGATAAGAAGGTTATTCATGATGGGTTCAAGAACAAGTACTCTTTCCAGCATAAGGGAAAACCCATTACATTATACCCACTTACACCTGCACAAGTCCATGAAGATCAGGTTAAGTTGCAACTTGAGCGTGACAAAGAGAGAGCGAAGGGAAACACCACCTTGGGTGAGACTAGTGAGAGTGGTGTATCTGGTGAGAAAAATAAGGCCAAGGCCGTGGGAGTTTCCAAGGGGAGTGTGAGTGAACGTAAGGGGGAAACAAAAGAGAGAGTTAAAAAGAGTTTCTACATGGGTGAGGGTGAAGCAAGGAAAGCGTTCAAGGCTAGCAAGCTCATGTTATTGTTAGTCTATAAGGAGCCTCATATTTATTTTACTAACTCTGACCATTTGCTTCTGTGTCTATTTCATCTCTTTTGCAGGATTACAGTGACGTACTGACAGAGGACATACCTAGTGGGCTTCCACCCATTAGAGGTATTGAACACCAGATTGACTTCATACCTGGAGCAGTCATTCCTAACAGACCGGCTTATAGGAGCAATCCCGAGGAGACAAAGGAGCTACAAAGGCAAGTACGGGAGTTGATGGACAAGGGGTATGTAAGGGAAAGCATGAGTCCTTGTGCAGTACCAGTGCTTCTAGTTCCTAAGAAAGATGGGACGTGGCGTATGTGCGTTGACTGCCGAGCTATCAACAATATTACGGTAAAGTATCGTCACCCCATTCCTAGGCTAGATGACATGTTGGATGAATTGCATGGTTCCAAAATTTTTAGTAAGATTGATTTAAAGAGTGGATACCATCAAATTCGCATGAGAGAGGGAGATGAGTGGAAAACTGCATTTAAGACTAAGTATGGCTTGTATGAATGGTTAGTTATGCCATTTGGTCTCTCAAACGCACCTAGCACATTTATGAGATTGATGAATCATGTTATGCGTGCATTTTTAGGTAAGTTTGTTGTGGTTTACTTTGATGACATCTTAGTTTATAGTAAAACAGTAGATGAGCATGTAATGCATTTGGAGCATGTACTTGATGTTTTACGAAAAGAACAATTGTATGCTAACTCTGACAAATGCACATTTTGCATGGATAGAATTGTTTTTCTTGGCTTTGTTGTGAGTGCAGATGGCATCGAGGTAGATGTGGAAAAGGTAAAGGCAATTCAGGAATGGCCTACACCAACTACAGTGACAGAAGTCCGAAGCTTTCATGGGTTAGCGAGCTTCTATAGGAGATTTGTCAAGGACTTCAGTAGCATTGCCGCGCCATTGACTGAGGTAGTAAAGAAGACAGTTGGTTTTCAATGGGGCGAGGCGCAAGAGCGAGCATTCCAGGACCTTAAAGCGAAGTTATGCAGTGCACCCATTTTAGCACTACCCAACTTCGAGAAGACATTTGAGATTGAGTGCGACGCATCAGGGTTAGGTATTGGAGCAGTTCTCATGCAAGAAAAGCGGCCAATAGCCTATTTTAGTGAGAAGCTGAATGGAGCAGCTTTGAGGTACCCCACGTATGACAAAGAGTTATATGCGCTTGTGAGAGCACTTGAGACATGGCAGCACTACTTGTGGCCTAAAGAGTTCGTGATCCACACCGACCATGAATCATTAAAACACTTGAAGGGTCAAGGTAAGCTGAATAAGCGACACGCAAAATGGATGGAATTCGTTGAGTCATTTCCATATGTTATACGCTACAAGCAAGGTAAAGAAAACATAGTGGCTGATGCATTATCTCGCAGGTATGTTTTACTTACTTCAATGCATGCACGGATGTTGGGATTTGATTTGATTAAGGAATTATATGAGTGTGATTCTGATTTTGGTGAGATTTATGCTACTTGTGCAAAGTCATCTTTTGGAAAGTTTTACATTCATGATGGATTCTTATTTAAAACGAACATGTTGTGTGTTCCTGCTTGTAGTATGCGTGAGTTGCTTGTGAAAGAAGCGCATGGGGGAGGTTTGATGGGGCATTTTGGGATTACTAAGACTTTAGCTATTTTACATGAGCACTTTTATTGGCCTAAAATGAAACGTGATGTTGAGCGTATTTGTGATAAGTGTCTAACATGTAAGCATGCTAAATCTAAATTAATGCCACATGGTTTGTATACTCCTTTGCCTGTACCTAGTGAACCCTGGGTTGATATATCGATGGATTTTGTGTTAGGTTTGCCTAGGACAAAGAGGGGTAGAGATTCAATCTTTGTTGTAGTTGATAGGTTTAGTAAAATGGCTCATTTCATTGCATGTCATAAAACCGATGATGCTACAAACATTGCAGATTTATTTTTCAGAGACATAGTGCGACTCCATGGTATACCTAGGAGTATTGTATCTGATAGAGATGTTAAGTTCCTTAGCCATTTTTGGAAGGTGTTGTGGGCTAAACTAGGCACCAAACTATTGTATTCTACCACATGTCATCCACAGACTGATGGACAAACAGAGGTAGTTAATAGGACTTTATCTCAATTATTGCGCACTATAGTTGGCAAGAATTTGAAGAGTTGGGAAGATTGTTTGCCATTTATTGAGTTTGCATATAATCGTAGCATTCATTCTTCTACATCATTTTCACCTTTTGAAATTGTTTATGGTTTTCAGCCACTAACTCCATTGGATTTGTTACCTTTGCCTGTTGATGAGCACGCGGGGCTAGATGGAAAAAGGAAGGCCGATTTGGTGAAGCACATACATGAGAAAGCAAGAGAGCAAATACAACGAAAGAATGAGCAATATGCTTCTCATGCTAATAAGGAAGAAAGCGTGTGGTATTTCAGCCTGGAGATTGGGTTTGGGTACACATGCGCAAGGAGAGATTTCCTGAACAACGTAAATCTAAGCTACAACCGAGAGGGGATGGTCCATTTCAAGTTTTGGAACGGATTAATGACAATGCATACAAGCTGGATTTACAAGGTAAGTATAATGTGTCTGCTACATTTAATGTTTCTGACTTAACTCCTTTTGATGCAGGTACAGATTCGAGGTCGAATCCTTTTCAAGAGGGAGGGGATGACATGATCCAGGCAGACAACAAACCAAATGACGCATTACAAGTACCAGAAGGGCCAATTACGAGGCAGAGGACCAAAAGACTCAGAGAAGCAATGGCGGGATTAGTTCAGAGTTTTATGGCCGACTGCAACAAACAAATAGAGCGCATGTGGGCTTCGATGGAAAGGGCCCAAAACCATTTCACTTGGCCCAAATCAGTTTAGAATAAAGCTTTTTAGGCATTTAAAGACTTAAAGACTTGATATTTGTGTAATTTCGTTTTTAGGGGCATTATTGTCTTTATGCCTTTAGGGTTTCTTTTTGTAACAATATTTAAGCTTACTTTCTTCTTCATTTGAGGAACCAACGAATTTGTAAACTCAAAAGCTTAAAGCTTTGGCTATGGCCGAATTATGTAAGGGAGGGATTCCCCTTTTCAAGTTTGAATCGACTTATCTAAGTTTGGCACACTTAGTGGCGTCTCCATTGCTAGCAAAACACTACAAGGATTCATCTTAAAGGTTCTCAAGGGCAAGTTCTTTGTGGGTCTTCTTTGTGGCCTTGGAAGGGTTTTGTTTCTACAAAATCATATTCGCGGTTCTTGGGGTTCTGTCGTTGCTTGGGGTTTGCTTGGATTTCGAATCCAAGTGGGTTCCTGTCAAACTGAGTTATATATATATGTTCTTACTTGCCACACGTGACACAATTTCAGCCCCATAAAACCACAAAACATCCACATTCAAAGATATGTTCTATTTTTCCTGGACATTCAGTCCTAAAAAAAGCTAGCTCATTCAAACTCCATATCTTTTCCTATTTCTCCAACACATGCCCGAACCAGCCACAGAAAATCACATGCTGCTACTCCCTGATTTTGAATTAAACCATAATTGAACCATTAAAAAGAAGCTTATAACCCAAGCTAAACTCCGAGAGGACCAAAGTGTTGACGCAATTCACAGGTCCCAAGTCCAATAAGAACTTCAACACACTTCTGGGAACCTGAACTTCAAAACCTGCTCAATAAAGCAGATCAAGTCCCCACGAAGCAGCCAGTTAGGTCACATGCTGATCAATACCAAATGATTTCTAGGCCCCAATTTTCATCAGAAAACCAATGTCCCATAAACAGACACAAAGTAAGCACACAACACTGTTATAAACTCCCTTGCTACGAATGAATAGCCATGCCTATTCTAGAGAGGATCGCAAATAAAACGTGTGTGTGGTCTGTCGGGGTTGGTGCTTAGAGCGTCAATCCATACCGTATTTATGTTTGATTCATGAATACGAACATCATCTTTTTCCATAATATTACTTTCTATAGTGGTTGCACCTCTTATTTTTATATACGTATTCTATCTAATTACGATTAGATTGAAACTAAATCTGATTTAGTGAAATATATATATTAGACAAAGACCCGATAATAGATAATGTAGTACGCAGTTACAAAGAAGTTTGTAATAGATATTAGGAAGTGTCGCTACTAGAAATATATTATCAAATAAAGTTCATGGTCAAGATTTACTAACACGGGTCGGTTAGTTAAATCCGTTGAGACAAGTACATGTCTTATATCGTGACTTAGTCCGATGGTTTATCCCAATAAACCATGAGTCTTGGGAGACTCGTATAGACATGTAGGTGTTTATAGTGGATAAACACCGAACGACTCACCGAAGATTCTTAATTGATGATACACCAACGTCAATAAGAATCTTATCGGGTTGAGTAGCATAGTGGTCATTCGACTTGAGATACCACTGTGGATATATGAGACATCCTCCACACTTAGATGACAGTCACGTCACCGATCTATGTAGATCAGACCTCCGCCTGTTCGTTGGGTGTGGGCCGATCCTCAAGACATCATGTGTGTATCCAAATAGGATCTGTCAGCTCTGTGTACAGAGCATAGGTAGTTCAAATTTGATTAGCAATCTGTTAAATCTATGGCCATAGTGTATTTAGGAAGTGAGTTCCGACTGTTATTTATAGATTGCTAATAGATAGGTCGACAAGATTATATCTATAGAGATTTGACGTTTATATATATATCTCTGGGATAATCCGGATACCTGTGACAGAGTGATTATACGTATGCAATGACCTCGACCTGTATGATTCAGCGAGTTTATCAATGGTCGTCATAATTTACGTGTGGGTAAATTGTGGACACGAAATTGGATTTTGTGACAAATATGTCTGAATCTAGAGATTCTCACTAGTGAAATATACTCGTAAAGCACTGGGACAACTTTTACGAATAAAACTGATTATTTATAAGTCGTTTAAATGTTAAACAAAAAATACTTGCAAATGGATCTAATAGTAATTTATTAATTAATGTGTATTTGTATTTAATGAAAGATTTTATTAAATACACATTAATTAAATGTCAAATTGTGATGTTTGACATATCATAAATATATATATATATTGATATTTAAAGTAAATATAATACATATATTTAAAATATTTGTATTTAAATAATTATTTAATTATTTAATTGTTAATAATTAAATTTAATTAAAATATAAATATCTTAAGTTATGATAAATTTAGGACATGACTTTATTTGCTTTATTTGACTTGTTGTAAATTATTAAATGGTGTAATGATCAAATACACAACTTGATTAAAGCTTTAATGAAAAAAATATCTAGACATTTATTTTATACACTCAAATTTTGGCCAAGGCTATTTTTGGAGAGTATAAATTATTTTGTTTCATTTTCATTCATTTAGGTTAAGCCACCAAATATTACAAAGTGAGTTTTGAGAGAAAAAGTTTGGAGATCAAAAGAAAAGCTTGAAAAACTTGGATTTTTGTAAGTTTTTCTTAAACTTTTTCAATTAGGAAATGGTTTCTATGATACTAGGATACAACATGTGTTGCTTAGTTTCTTCTCTACTCTTTTAGTTTGTAATTTTTTTGGTTGGAAACTTGTTTGAAAGATTCTTGCATGCTTGTTTTATAAAGTAAGCTTGAAATGGTTTCAATGGTTTTTTTTTTTGATTATTTGATAATCATGTTTGTCATTCTAGAGTTGCTAATCCACTCATTGATGACCTATAATTGTTCTTGAGTTTTTTCATGATTGTGAGACTAGTTTGGTGTGGTTTAGATTGAATTAAAGTTGTGGATTTAATTGATTTGGTAAGATTTGTCAATTCGAAGAAATTATAAAATTAGGGTTCTTAACCCTTTCCAAATTTGGGGCTTTCATATATGTGATGTATTATGGTGTGTATATGATGCATATTAATTTTTGGGGTTGATTGGATTTGATATTGACATGTTTTGAACATAAAATGACCAAATTACAAAAATTGAAAAATTTTGAGGCTGTTTCGGCAATTAGCAATTTTGGGGTTTTTGTTGCAATCTAATGTTGATGTGTTAGACATGTTGGAAATCATTTTGGAAATGATTTAGAATCATCCAAAATTATATTTGACAATTTTAGGACTAAAATGATCAATCTGTAAAGTATTGGGGTAATTCGATAATTACCAATAAATTTGGTTTATTGTGTAAATTTTTCAAAATTTGATAATTGGGTAATTAAATAAAAAGTTTATTTAATTGATCAAATAAAATTTTTGAAATCGGAAAATTTTGATTTTTCGTGTTCCGCTGCGTTATATGTACTACCCTTAAAACCCCAACAAAATGTTATCAGAGCGAATCTAATTCTGGACACCCGATATGATTATGCCTTTTAAATTCAATGTTAATTTAATCCTTGCTTTATGCATGCATGTGTTTATTTAATTTCATTAAATAAAGTAAAAACATCTTTTGCGGAAAATCCCTAATTAATAAAGTTTTAAAGTAACTAGTATAGATATACTTGTTTTTTTGGTTCGTCTTGTCAATACGGTTTATGGATATCTGTTCTACTACTACATCGGAGAACGTGCCAAAGCAGTGAGGGTGTAGCCGATGGAAATTTATTTTATGCCGGATGTATACTTGATACTAGATAAATTCAAGCGAAAGCGAAATCCTGAACGTGCCAAAGTTGTCAAGGTTACGCAAGTAGCTTGAGTTTATTATTGACAAGTTTAACCTTGGTACGCCTCCTTGTGAACGTGTCAAAGTTGTCACAATGAGAAACTGTCAAAACCAAAACCGGAGTCACAATGAGTATGATTGACAATAAGTTGTCTACCTGTGAATATATGTAGGCGAGAACATGCCAAAGCTGTGAGTCGAAATATATTCATGGGGTCCACTTCCCATTATGGAATTCGATTTATTTATTGAATTTTCATTTTTAGTTGGGGATTACGATATTACGTAAAACAGTGGGAGACACTGCTAAGTTTAAAATATTACATAACTTAAGCACTGTGTAATGTTATACAAAATTGTCGCATGTTTGTTTTCCTTATTTTATATTAGATAGAATTAAACTTTTAATCATCTGCTTACATATTTTAATATGTTGTTTCTGACTTCACTTATGGTTGCACTTTTCTGGAAAAGGTTCTAGATACTATTAGACTAGGATATTGATAGATTAGTCTAAACCATCGGGAACTGTTGTTCCGATTTTCTTGAAAATCAGGATGGTTAGTGATTAGTTACTAAGTCATGCTAGATAATCTATGTACGTGCCAAATTTGGACCCGAGGGTAAAATTATCTTTTCACGTCAAATTCAATACCAAAAGCCCACAAATATTGGCCCTTAAAAACCATATTGGAAAACCCAGCCCAAAAGACTTTATTCCATCGGTACATAACACTACAAATGAAAAGCCAAAAAGTAGACAGCATAAAACACGATTGTTACTAACTATTTTTACTTTTTCTAAACACAAACACATGCAACGCCGAAAGTTGGATCCAAGACACGTTGTGGGTTCCATAGCCAGATATATCAGCACGTTGTAGACCCATTGCCAGCTTTTATCACAGCTACAAAATAATCTCTTTTCAGATCTATAAAAGGGAAGATAACTCAGGGTTCAAGGCAGGCTTCACATCCTTCTTACAAACTTCTATTCTCTGACACAAGTTCTGAGAACTTTTTTTTTTGTCACCGCCCTCACGGCTATCAAAAGAAAGTCAAGGTAATAATAAGCCTTATTTCCGCATATTACATAATGGCAGCTCATTTCACTATACTGACTTGAGCGTCGGAGTGTACCCGGCACCCACCATACCGGTGGTAGTCTACTCCCGCTCACTCTATCTTTGTTTTGCAGGATCGTTAATGCCCCCAACCTACAAATTCTGATTGTGGACCTCGGGTGAAATCCAGCATCCACAATTTGGCGCCCACCGTGGGGCCTTAGTGATTTATAAGCAAACAAAGATCTCTCAATCTACAATTCGGAAAGCACTGTCACTTATGGCTTCAAGCAGCGAACAGACGCCAGATCCAATTACGTCTCAAATAACTATGCTACATGAAAGATTACGAACTTTGGAGGAGGAGAACCAGACCATGCGGAGCTCCAATTTAAACCTTCAGAAGCAGTTGGAACTAATCTCTTCCACCTCTCAACAACGAGATTCTCCTGATAATCCCAATAGTCTTGTGGCCCCATCTAACCTTTTGGAAACATTCAATGATGTGGCGAATGGTGATCCTTCCCCAGGCGACCTTCCAAGAAATCATACAAATATGACAATTTTTCCAGTCGACCAAGCTCAGCGAGTCGCTTCTAGCATGCGAAAAGAAATGTTAGAGTTCAAAGAAGCAATCTTGTCCAGCTTGCCAGGCATCAAGCTACCAATAAGGAAGAGTAGGGCCGGGACGATTTCTGACACACCATTTATTGAGACTATCTCTTCCGTAGAATTACCAAGAAAATTCAGTCCCCCGGATATGAAATTGTATGACGGATCAACTGACCCGGACGACCACATCATTCATTACAAATATAAGATGATGTCAACAGGCCTAACCCCTCAACAGTGGGAAGCTGGGATGTGCAGAGGATTTGGAGAAACGTTGGCGGGGCCAGCCCTAACTTGGTTCATCAACCTCCCATACAGGTCTATTGGATCATACCAACAGTTGGCAGACAAGTTTGTAGAGCATTTCGCAAGTTCTTGCAAGATTGAAAAGACATCAGACGACCTTTACACGTCCAACAGAGAAATGGAGAATCTTTACGAAGCTACGTGGCTCGGTTCAATAAAGAAAGAATAACTATCTCTGACCTCCATCAACCTACGGCGGTGGAAGCATTTAAAATGGATTGCTTCTAGAGAGTGGACTCTACAAAAAACTCACTAAATTTCGATGCTACACAATGGATCAAGCCATGGCTCGAGCCCAAGTTGAAATAAGGTGGGAGGAGGACAAGAGAAACCAAAGAAAAGAGAATTCTTCTAATTTTCTACGAGGTAGTACTCAAGATACTGTTAAACGGCGCAAAGAATTCCCTAACAAAACGCTACGGCCAACAGACATGAAGAACAATCAAAGGGTGCATCGACATTTCAACCGTGACTTCAAGCGACAACCATTGCCATTCAGGGTTCAAGATAAGACCGTGAACAGAGAGAGGCTCCCAGACTACAATTTCACTGTTTCCCCAGGAGAACTGGTTTCAGTCCTCAAGAAGATGGGGAACGAGGTACGATGGCCCCCACGCTCCAGAGATTATTCAGCTAAGAAAGATACCAGCAAATGGTGTGAATTTCATCGAGATTATGGACATACGACAGCAGATTGCGTAGCTTTAAGGCTGGAAGTATTGGAATTGCTGAATAAAGGACATTTGAAGGATTTGCTTTCGGAGAAAGGCAAAGCTACTATAGCCCGAAGAAACGAGAAGGAAGAAGGCCCCACACCACCACCACCAGTCAACAATACAGTAAGTTTTATTTCTGGAGGATCCGAAATCAGCGGTGCCTCATATTCGGCTGCGAAACGACATACCAGAGAAGCAACAATGGGTCATTTCCATTCAACTATGTCGATTGAAGGGATGTTTACAAACCTAACAATTGAATTCCCAGACGACAGCAATTCCAGTCAAACGAATCCGCATCATGACGCGCTGGTAATTTCACTACAGATTGCAAATTTTATAGTCAAACGAGTCTTAGTCGACACAGGTTCATCAGCAAACATCATCTTCAGAACTGCTCTGTCCGACATGGGAACCGAGATAGAAAGGATCAATAGGAGGTCAACTGTTCTTATTGGATTCAGCGGCGAACAAAAATTCACAATCGGGGAGATAACACTCTCAGTCTATGCCGGAGGAAACAACAAGATGACAACATTTTTGGTTCTCGATTGTCCATCAGCCTACAATCTGATAGTCGGCCGACCATGGATTCATGAGATGAGGGCAGTCTCGTCAACTTATCATCAAGTGCTCAAATTTCCCACAAGATGGGGAATTCAGGAGATTATAGGAGACCAACACGCTTCAAGAAGTTGCTACCAGACGACTTTAAAGGCGAAACCTCAGTCGGCATAGCAATTAATGAAGGGATCCGGTGTTACACCACCAGATCAGCCAAGCGTAGAGGAGCTAGACGAAGTCTCAATACACCCAGAATATGCAGATCACAAAGTACCAATTGGAGTTAATCTGGATCCCAAGCTACGAACCGACCTAATTGATTTCTTGATGAAGCGACATGATTGTTTCGCCTGGTCACACGAAGATATGACCGGGATCGACCCAGAGTTAATCACCCATGAGCTCCATGTAGATCCAAGCTACCCTCCTGTCAGACAGAAAAGAAGAAAGTTTGCCCCGGAGAGAAATCAGATCATCAATGAAGAAGTCCAAAAATTATTACAAAATGGAGCCATCAAGGAGGTTCAATTCCCAGAATGGTTAGCTAATGTGGTGATAGTACGAAAGAAGAACGGGAAATGGAGAGTTTGCATCGACTTCACAGATTTGAACAAAGCGTGCCCCAAGGATTCCTTCCCATTACCTCATATTGATTCCTTGGTTGATGCTACAGCAGGCCATGCGAGTTACTGAGTTTCATGGATGCCTATTCAGGCTACAATCAAATCCTCATGCATCCGAACGACCAGGAAAAAACCGCATTCATCACCAACAGAGGCATATATTGTTACAAAGTGATGCCATTCGGACTCAAAAATGCTGGAGCAACTTATCAACGAATGGTGAACAAAATGTTTTCTCAACAAATAGGGAAGACCATGGAGGTTTATATAGATGACATGCTGGTAAAGTCATTAGAAGCCGAACAACATCTGACACATTTGGAGCAAGCATTCGACACAATGAGGAAGTACGGTATGAAATTGAATCCAACAAAATGTGCTTTTGGAGTCGCTTCAGGGAAATTTCTTGGATACATGGTCACGCGACGAGGGATAGAAGCCAATCCTACTCAGATCAGATCTATTCTTGACATTCCTTCTCCTTCCAATCCGAAAGATGTCATGCGACTTGCCGGGAGAATAGCCGCACTTAATAGATTCATTTCCAAGTCAACCGATAAAAGTTTTCTATTCTTCTCAGCCTTGAAGAAGGCAAAACACTTCGAGTGGACTCCAGCCTGCGAAGAAGCATTGACGGAACTTAAACGATACTTATCTTCTCCATCATTGTTATCTAAGCCACTCGACAATGAAAGACTTTTTCTCTACTTAGGAGTCTCAGAACAAGCAGTAAGTGCTGTCCTGATCCGAGAAGAAAACGAAACTCAACTCCCAGTCTACTATGTGAGTAAAGCATTGTTAGATGCAGAATCACGCTACCCTCATATGGAAAAATTGGTACTGGCGTTGGTAACTGCAGCAAGGAAGCTACGACCATATTTTCAGGGGCACCCAATCACTGTCTATACATCGTATCCAATGAGGAGCATACTTCATAAACCCGAGCTTTCAGGGAGACTGACCAAGTGGGCTGTGGACTAGGAGAACACGACATCACGTACTTACCACGCACCGCGATCAAGTCACAAGCACTCGCAGATTTTGTTGCTGATTTCAGCTCCAGTCTACAGGTACCAGCTGAACAAGAAATCCAATGTATCCATCCTTCGACTACCTGGAGATTGGCAGTCGACGGGTCAAGCAATAAACGTGGATGCGGCTTAGGGATTGTGATTACAACTCCTGAAGGCGATGTGTTGCAACAGGCGGTCAAATGTGGCTTCAGAGTCTCTAATAACGAAGCCGAATACGAGGCTCTCATAGCTGGCTTAAACTTGGCCCATGAGCTTGGTGCCAAGAAGATCGAAGTGAAATCAGATTCTCAATTAATTGTCAATCAATTCCAGGGTTCATATCAAGCTAGAGACTCACAGATGGTTTCTTATCTACAAAAGGTAAAGGAAATCCAGTCGACATTTGAACAGATAACCATTTCTCAAATCCCCAGAAATGAAAATAAGCACGCAGATGCTTTAGCTACACTGGGTTCGGCGATTGAAGGAGAAAAAATCCAGTCCATCCCAATTGTATATTTGCAGTGGCCAGCAATTTGGAAGAATGGAGTCGAAGAAGTTTCAACACTCACATCAGGCGACTCATGGTTGACTCCAATTGAGAAATATTTACAAAATGGCATGCTTCCAGAAGATAAAATTGAGGCTCGAAAGATTCAACGACAAGCTGCCAGATTCACGCTACATGATGGGCAACTTTTGAAAAGATCACTATCTGGTCCCTACCTCAAATGTCTCACTCCAGAGGAAGCCCGGTACGTTTTAACCGAACTTCATGAAGGAGAATGTGGAAACCATTCAGGTGGAAGAAGCTTAGCCTCCCGAGCCCACACGACGGGATACTATTGGCCGTCTATGCGGGCTGATTCGGTTGAATTCACTCGAAAATGCGAGAAATGTCAAAGATTTGCCCCCGTCTCACACTTACCACCAGAGAAACTGAAGCCGATTCTGTCACTTTGGCCATTCATGAAATGGGGAATGGACATCGTTGGGAAGCTACCTACCGCCCCTGGACAGCGAGTCTACATGCTCGCCCTTACAGATTACTATTCCAAATGGATCGAAGCAGAAGCCTTTGCCAAGATACGGGACTTAGAAGTGCAAAACTTCGTATGGAAAAACATCATTTGTCGATTCGGTTTGCCGAAGGAAATTGTGACTGACAACGGGTCCCAATTCATCAGCTACCGTTTCCAAGACTTCTGCAAGAATTGGGGAATCAAATTGAACTTTTCAACCCCACGTTTTCCTCAAGCGAATGGTCAAGCTGAATCATCCAACAAAACGATCTTGAATACAATGAAGAAAAGATTAGAGAAATCAAAAGGAGCATGGGCAGATGAACTTCCAGGAGTCTTGTGGTCCTACAGAACTACAGCCCGGTCATCAACTGGACAAACCTCATTCTCCCTTGTGTTTGGGTGTGAAGCAATGATCCCAGTCGAAGGAGTTGTCCCAACTCCTCGATACCAATGGCTCGAAGAAAACACGAATCAACAACTCATGAGTTATAGCCTTGATACAGTTGATGAAATGAGGGAACGAGCCTCTATACGACTTGCAGCACATCAGCAGAGAATGGCCAAATATTTTAACAAGAATGTTAGGTGCAGAACGTTTAAAGAAGGAGATTGGGTCCTACGGAAAGTATTTCAGAATACCAAAGAGATCAAAGATGGAAAGCTAGGACCAAATTGGGAAGGCCCATACGTCATTACGAAGATCGTTGGGCAGGGCGCCTACAAATTGGAAACGACAGAAGGAAGGCCAATTCAAAATAGCTGGAATGCAATTCATCTTAAACGATTCTACCGGTAATTTTTATTTTTCTTTTGTGTTGCCCACTCGGCCAATGAATTATTTTATAATAAAATGTTGTGTGATGAAATTTATGCATTCTGATATCCATATAGTAAAAATAAATATGAAATCTTAGATGTCAACCAAAAAGGAAACATTATATATTCGCGATTTCCCATTACAAAAAGATAATCAAAAGTTAAAATTACATATTCATTCCACGGGCATCTCAGTCGACGGGACCTCAGGAGAGAGCTGAACTTCCGCTGGTGGAACATCAGCGGTCTGACTGGGAACAAGAGGGATAATTTCAGTCGATGAGGGAACAACATCCGTTTCAGTCTGTTTCTCCGTTACTTTCATCACTTCTTCGGCTTCTCCAGTGGCCATTTGTTTTTCTTCAACAGTCTCTTTCGAGAGTACCTCTTCTCCATCTTCTTCTTCTTCACCCTCACTTGTAAGGGAGACCCCAGCAGCTAACCTCTCATATTCTCGAATCCATTTTTTCGGTTTCCAAGCGACATTTTGACCAGCTAAATATTCTTCCATTAGACTGCTCCTCTCTTTCATCATTGATTCAAAGGCAACCAATTCAAGTTGGTCAAGCAATTCGGCCTTTTCCTTCCTCAAGCTCTCCACACTTTCTTTGAACGCTTCATTGGTAGCCTCAGACACTTCTTTCTCCAATTTCAGTGTTGCTTGAGTCTCTCTCAGTTCCTTCTCGACCTTTCTTAACTTCCTTTCGGTAGCGTCAAAATTTATTTTCAGTTCACCGAAATCCCTTCTGACTGATGTGTTGGCTTTCTCTAAGTCCATCATCCTCCTTTGGCTCAATTCAGCATACTGTTGCATGAAAAGACCACATTCCATAACCTGAAACAAATTCCTTTTAGTACATTCCATACGACTTCTACAAATAGATATATACATGTTTTCAAAGATAAATATATACCTGATAACTTAAAGCCGCAATCTTCTTGCTTGTTTCGGTTGGACCCAACTCAATCAGCCGTTGCTCGTCTTCTTCCAGCAACAGACGTTTGATAAATTTAGAAAGGCTAGAAGGATCCGAAATTGCAGTAGACCCGTGGGGAATCCTCACTACAACGCCTTCTGCGTCTTCCTCCACTTCTACTACTGCCTTCCTCTTCTTCGAGGCAGACACCTTCTCAGTCGACTGGGTCATTGGTTCGGACACATTAACCGGAACGACTTCAGCTGGTTTAGCGATATCCAAATCTGCGGCTTCAGGCTCCTTCTCTTTAGCTTTCTTAGTCTTCCTCCGGCTCCTCATTTCATCAAGTTTTGGCACCTTAAATGGACCCGACATCATCTCAGCTGCGCATAAAAATTCTTCAGGAGTCAGCGATGTTAGAAATAGCAGCCTTCCAAATGTAACCTCAATCGCCCAAGTGCACAAAATCACGGCCAAAATATGCTTACTCAAAGCCAAAGGAGTACCTTCAGAATAAATCACTTCTTTCCACAGCGGAGTTAACCTCAGTCTCCTCTCTTCTAAAGCCGCTTTCCAATTCCTCTTCGAATCAGGCAAACCGAGGATGTGATTAGTGTTTGCGATGGCTCGATGAGTAGTATCGAATGTTCTATTCAGCTGAAGACCTGAAAGAAGAAAGAGAATATTTACAGTCATACAAGTTGTAAAATAGAATATAGAAGGGTGAAGAAATACTCACTCGACGAGTTCCAATGTTCTGGTATTTCTCCACTCCCATTCAACCCGAACACACTCTCTCCTCTCACGAAGAAATAACTTTTTTGCCAATCGCCCCTATCATTTGTTGTAAGTCCCAATACCAAATGCTCTCTCTTTTGGCGGAGATACATGTGATATCTCCCTTTTTCTCTCAGGTGTTCTTTCATATAGTAAGTATATAATAATTCTCGCACCCCGAACACGATCCCTAATTCAAATGACATACACTCAATCGACAGTAGAATCCTCCAAGTGTTTGGCATTAGTTGCGACGGAGCCAGCTGGTAATGATTCAAGACTTCCCATACTAACTTTGGAATGGGGAATCTGAATCCATCAATAAAGAGTCGTTCGTAAAACCCAATCCACCCAAGAATTCTGTAGTCTATCCTTTCAGTCGGCGACGCTAACCTTACTTCAATTGATGGAGGAAATCTATATTTCAATCTCATCTCTCTCATTGATCTTTCAGTCACTCGACTAGCTGGATTCTTGGTTAAGATGTTTGTTGGTTCACTCGTACTTGGAATCTCACTCGACTCCTCAATTGTAGGTAATGATCTAAGTGGTGTAGCTTCGGTAGGTATTCCTAACGGTGGTTTAGCTATAGTTACAATTCCAGCCTCTATAAAATCTTCATGCGACCAATCCCTATTAGTTTCTTCATCACTTGAATCATTCATAGGTTGTTCAATATACTTGTCAATCTGAGCACCTAAACTACCCAACGAATCCTCACTCGACATTTTCCAAGCAACAAACACAAATTTCCTAAAATTTCTACCCCTTTGAAGATCTAAACACGTCTAAACCATAAACAAAATCTGTAAGTTTCACTATGTTTTTCAAGATCTAATGACCTATTTGACTTAGAACAAATTGAATCTACAATATGAACATTTGAAGATGTTGAAGAATACGAAGAAGATTATGAAGAGTACCTTGAAATCTTGAGAGCTCCCTTACGCTTGCCAACCGAGAGAAACTTTTTTTTGAGACCAAATGAGACTCAAAACTCATTCTTATACTCTCATTTTAGGCGCCTCAATTTCCCTCCAAAAGACACCTCGAAAATCCCACTAGGGTTTAATAAATGAACTTGGGCTCCAAACACCCACAAGCCCAACTTCCTTACAATCTTCCAAGGATAATATCATTGTGAAGACAACTCTGGCGATTGGATGACATCTGTCAATGAAATTATTCCCTACAGAGTAGAACCTCGACATCTTGTTTCATTTTACCAAGGTTCGTTGGATTTCAGTCAACATTTTTACATATAGACTACAGACAAGTTGACGTTGGTATATGAATCTCTGTAAATTCCCTTCAGTCTACTTGCGTCATTGAGGTAATTTCAGGTAAACACGAATGAAAGAGCATAATGATTCATATAATCAATTCAATCGAGATACATGCATGAAGTCATTATAGGATTATTTCAGTCGACATTATGTACAAAGTATACAGATTTTCTTCAGTCGACATTCCCATATGGGGCGGTAACATTTACATTTTAGAAGATTATTTCAGTCGTCAGGCATGTTATTTCGACAGGTGAATATTAAATCCTTACAGGATCATCTCAGTCGACAGGTAAATGGTAAGATCATTGTAGGAACTACTGAAGCAACGGTTCCGGGTCTACCCGGAACCTGTTGGAACCGGACCGATTTTCCGGGTTTGGAACCGGAACCATTATAATCGGGTAGTTCCGGTTCCAAAATGAAGGAAGATTTTATTCAGGGTAGGTTCCGGTTCCAAAATGATCGGAACCGGAACCGGACCATGGAAACCGGTTTTAATAACGTACCGATAATTTCTGTTGAAATTTAGAACCTAAATTAGGTGAAAATTATATTTCTGAGAGTGAATCTACCTTAACAATGTGAAATTATAGATGTTTAAAAACCTTTTTTATTATTTCTTGTTATTACTGGCTATTTCCAATTGGCCAATACTTTTACTGGATTATAACATTTTTTTGCTTGTTCTGCTTACATTCAACTGAGTGTTAAACTGGGACTACTGATGGCATCTGTTTAAATTGGGACTACTGATGGCCTCTGTTTTTAAAAGTCTAAAGCTTCATTTCTTCGTTTTTGAGCTTCTGCACTCCGATTTGGTCCCTGTTTTTTCCTCGGACCGTATTGGATGCAAGTTTTTATTAAAATATTTTAAAATAGGGTAATTCGGAACCGACTGGAACCGGATTAACCGAATAATAGGGTACCCTTTTAATTGGGTAGGTTCCGGTTCCACTTATGCGGAACCGAATTTTTCTGGGTAGGTTCCGGTTCCATTGCGGAACCGAAACCGAAACCGGTTTTGCTCACCCCTAGTAGGAACACTCCAATCGACGAGCATGAAGATGTTTCAACTTGTTATTCCAGTCGAAGGTATGGTTTTTGCAGATATTCCAGTCGACATGTATATGGTAAGATCCTTGCAGGTGATTTCCTCGACAGCATTAGAAATATTTGGTATTCTCCAGTCGATATGTATTCGTGAAGTTTTATATGAATTTCTTGTCATTCTATGTATGTAAAGTTTGCAGATATTCCAGTCGACAGGTATATGGTAAAATCATTGTAGGAACACTTCCAATCGAAGAGCATGAAAGAATGTTTCAAGTTGTTAGTCCAGTCGACAGTTATATGTTTGCAGATATTCTAGTCGACAGATATATGGTAGATCATTGTAGGAACACTCCAATCGACGAGCAAGAGAGAATGTTTCAAGTTGTTATTACAGTCGACAGGTTTATGATATTCCAGTCGACACTACATGAAGATGACTTGATGTAAATATATTCCAGTCGACATGTAAGTATGAAGACTTTGCAGATATTCTAATCGACACGACATTATATGAGGACTTGGCGTGTGCATCTCAGTCGACATTAGTAAGGCTCGAGACTTTTTAGGGATATCACACTCGACATTGGTATATTGTTTGGCACTAGTTGAGCTCAGAGCTTAAAGTAAAACCAAGTCGACACACCTCATTGACTAAAGACTTGGTGTTCATCCCAGTCGACATCTACATGCCTTTTTAGCTTGGAACTCTTTAATGACACATTCGACAATATACCCATTATCCTGACCTTCATCAGGTTCAGTCGACTGGGAACACTCCCCATTGGCTCACAAAGAGTCAAGTTCAAGACCTGGCCTTCAGCTGGTCCAGGCGACATGAGTAATTCCCCTGGTCCATGGACCCGTAGCATGGGGATTATCCTGACCTTCATCAGGTTCAGTCGACTGGGAACACTCCCCATTGGCTCACATAGAGTCAAGTTCAAGACCTGGCCTTCAGCTGGTCCAGGCGACATGAGTAATTCCCCTGGTCCATGGACCCGTAGCATGGGGATTATCCTGACCTTCATCAGGTTCAGTCGACTGGGAACACTCCCCATTGGCTCACATAGAGTCAAGTTCAAGACCTGGCCTTCAGCTGGTCCAGACGACATGAGTAATTCCCCTGGTCCATGGACCCATAGCATGGGGATTATCCTGACCTTCATCAGGTTCAGTCGACTGGGAACACTCCCCATTGGCTCACATAGAGTCAAGTTCAAGACCTGGCCTTCAGCTGGTCCAGGCGACATGAGTAATTCCCCTGGTCCATGGACCCGTAGCATGGGATTATCCTGACCTTCATCAGGTTCAGTCGACTGGGAACATTCCCCATTGGCTCACATAGAGTCAAGTTCAAGACCTGGCCTTCAGCTGGTCCAGGCGACATGAGTAATTCCCCTGGTCCATGGACTCGTAGCATGGGGATTATCCTGACCTTCATCAGGTTCAGTCGACTGGGAACACTCCCTATTGGCTCATATAGAGTCAAGTTCAAGACCTGGCCTTCAGCTGGTCCAGGCGACATGAGTAATTCCCCTGGTCCATGGACCCGTAGCATGGGGATTATCCTGACCTTCATCAGGTTCAGTCGACTGGGAACATTCCCCATTGGCTCACATAGAGTCAAGTTCAAGACCTGGCCTTCAGCTGGTCGAGGCGACATGAGTAATTCCCCTGGTCCATGGACCCGTAGCATGGGGTTTATCCTGACCTTCACCAGGTTCAGTCTACTGGGAACATTCCCCATTTGTTCAGGTGGAATTAGATAGAATCCTGATCTTCAACTGGTTCAGTAAATCATTCTTACATATCTTGTAATGACTACTCCAAACGATTCAGAAAAAATTTACATACTAAAGAGTAAATCCCAGATGATACATTCGATTTATTACTCTCAAAGTCAAAAACTTTTTGACTTAAAGAGTAGGGAACAAACTGTACGTGCCAAATTTGGACCCGAGGGTAAAATTGTCTTTTCACGTCAAAATTCAATACCAAAAGCCCACAAATATTGGCCCTTAAAAACCATATTGGAAAACCTAGCCCAAAAGACTTTATTCCATCGGTACATAACACTACAAATGAAAAGCCAAATAAGTAGACAGCATAAAACACGATTGTTACTAACTATTTTTACTTTTTCTAAACACAAACACATGCAACGCCGAAAGTTGGATCCAAGACACGTTGTGGGTTCCATAGCCAGATATATCAGCACGTTGTAGACCCATTGCCAGCTTTTATCACAGCTACAAAATAATCTCTTTTCAGATCTATAAAAGGGAAGATAACTCAGGGTTCAAGGCAGGCTTCACATCCTTCTTACAAACTTCTATTCTCTGACACAAGTTCTGAGAACTTTTTTTTTTGTCACCGTCACCGCCCTCACGGCTATCAAAAGAAAGTCAAGGTAATAATAAGCCTTATTTCCGCATATTACATAATGGCAGCTCATTTCACTATACTGACTTGAGCGTCGGAGTGTACCCGGCACCCACCATACCGGTGGTAGTCTACTCCCGCTCACTTTATCTTTGTTTTACAGGATCGTTAATGCCCCCAACCTACAAATTCTGATTTTGGACCTCGGGTGAAATCCAGCATCCACAATTTAGATATATATCCGTTTTAGGATATTATTCGGTAGAGAGAATAGTTTCTTGTGCAGTAAGAATTGACACAAATCAATTCATGTCTTGAGATTCTTGACTGGCATTAAGAAAACCTCATTAGATAATTGTTTATCTGATAATGATATTTCTTAGCTTTAGTTACCTTTTGAGGTAATATGTCTGTCACAGTTTGCTAATAAATTATTTGCAATTGTTGTGAATAATTGAAAGCAAATAATAAAGTTATAGAAAGGATATGTGTATAGTTGTGTATAGAAAATATTGATTCTCACAACACGACAACTATAGGTATTGGATATCAGATCTTTCGTCTAGTTATTTAAAATATTGTTGAATGATTGTTTTGATATTTGATATCAGAACTTGCGACTATTAGATAATTACTTGTTCTTTATAAACAGTTGTTATATATATTTTAATACAACTAGTAGTCTCATTGACGTATAGATAAACATTAAGAAAATGTTAGGTAAAGTAAATAATTTAGAACAATGTCTTATGAGATTTCATCACTTAAGCATTATATGTTTATTCCGTATGGTAAATGATGATCTGATATGAGATCACACCACATATCATTATCCATTTAATGAATATTTTGTATTCGGGAATTTAATTAAATCTCATTTAACCAATGCTTGTCATTGGAGCATAAAATTTATTTAACTGATACATTATATGTATGTAGTTTAATGAATTGTATAATTGCTTAAGGTAGTTTTCTTTACTTCGTAACTTAGTTGATGAATTGTCATAACTTAGTTTCGTGATCTGAAAGAACACATATTGAACGCATTGAAAGATTTAAGAACTTTTAATCTGCTCTGATGAAACACAGATAGAACATCTTTGACTAGTTCAAAGATATTCGATCTGAAGTTTTGAAAACTTTATCTTTAAAATTCATAACAAGTCTTTGAATTGTTTAAAGATCTTTGATATGATCAAATGTATGAATTTATGACAATTAGTTCTAAGATTATTTTGTGAATATGATTTTTTACTCAATATAATTCTTCCACGATCACATCTTGATGGAATTGGTCAGTGAGAGTAATCGAATCTTATATGATTTGATTCGTTTTGATATTTAATGTTGCCGAATTAGTTTCAATACTCTTGGGGATATGCTTCAGTAACACTATTTCATCATTTTAATTAATGTTCCATTAGTTTCTACAGTTGTGTATATGATATGTATATGTAGAAAATTTGAATCTTGAAAAGTTTGAGATTTGAGTCTTTCTTTTGTATAATGGTTATATAATTGAAAGTACTTGCGCCTCAGAGGTAGAAGTAAAAGTTTATCATTTATTCTATTTTATAGAATATTGAATTCGATTTGATAGAATATTTTTCCTACAATCCTAAGTAATAAAATTATTTTATTACTTGGTATGTAACATCTGATGTTAACTATTGTATAAAATACTTGACTTATTGAAGTCAAATGTGAGAGTGATAAACTATAATTGGAACTACGTAATTAATAAGATGAAACAACCCTTAGACATCTCCCGTATAAGTTCAATAGGATGCAAGAATCATTCACAAGTATTTGATACTTAATGATTCTATCGTTTTCTTATCGAAGAAAATTATCCTATAACTTATAATGGAAGCGATATTTGATATCAATTTCGGAAATTTCCATTGAACCATAAATCTAAGATTGTTCATAGCTTACTACAATCAAGATTTGAACTTTATTAAGCTTTCATTATGAATAGTTTATAAAATGTGCTAATGGTTTGCGCAGCAAAAGTAATGTGAGCTAATTAAAGGTTTGACCTTTACAGTATGACAATGAGAAAGGTTATACTCAGCAATCTATTGTGGATTCTGAGAAAACTTGTCTCTAGTCGCACTGATTGAACAATTTAAGATCCGTTGGTTAATGTTGATATTAAATTGTGTATTTTAGCTAAATAATACAAAGTGGCATTTTTGAATGGCTTCCTCGGATAAAAGATCAGTTGTGATTTCTTTGTTTGAAGAGTACATTCTGGAATGGCTCTAGAATTTGTGTTCTGCTGAGATTGCAGTTTGGTATACTAGCTTATAGAGCCTATTGTAGACTCGGGTGAGCCTTCCAGAAATATGTGTTCTCTGTATTTGATATCAGTCAGATTGTCTGATTTTATCAAAATGTAGAGAATACATATGTGATAAAAGGGTTAGTGAGAGCGTACAAATTACTTTCTAATGTTATATATCTTAACGAAATTATCATTATTAAGGTAATAATAATAATATGTTTGTGAGGTAAAACGTTTACTTAAGTCTTCTTTACTCCGTGAAAGCAGTGAGAGTAATTTGTGTTATATTTGATATAAAGTTTTGTATAAGATATAAAACTAAGAGACTTGTGAGATACTCCTATTATTCGTGCATTAGATATGATCTAATAAAAGACACAACAAAGCTATATGTATGACAGTTAGAATAACTGTTTGACAGTTAGTGTGTGTCTTATATATAGTATTCATCTTTCGTAAATGATGATTTATTTTTCGAAAGAGATATTGATTAGAATGTCTAATCAATCTTATGTATCATGTGATGATGACATAATGAATACTTTATTATGTACAATTAAAGACATCGATTCAATCGCAATTGTTACGAGTTATTTTGATACCTTATAGACCATATGATGGATCTTGAAACATGTTCTCTATGATCTATGAGATATTAAGAACGAGTTTCTAATTCATGGAGCATACAGTCTACAACCGTTTGGGTCATATTAGTTTTGAGTCTGATTATGACGTTAGACAATCTACGTCATAAAGAGTCAGAAAAGATGCAGTGAGAGAGTCACAGAGGATTCTACTTTGTGAGTGGAATTAGATGTAACTTATGAAGTATTGACTTATGAAGTTGCATAATGAACTTATAAATTATAAGTTTTCACATTAATATTGTGTTTGCGGTTGCTACATAGTATTTTGGATTTGATCCATAAATACTTGGACAACTCAGTAGTTGTAGCACAATATTGATGTCGCATCTGAATCATATGAATGTATAACTTAGGTTCTACAAAATATGAATGATGCTGCCTAAGGAAACAATTGGGTTTGTTGGACAAACTCAATATGTCATAGTTGACCTACTTCTTGTTGCTTACCTCTTAAGTGTTAGGTGAGCTCTTTAGGGTCATGTGCATACGATACACATTGAGATGTGTATATAATACAGTTAATTGGCACTAGTGCAAGTGAGAGAAATTGTCGGGGTTGGTGCTCAGAACGCCAATCCGGACAGTATTTATGTATGATTCATGAACACGAACATCCTAATTTTCCATAATATTACTTTATATAGTGGTTGCACCTCTTGTTTTTATATACGTATTCGATTTAATTACGATTATATTGAAACTAAATCTGATTTAGTGATATTTATATACTAGACAAAGACCCGATAATATATAATATAGTGCGCAGTTACAAAGAAGTTTGTAATAGACATTGGGAAGTGTCACTACTATAAATATATTATCAAATAAAGTTCATGGTCAAGATTTACTAACACGAGTCAGTTAGTTAAATCTGTTAAGACCAGTACATGTCGTATATCGTGACTTTGTCTGATGGTTTATCCCAATGAACCATTAGCATTGGGAGACTCGTATAGACATGTAGGTGTTTATAGTGGATAAACACTGAATGACTCAATAAGAATCTTCTCGGGTTGAGTAGCACAGTGGTCATTCGATTTAAGATACCACTGTGGATATATGAGATATTCTCCACACTTAAATGGCAGTCACGTCACCGATCTATTTAGATCATACCTCCGCCTATTCGTTGGGTGTGGACCGATCCTCAGGATATCTTGTGTGTATCAAGATAGGATCTGTCAGTTCTGTGTACATAGTCCAAATGTGATTAGCAATTTGTTAAATCTATGGCCATAGTATACTTCAGAAGTGGGTTCCGAATGTTATTTATAGATTGCTAATAGATACGTCGACGAGATTATATCTATAGAGATTTGATGTTTATATCTATATCTCTGGGATAATCCGGATATATGTGACAGAGTGATTCTACGTATGTAATTACCTCGACATGTATGATTCAACGAGTTTATCAGTGGTCGTCATAATTTACGGGTGGGTAAATTATGGACACGAAATTGCATTTCGTGACGGATATATCTGAATCTAGAGAGTCTCACTAGTGAAATATAACGTATAGCACTATGACAACTTTTATGAATATTACTGATTATTTATAAGTCGTTTAAATGTTAAACGAAAAATATATGCAAATGGACCTAATGGTCATTTCCTAATTAATGTGTATTTGTATATAATTAAAGATTTTATTAAATACACATTAATTAAATGTCAAATTGTGATATTTGATATATATCATAAATATATATGTATTTGGATATTTAAAGTAAATATAATACATATATTTAAAATATTTGTATTTAAATAATTATTTAATTGTTAAATAATTAAATTAATTAAAATATAAATATCTTAAGTTATGATAAATTAAGGACATGACTTTAGTTGCTTTATTTGACTTGCTGTAAATCATGAAATGGTGTAATGATCAAATACACAACTTGATTAAAGCTTTAATGAAACAAAAAAATATCTAGATATTTATTTTATACACTCAAATTTCGGCCAAGGCTATTTTTGGAGAGTATAAATTGTTTTGTTTCATTTTCATTCATTTAGGTTAAGCCACCAAATATTACAAAGTGAGTTTTGAGAGAAAAAGTTTGGAGATCAAAAGAAAAGCTTGAAAAACTTGGATTTTTGTAAGTTTTTCTTAAACTTTTTCAATTAGAAAATTGTTTCTATGATACTAGGCTACAACATATGTTGCTTAGTTTCTTCTATACTCTTTTAGTTTGTAATTTGTTGGTTGGAAACTTGTTTGAAAGATTCTTGCATGCTTGTTTTATAAAGTAAGCTTGAAATGGTTTCAATGGCTTATTTTTGATTATTTGATAATCATGTTGCCATTTTAGAGTTGCTAAGCCACTCATTGATGACCTATAATTGTTCTTGAGTTGTTTCATGATGGTGAGACTTGTTTGGTATGGTTTAGATTGAATTAAAGTGGTGGATTTAATTGATTTGGTAAGATTTGTCAATTTGAATAAATTTTAAAATTAGGGTTCTTAACCCTTTCCAAATTTGGGGCTTTTCATATATGTGATGTATTATGGTGTGTATGTGATGCATATTAATTTTTGGGTTGATTGGATTTGATCTTGACATGTTTTAAACATAAAAGAACCAAATTAAAAAAACTGAAAAGTTTGGGGCTGCTTCGGCAATTAGCAAAAATTTGAGGTTTTTGTTGCAATATGATTTTGATGTGTTGGACATGTTGGAAATCATTTTAGAAATGATTTAGAATCATCCAAAATTATATTTGACAATTTTAGGACTAAAATGATCAATTTGTAAAGTATTTGGGTAATTCGATAATTACCAAGAAATTTGGTTTCTTGTGTAAATTTTCAGAATTTGATAATTGGGTAATTAAATAAATAAGTTTATTTAATTGATCAAAGAAAAATTTTGAAATCTGAAAATTTTGATTTTCAGCGTTCCGCTGCGTTACCCATACTACCCTTTAAAACCCCAACATGGTCTACCTCCAGTTAACACATCCATATAAGCTACACACGAGCAGACATCATTCAAAACCTGCTCCTTGATCATAACTCTTATCCTAAGCATAATAATTCAAATTCCTCTAAGGGCAACCCACGTAAAACAAAACTACTATTTTTACATCCAAAGTTGCAAAACACTTCACCTAATTAACAGCATTGCTCCCTGCCCGAGATAAATAGTCCAAATAACAAGAAATCCCATATACCAACTTACACTAAGTCTATACTTGGCAACCTGAAAAACATCAGGTCTGCAACCACGTCTGTGCCCTTATACAACTCCAAGACATCATCAACAGGTCCATAATATCATATCAAACTTTTAAGTAGGCCTATCCACTACTTTCATTTGTCATAGTGACCTCGAGCACATCCACAACATTGTTAAGAGCCCATTTTAGACCCATTACAATCCAACTTTATCATTTTAGCCCCTTTACTCATGCCAAATACATGGCTAACTTAGCTTAACCAAATCTAGAAACACCTAGTCAACTCAGTATAAGCTATTCTAATCAAGCTATGATCAGCTCATATAAGAACTCAATTGACTTTTAACTTGAACCTCTCGATCCAAATGGGCCATCTTGACCCCTTGCATTCCAACACCCAATCATTGGGGTTGGAAAGTAAGATTGCAAATTGCAAATGGTCATTTAGGGGGCCTAGACCCTCTCCATATCTTATCATTCTTTTTCGGCCTCCGGGGCCTAAGGCTGTTAGATATCACTAACTGTAAAATCAGTTTTAGAAGTACTTCCATTTCCTCATTAGATTTCAAACTGCAATGCAAGCACAAAGAACACAATTTTCTCGCTTCTTTCTCCTATTTCTCCATAGACCACAACTGCTCAATTGAATTCACATCAGCCAAAACCATGCAAGTGCAAACATCAAATCTCAATACCAATAAACATTAGACAAAATATTTAGTCATTGTGTATTTGTGTTGCACAATATATCAACCACCACTAAAACCATAATTCTTGCCCTAATCTGACGTTTTTTACACCCTAACCCTAAGTCAAACCCTAATTTTACATAATTAACTCTCTATTTCATAAATTTTAAAAAACCTCAATTTGAAACATAAACCTTAATAAAAAAAAAAACCTAATTTCTTCAATTTTGTTAATTTCTGTTCAAATTGACCATTTATAAACCTTACCCATCACTCAAATAACATTTTCCTATTATTAATTCATCCAAATTACATACAACATTAACCCTAATTTTGGAAATCCTTATTTTCCAACTAATTTGCTAGGCATCGGGCTGCCGCTTAACTAGTGCTTAGCGAGTTTTAAAATACTATTTAATATATGATGTTATATCTTGCTTGCGTTCCGTTCAATTTGGAAATTTGTTCCATATTTTCATATTAATTGCTAGAGTCATGTTTTCAATTACATGGCTAAAATTATTGACTTTTTTAAACGATACTTTAACGATGATGTCAATTCCCGAGCTTTTAACTATATGCAGGCGTCTTGTTGAGTTATCGTTGTTACATTGGGAAAGTATTGTTAATTCAATTCTTCTTTAAGTTGGTAGAGATATTTATGAATTTACAACAAAGCCCTTGTGTAATTTTGGATTAATTTAATTGAGTCAAAGTAAATAATTAATGTTATTAAATATTATCGGCTACCCAAATGCTCAACAAATACACTTCATATTATGTGACTCTTTAAGTTCAGACACGTTCATCATATAAGCCTAGCTTATATATACGCAATTCGGCCACCTCCAAATTCGCGAAGAACACAAACATTTTTTTTGAACTATACAAGTCGAGCTCATCACATATGTTTAACAATCATTCCGTCGTAAACTATCCAAGTTGTGCTTAGGAAACATATATTACACCGTTAAGTTTTCGAGGCTCACATCTCATGTCGACATGTCCATGATTCTTTACAACTAATCAGAAACATTTTTGATATATGTGATCCACCCTAGGTGATCAACTTTGGCCAAAGTCTTAAGAATCGTGACTTACTCACGTGGATGTCTAAACCCTTATGGTACACATACGGGCCGACGGATCTTATCTTGATATGCACTTGATTAACAAGTGCATCAGTCCACACCCAATGAAAATCTAGCTGTCAGACCATGAAAGGTCTCTGACATATATGGCATCAAAGTGTGGAAGATCACACACAAAATCAATGATATCATATAGTCAAAGGATCACATATGCTACTCGACTCAATGAAATTCCTATTGATGATGGTGTGTACTTCCAACTATTAGGAATCACCTGTGAGTCATTCAGTATTCTCTCTAACGAATACCGAAATGTCTATACGAGCTTCCCTTGCTCATGGTAAAGGCACCCCTCTCTTTCAAGAGGATTCGCGGACGCGAAGAATAAAAAAAAGAAGGGTTTTTTTTTTTTTTCAAAAATGATTTTGGGAATCATACATTTTTTCACAACAAACGCCGCAAAAAAAGACAACAGCGATGCTAAATCCAATTCTCTCTCGATATGTTCTAAAAAACGGACAAAACCATTGGAACTCCAATTCCAATATACGACATGTGCTAGTCTTATAGGTTATATGAATTCGACCGTTTTCCAAAACCACCGACTATGAATATTATTTTAAGAATAATTATAATAGTAATACTATCCAAATGTCGGACCACTCAGTGTCCAGTATTACTACATGACTATTATAAGGTCGATGTCATTCTCAGCAGCATATTTATATATATCAATCTATATGCATAATGACATTACCATTAGTAAATGTTAAAATGAAAATATAGTTATTTTATTAATAAATAATAAAATATAAAGTACAATACATTATTCGAATTGACGCTTCAAATACCAAATCCAACACAATGGCATACCCCAGGAGAGAGTCATTATGCTCAAAACAAAAATCCAGAACAAGAAAGAACCCAGATAAAAAAAGCCCAATCAGTTTTATGCCCAACAGCCCAACGGTTAACAAAAAAATCAAAAAGAAATTGCTCATATTTGTAAAAGTCAGCGACTCACGCTGACGATCATAATACAACCGAAATTCAAAATACAGCAGACTAGACAGCTGAAGCCAGCCCAAATAACATAACACAAGCCCACATTTATCCAAAAAACAGTCCTCGTGGTCAAAGTCCAACCCATAAGTACATAACAGTAAAACCAGATACGCCCACTTGAATAACGTTAGCCCAAAAGCACAGGAATAACACTGCTAATCCAGAAATTGTGTTATTGGCAAACTATATAAATTCCACAATGACGAGAATGGGCATTTATTTAGCTTGGCCGCCTTATCCTCTGCAAGTGAACTCTCTAGGGTTTCTGGTCTGCTTCTACAAACTCATAGAAAATGGTATACCTTTGACTCTTTATCTCAGCGTGTTAATTAATTATACTTTTGCTGAGAAACAAAAACAACAGTCATGAAGCAAGAGAAATAAGGAACAACTTTCGGCTACTGTTGCTTTAGAAGTAGCTTCTGTGGAAGAAAGTTCTGA
Source organism: Zanthoxylum bungeanum (assembly GCA_019454045.1). NCBI lineage: Eukaryota > Viridiplantae > Streptophyta > Magnoliopsida > Sapindales > Rutaceae > Zanthoxylum > Zanthoxylum bungeanum. Next base: position 284,572 of record SKCR01026627.1, on the reverse strand, counting down.
AAGTGCTTCTCAAGCTAAGAGTTCGAAGAGCAAAAGTGGGCAAAGTCCAGACCTGACTTCAGAGGTCAGCAACCCTTATTTTTGTAGGAGAATCAGGATATAATTTATTTTCTCCTTTTTTGTTTCTCTATCTCTGTTTCAGTAACACTGTAGCTTTTTCAGAAGAACTCATCGTGGAGCTCGCCTGAACAATCATTCACTGGGTCCACTTTGACAAAACAGCAATCCAAGAAGGAAAGTGGGAACTCTGGTAGAAAAGAGAAATCCGCAAAGAGATCTAATGGATCCCTGCAGAGACAAACTCCGGAAGAGCTGGTTATGGTGCCTCGGGGACAGAATACACAGAAGCAGCTATATCCTCCAACTGGGAAATCCGTTGTGGTTGTCGAGTCGGTTACAAAGACGAAGGTTATTCAGGGATACCTTGGTGGTATGTATGAAGTCTTGCCCAGCTATGGGCATGTGAGACTTGGCTGCAAGGTCCGGATCTGTGCGGCCTGATGATGATTTCAGTGTGGTATGGGAGGTTCCATCTGCTGCTTGGACACATCTTAAAAGCATCAAGGTTGCCCTGAGTGGGTATGGTTTATTGTTTCTTTCGTTATTTCCAGTTAATTACAGTGGTGTTTCTATGAGGCTATAAAGTTTACTGGGAAAAAATTTCGTTTGATATGTGTGTGTAGTTCATTTTATCACTGTAAGAATTTTTGTTTTGAGGGGCATTTGTTGTGGTTATCTATGCTGTCAAGGGCCTAGGCGGGGCAAGACGTTCAACTCGGCCCAGCGCCGTCTTATGATGGTCAAAGTGGGTTGACTAGTCAAACATTTAGAATTTTATCTAGTTTATAAGAAAGAAATATAAAATACCTAAGCGCCGACTATTGCCGTCTAAGTGACTGTTTGAAAAACCCAACCAGTTGCCGCTTAGGCAGCGCCTTTAACAGCATAGGTGGTTATTTTCATATCCTATTTAAGCTTCATTAATGTAGCTTGTTAACACCTTTGAGTCTTATCTGTTTAGGTTGCCTATTCTTTCATTTGCTTCTGTTTGTCTTTTTCTGAATTTTTTTGTTCTGCTTGCCTGGACCTCAGAGCAGAAAATCTTATCCTTGCATCAGATGCTGATCGTGAAGGAGATGCAATTGCATGGCACATCATTGAGATGCTGCAACAACAGGATGCTTTACATGAAAATATCACTGTAGCAAGGGTTGTTTTTCATGAAATAACGGAGGCATCAATCAAGGGTGTTCTGCAAGCTCCAAGAGAAGTTGATGCAAACTTGGTTCAAGCTTACCTTGCACGACGGGCTCTTGATTATTTGTTTGGATTTAACATCTCACCGTTTTTTATGGAGGAAATTACCAGTTTGCCAGTCTGCTGGGCGAGTCCAATCTGCTGCCCTGTTTCTAATATGTGACAGAGAAATGGAGATTGATGAATTCAAACCACAGGTGTATTGGACTGTTCATGCTTTGTTGAACACGAAAGAATCACATTCTTCTGTGGATACTTTTTCTTTCCCAGCGCACTTGACCCATTTTTATTCCAAAAAGTTAAATCAATTCTCTGTTAGTTCTCATACAGAGGCAAAGGAAATTGAACAGAAGATTAATTCAGCAAATTTTCAAGTGGTCAGCTCTAAAAGAAGCATAATACGGAAAAATCCACCCACACCATATATAACATCAACCCTTCAGCAAGATGCTGCTAACAAATTATATTTTTCAGCAACATACACGATGAAGGTTTGGGAGATTTTACTAAGTACTAGCTTATATTTGTTGAATGTCATAATGGTTATCCTGAAAAATACTAAGTGTCAATTGTTCCTCTGTGTCTCAGAAACAGCTACTATGGTATATGTTATATATTAGCAATTTTAAATCATCTCATTCCTATTAATGGTCATCATAACAATTGTTATTATCTTTCTTTTTATCATTTTTCTCATTTTCATTGTTCCGATGATTTTTAAAGTTCATTTCTAAGCAAGTTGTTTAACACACTAAGAATTCTGCTGAAGTCCAATTGTTTATTTGCTTCATCATTTGATAAAATGTGAGTGGTGAATTTATCTTCTGATTTTGGTTTCACTTGAAGGCTCAAGGAGATGGTCTGACTTATTGGCATCATATAATACTTGAGAAAATTCCTCCCTTGTTTTTCTCATCCTATTCTAGTTTACCGTAGCTGGACCTTGTATTAACTGATTAAACTAGTTCCTATAAATTCTATATTTCTCGTGAAGCTCTTTTGCTTTTCCTCTTTATATATTCTTGGTTTCAGTATTTCAATTTTGCATTGTTTACATTATTATATGAATGCAGCTTGCACAAAAACTTTACGAGGGGATTCATTTACCAGATGGGACAGCAGCATGTCTGATAACATACATAAGGACGGATGGACTACATGTATGTATCTCTGCAGCTGCTTTATGAAGTATCTTGGAGTAATGTATCTAGATTCAGTCTTTATACTACTGAGCTAAATTCAGTCTTTATCGCTAGCCATTACTGCTTATTTTTTTTTATAATTTTTTAACCAGCCATTACTGATTTTTTTTACAATTTTTTAACCAGCCATTACTGCTTTTCTCATCCTTTATACAAATTATGTGGTTCTCATTTTCAAAGAGTGAAAAACAAGTTCTTTTTTCTTTAAATATTTTGGGGACTTTCTCTGTTTTGTATGTTAGAAATGCACTAGGCTTCATGGTTGGCCTTATCCGTGTTGAATGATATCATGTCTTTTCAGCTGTTTGAGTTTTTTTCTTTATTTTTCATCATTTTATACTTATTTAAACTTCATTGATTCATTAATAAATTGTTCCATAAAAGAAGTGACCTTATGCAGGTATTATTTGTTTTACATTGCCTCTAAAATCTTGAATTTACTGATGTGAGGGAAAAAAAAGGACTTTCACATAATAATTGCTAATTTTGCTGAAACATGGAAGATATATAATGGAAAATGGACATGAGCCTGGAACATAGTTGAAAACTCCATCTGAGATGCGCCTCAAGATGCCGTCTGGCGGCCAACGGCGCATCGAGGCTGTCTCCTCAGGCCGAGTTTTTAACAAGCCCGCCTTAAAGGCCCGAGGCAGGTCGCCTCATGACGCCTCGCGTTGGGGCGGCCTGAGGTGGTTTAAGGCGAGCTCTTCGATCCGAAAACCCTAAAATTACTATTTTTAATAAAAAATTAAAAATAAATAAATAAATAAATAAAAAGAAAAAACGGAGCAGCAAATGATATCTTAAATTCCTAAGACAATTAATAATGTTTGAAAAAACTAAGAAGAGGTGAACGAACAAGTAACCGACCAAAGAAATGACATTTCAAAAACTTTTGGGGCTCTCACTTTTCCCTGTTTTTAGGAACTTAAGATATGTATTTATGACCAACAAAACTAAAGACATGCACATTAGAAATCACTTTACACACAAGATTAAGCTGAATATAACCTTTTAAGGCATCAGAGAATTTCTCCAATATTGATAATATCTCTCTCAGTATCCGAGACAAGGACCTCATCACTGCAAGAGGAAAAAAAGGTTCACAATTTAACTACAATTTAAATGTGTTATTGTATCGACAATCAACATTTAACAACCCAACAACATATCTATCACATCATATATTTAGAAGAAAATGCAATCTTAACCTCATCATCTTCCTATTTGATAAGATAGATAAAAAGGTCAAGAGGTAGTTCATGAAATTCTATTAATGATAGTTAAAAATGAGAAATCAAAAACCAACACATCAATTTGTTGCCAAAACTGGTCCCTCTTCATTAGCTCTTTTCATCTTATTAAATCTCACCATTGGTCAAGCTATCCTTCCATTGAAAAGAATATACTCCCAAATTATCTCTCTTTCTCTAATTTTTAATTTTTTTTTTAGAAAAAGCGTCGGAAATTTTTATATGCATATTTACTTGTAGATCTCCTATGAAATTCTTAATTATTCTAATGAGGAAAAAAAAAGGCCTAATGATTAATTTCGAGATAACTCACTAGCCTATTAGACCTCAAAATCTTGTAAGTTAAGATAAGCCTATCGAGCTCTGTTAAGAACAATCAATAAATGTAATAGTTTTATTGAAACAAAAACTTTATAAACAAAACCAGAAACTTATAAACAAATTACAAATCAAAACAGAAACTTACAATCCAAGTAATCGAAATTAATAGCAATAAATTGACTTGTATAGATTGAGGCTAGCACACAGGCTATGTCATATAGCAGAAATTCGCCTCTACTCTTGTGCTTGTAGTTCGTTGGACGTCTGCCACCAGGATTCAACAATCTGCAAGTCGAAAATCTGCACCCGATGTATCGACCCCTGGCGAATCTACTGGATGATTGGTTTCAAGGATCAATGAGTTTCTATATCGAGAATTTTATCAATTTCATATTCTGTATCTTACTCTCCAAGTCTGCCTTCTCTATTCCATATATGAAGAATGAAAAGAGGGTGGTTGCTTCCCAAACGTTTTCCAATTTTCAGTTAAAATATAAAATGGGTATGTTGATCAGACATAACCCTTCTATTTCAAATGAAAAATAAAATCAAAAAACGTTTTTTTTTTTAAAATAAGACATTTATTCAATGGACTATTTTAGATTATAAACTTCAGACTTAAATTCTCTTGTGATTTATTTTGTTTGTGATTTATCTATAACTGAGGTCCATTCTATAATTGTATGGCGACTTTGATCCGAGATCGTCTATGTGGTGACATGAGAATGGAGACACCTTATATGATGTGATCATATAGGACTGGACCCAAATAGAAATAAATTTCTTATAATATCCGTTAAATAAAGAAATTCATTTCAATCCACTAGATGGTCATTTATGGATTGATCTGAATCCTGAGTGTACTGCGAACTCCTGCATGGCAGACTATGTCATTTGATTTAAAAAAGTGAGGTTGATGTAGCAATCCCGACCAATAATTACGTACTTTGAGGATATGATTTGGTGTGTAGCTGGGGACATTTTTAGACATGAAATTCACTCATTCTTGCGAGAAGTAGATGAATATCTTCCTTAAGGGTTGATTCGATACTTGAACGATTAGAGCGCTTAAGTCTTTCTATTGAAAATAGAAAGATTAATATTCATAATTGTTATGAATAAATCGTTCATTGGAGAATCAATAGTACTTAAGGTAAAAATAATTAGAGGGGTATAAATGACATTATGACCCGACTCTAATTATGAGATACCCGTGAATGGTCAATCCGTATGTAATGACTATATTGATGGACACCGACGTAGTTCGACTTATATTATTTATCTACGGCAGCGAGAGTACAACTTCAGATTTTTAGTGGAATAATCTGAAGTTAATAATTCAGAATATTTAATTAAAGAGTTTAATTAATATTTTAGGATTATTGGAGCTCGGAACTAGAGGGTCCATTTGGTCCTCATACTAGTTGGATATACTATAACAAATTTAATATAATTGGATAGTCCAATTATATACTCACACACACATATATATAATTAATGAGATTAATAATATATTTATCACACATGTAACTTTATATTATATTTAATATAAGGTTTTCATTAAATAAATGATTATGAGATAATCATTTAATTTATTGAAAAAAGGTTGTAAATATTAAATTATTTTGATAATTTAGTATATATATTATTTTGGTAATAAATATTTTTTTAAACACATTATTACCAATTTGGTTGTTACAATTTTTTCCTCGGTAACACCTTCAATGTATTTATTGAGAATAAAAATATTTTTAGTGGCTACCTAAAACTCTAAGGCTGGCTGAAACTTGTGATAGGAAGGGGGATGATTTCTTTTATTTTTTTAACAACAAATTAAACCCTAAATATAAAAGGGAAAGTAATCTTATTTTGTAAATCCTAGCCACTTAGTTCCAAATTTCTCTCTCAAAAAGTTGAAAGGAAAAAGAAAGAAGAAAAAAATAATTTTTTTGTGACAATATTTTCTCTCTAGAGTTTAGAGATCAAGATTGTGAGTCTAGCCCACACTAGTTTTTGTTGGTTGCAAGTCATAGCACGGAAGACTCATTGGAGATCGAATTAAAACATATTTCTTTCTTTTTTACATTCACACGGCAATGAGCAAAAAAATCTGCTCACTGTTGCCTCTAGTTGCTTGATTTGGGACTCATTTTGTTTTGTATTTGATGAAAACTAAATGATGCACATTTATTAAAAGAAAAATTAATCATTTTGCACTTGTAGTTTCATTAATCTCTTAATTTAGCACATTTGTGAAATAATAATTAAATTTATATTTTATATATTTTTATTTATTATGTAGGCAAAATACTATTTTGGAAGCTCAATAGGAAAAATGAATATGAAATATGAACTCCATGACCCAGAAATACTAAAAGAGCGCAACAGTTATATTCAAATCGGACTTTGAAAACATTCACTGTTTAGATTGGCAACAAAATGAGCTTATAATGTATTAAGCCACACATTTATATATATATATACACACACACATATTGTTAAGGTTGATGTTCAGAGTGCCAATCCAGATCGTATTTATGTCCGATTCATAAATACGAGCAATTCTATTTTTCATAATATTACTAATTCAATGGTAGCACCCTTGTCTTTATACGCTTATTCGATCTAATTACGATTAGTTATCTGATTACGATTAGATCGAAACTGAATCTGGTTCAGTGATACATGTATATTAGACAAAGACCTTAAGATTTACAATATAGTGCGCAGTTACAACGTAATTTGTAATTGACATTAGGAAGCGCCCTATAAGATGTATATCCTTAAATAAAGTTCATGATTAAAATTTACTAACACGGGTCGGTTAGAAAAATCCATTGAGACTAGTACATGTCGTATATCGTGACTTGGTCCGATGGTTTATCCCAATGAACCACGAGTCTCAGGAGACTCGCATAGACATGTAGGTGTTTATTTGATAAGACACTGAACGACTCACTGAAGATTTCCTAATATATGGTACACCAACGTCAATAAGAATCTTCACGGGTTTGACGTTTTCATCTATACCCCAAGTATAATATGGATAGCCTGTGACAAATAGATTATACATATGCACTGACCTCGACTTGCATAGTTTAGCGAGATTATATGTGATCGTCATAATCCATGAGTGGGTGGATTATGGACACGAAATTGGATTTCGTGATAGATAGACCTAAATTTAGAGAGTCCTATAATATGAAGTGTACTCGTTGAGCACTTGGGCAACTCGATATGAATAATACAGATTATTCATAATACTTCACTGGATTAAATGAGTTAATTCGGATCGTTTAATCGTTAAACGATAACACATACAATTATGGGATTTTGTCCGCTAATAATTATTGTATATTTGTATTTGTATTTGAGTAAATTACACTAATTTCCATCCAATAAACTTCACATATGCATCCATACTTCCATATCCAACCATAAGAAACAAAAGCCCCAATTTTCAGAATTTAAAGAACCCTAGAACCATTCTAAACTATCAAGAAACAAAAAACTAAATTTCTAAGCATATGGCTAAAGTGGATTACCTTTAATCACTTATTTCCTTAGCTTATTTCTTGATTTTTCTTCAATTTCTTCATAATTTCTTCAAACCATCATTTGGGTGCTTTTGGTCTTTTTTTGGTCGGCCATGGAGGCTTCTCAAAGAAGAAGAAAACAATTTTCTATCTCCTTTTAAAGTGGCCGAATTTTAGGGGAAAGCATGAAAAATGGGAAATTTTGGTTTGCTGATCAGATTCTGTAAAACTGGAATTTTTGGGATGCATTTGATGTGTTATGAATGTAATGGATGTGTTTTGGGAGTTGGAACAATTACCGGAATCTGTTTCGGAGTTGAAATAAGCGAAAACGGTGAAAAATGGCGTTACCAGGTGGATTTTAAGCCAACCGGGTGACGGCTGTCCAAACAGTGAATCCGTCACTGTCCGTACAACCCATGAACTGTCCCGAGACTATTGGAACTGACCTGGCAGTTTCCATAAGTGTCGGGTGGTCGGTCCAGTCGAAAATGTGTTTTGCGTTATTTTACGGAAAAACGATTTTCGTAAAAGTTTCGCGAAATTTCTATTGTATTTATGTCAATATTTGATATTGAATAAATAGGTTTAGGTGAAATATGAATAAGATATTGAATAATTTATTTGGTATTTTGAAAAAGTTTTAAAATACGATTTCTCCCGAACCGCGCTTCTGCTGCGCCCCATCGCCCAAAACCCCAACACATATAATGTATTATTATATATAAAAAAACAAGAGAATAGAAAACAAAACAAAAAAAGACAAGAGAATAAAAAAAAAGCAAAACAAAAATAATAATTTGCAATTGCATTCTACATTTCAGTGGAAAGCAATTGCAAGTTGTGCTTGCAAAATTGAGCTTGCAATTTGCACAATTCTCACAGGTTGAGGTTTTTTGGGATGAGCTCATGTGTATTTTTTCTTTTATAATTTATTTTTATTTTATTAATAAAATTATGAGAGTTTTTATTTATATATTGTTCTGCTAATCTTTATCATGTTGGGGTAAAAAGTGAAGCTGGTAGTATGATACTAAATGTGATTTTTATTTATATTATATTTTATAAATTGTGATTATTTTCCAGATAAATTCGTAATCTTTTCAATTTATAGAGGACTATTGAGTAGCTGTAGACAGTCCCCGATTGACACTGATAATACTTGAATCCCATAAATATGAGAGAGTAGACTATTAAAAATCTGGATTAATTATATACAATACAATTTTATATGTTTTGGCATATTTAGTACCTTGGTATGACTAATTATCTACATGACGAATTACTTGTGTTGACATAATTAATACATGATAATCATGAAATAAATTGATTGGAAAATAATTATAATTTATATTTTATAAAAAGTAAAAATTATTTATATTTGAAATATCAAGAGTGGATCATCTAACCTTAGCGTTTTATTTTATTGTTTTTATTTTTATTAGTTGAACTATTATTTTATCTTAATAAATTTATTCTATGTGGATCGACCCCGGAGTTACCGAGTTATTTTATTACTTCGACATTCTTATACTTGGGAGTAAAGAACCACTTTGTGAGTATGTCAAGTTTTTGACGCCATTGCTGGAGAATAAAATTTAATAAATAGAATAATAATTTGACATTATTGTATTTTTTTTTCACTTTTGTGTGTTTTAAAAAAAATCTTTATTTTTTTTTAATTTTGTGTATTTTGTAAAAAAAAATCTTCCTAAATTATAGTCTCGGGAATCTGACTTTAAAAGACTCAATTTGCTAATTTATAAGAAAATTGGATGAGAAGCATATCCTCGACCCACAGAGAGCGTTCAAGCTGTTATTGGACGTAAAACCAAAGAAAGATGTGAGCCACAATCACAACTACATTTCAATTTACTGTTTTGATTTTCTTTTATTATTTTAAGTTATAACCTTTCTTTTTAGTAGTGTGATGTAAATTAAATTGTCAATATGTAACATCCCCGATTTGGAGATGCTACCAGCAGGGAATATGCCGACCTATTTCCCTGAGCCTCTGTCTCTCTGACAACTGCTAATCTCATTTTATATACATTCTCATGCATGAGACCAACGCCCAACTCATCAACATAAATGCAAAACTCAATACTCATAACTTTTCTTTTAAAAACAAATGCAATTTTACAACTATGTTTAAGAACACTTATACTTATTACAATGGCTGATACAAAGCTATTATCTAATGCATGACTTTACTGGACTCTATTTGATCTCTCTCTCTCTGACTTGACCTGGTGGACTCAACACCATAGTGATTGTCATCAGTATCCATCCTCTCGAGCTCGTCCTCCGGGTAAACATGCAAAACAAAGAAACTGGGAGTGGAGGGGGGTGTTAGATCGTTTGAACGATCTAGTGAATGGACAATTTAAAATAAAAACTGGTTCTTTTCTGAAAATTCAAGGTTGTAAAACTGAAATCCTTCCAGAAAACGTTTTTTTTTTTTTTTTCTGAAATCTCTTTCTTATCTGAAAACTCAACTCTTCTGAAAAGCTTTTCTAAAAACACTTTTTCTGTCTGTAAATCTCTGAAGTTTTCTATAAACTGATTTCTTTTATGAAATTCTTTCATGAAACTCTATCTTTCTGAAAATATGTTTCTAAAATACAAAATCTAAAACTCTGTCCCCGAAATCCTTGGGGAAAATCTGATAATCGGCGCTTGGGGGCGTCCCCCCGCACACAATATCTGGTGATTTTGGGCGTTACGTATCCCCGTCCCGCAAGCCACAAATCTGGAGCTGAAGCATCTGTCATCCCTAGTCCTGAGCTGCATGTGCACACGATATCTATGTCCGTCAATTCCATATCAGTGTCAAGTTACATACTGAGGTGGGTTTTTCCCCATGCCTCCAAAAATCATAAAACCCATGCTTTTGAAATCAAATCTTTCTGAATCATGTTTTTTTCTTAGAAACGACTGTAAATAAATCTGACTGACGCCCTATGTGCTTCAAAGTAAGTCTGACATCAAAACAATTAAATAAAATTAGTTTTGAGTAAAAGGGTCCACTCATAAATTTTGGAACATGGCTGGCACTGTTTCGCTTCGTCGAAGAACTTGGAATTCCTGTCGATAATCTATAATCGGTAAACTTGGTTAGAATATAAGTCGTGAATATGTTTTGAGATTATACTAAATTTTTACATTCCAACACTTGCTATCACTTCGAAGCGTATCATACTTGTATCATGATGTATAATATAAGTGCAAACCGATACGAGACCCTTAGGGTGGCCTCTAACATGTTAGGGTGAATCTGGAACGAACTAAAACTGATTCTGGGAAAATTCTGGTCACGCATCGCGACTCTTCCCTTTGGACGTCGCGACGCCCATACACACGCATCGCGACGCTAAGTGCTGCGCGTCGCGATGTCTAACACTTAGACCAGACAATGAGCTTCCTTTGTAATCTGCGTCGTGACGCTAGCCCTTGGCGTCGCGACGCTCAGACGATTTGGACAAAATAGAGAGAAATTTCAAGCTCGGTGTTGCGACGCTATCCCATGCATGTCGCGACGCTGGATAGATTTTCAGGCCTTCATGCCTTCCTCCATAACCAATTCTCAAATGCAAGTCCAACACCATCAACCTCACACCTTGCTTAGGCAATTTCTAAACTTCAATATCCATAAACAAAAGCCAAACCCAATCCCCCATTCTCTCATATACTATTAATTCTCAAAGCATTACTTCCAAACATAAATATACACACAATGGTTTCATCCCATGCCAACATCATCAACACTTCACAAATTGCATGCTAATGACACTTCCCATGCCAAATAAACAATTTCAAATCATAAGGCATGCATTGCACGAAAATTGGGGCTTTGCTTTCCTTGCCCAAAAATGAAAATTAAGGAAAGAAAGAGAGTTAGAACCTACTTTGGGAGTCTTACAACTTGAGAATCATCATTTTTTTAATCAAAAACTTTGTATGTGGATGAAGAAGATGAAAGCATTTCCCCTATCTCAACTCACGTTTTTGACAAGGAAATAGATGAATGAATAATGTTGTTTTTATAGGCAAAGGAACTGATTTTTTATCATGAAGTGGGTGGCCAAGATTTTGCCACATCACCCATTTCTAGCTAATTCTCGAAATTACTATAGTATCTGCGGAAATCTCGATTTTTAACCTACTTCTGGTTCAAATTTGGGAAAATATCCAACGTGAAAGTTGTAGGTCTTGGTCTTAGATTTCTGACGATATAAAGTTCATAAAATTCGGAGATCATATGAAAAAGTGACGACCTTATTACTAAGGGCTGCTCGGAATGAGCTGTAAGCTAAGTTCCGCATCGGAACTGCAAGAAATTTACCGAATGTCCCAAAAGTAATTTTATGAGCATGCACTTGCTTGAACATGATTTATATCAAGTGTTATTCCATCCATAACTTAACAGACGTCGGCCTCTGGTAACGTACAGGTTGCCAGGATTACCGGATGTTACACAATACCACACTAATCAGGTGATGTCTTAGAAACTCTACTTCTTCTTATTCAGATATTGGGGAAAATGTCTCAATTTGGTTGAGGGGAGGAGATAGTTGACTAGAATACTTTTATTTTTATGTGTTATTTCCTTTAAAAAATTATTTGGTTTGTGTGTAAAAAAATAAAATATAAAAAATTATTTTTATTTTTATGTTATTTCATAACAAGTTATTTTTGTTTCTTTCATTTTGAATTATTTAAAATTTTGAATTCTCCATAATATTGATTAAAATTGATCTTCATATGCTCATTTGACAGGTATTATCAACATACACGGTAACATATGATCGTGTGTTGTAAGTAAATTTTTTATAATATTCAGTTCTCTAGTTTGTTGGAGGCAACACCTAAAAGCAATGGAGTTTGTGTTTTTATTTCAAAAAAAACAAAAAAAAAAAACAAAGTTTTTACTTAATAATCAAATATCTTGCCTTAGTAAGCAGTGATTGTTCGCGTAAAACGGTAGGGCCTGAGTTAGTTTAAAAATAATAATAATAATAATATAATAATAATAATAAATAATAATAATAATAATAATAATAATAATAATAATAATAATAATAATAATCAAGCTTTTACTTAGTAACTGGACATTTTGCCTCAGCAAGTAGTGATTGTTCGCGTAAAACGTTAGAGCTTGAGTTGTTATAATATAAAAAATTATGTGAATAAGTTTGATTTCATAGCCTCTCTAACTCGAGTAATTAAGTCCGTAGAGGTGTTTTAACAGTTAATGCCCTAAGGCTAATTGGTCTGGGAGTCAATGACCCAAAGCTCGTTACATGGGTTAGAGCGAAAGCTGAAGGGAATCAAACAGTTTTTTTTTACATCCGAGATCCGAGCAATTAAGTCCGTATGGGTGTCTTAATACCTAGTGCCCTAAAGAAACTGGTTTGGGAGTCACTAACTCAAAGCTCGTTATAAAGGTTAAAGATGTATTATAAAAAAAAATTATTTTTGTCTATAAATAAACTGTCATTGCCAAAAGGTGTAAATTTTGATATAATTTTAGGACAAAAATATTACTCACTTTTCAACAAGACCTATGAATTTTTGGGCACAATAAATTGATTTTTACTTTATCTTATGGGTGTATAGAAGAAGGATAAAAAGTACAGGAGAATTTGCTTATTTGATTATTTAGAAAGAAAGAAACAATTATTAACTTGGATAAGAATTTTTCTTTTAAATTTTCGCTTAAATTACTAGGGACTAGTAATAAGCTGGTTGTGGAGTGTGATAAGACTAAAAATTGCACATTTATTAAAAGAAAAAATAATCATTTTACACTTGTAGTTTCATTAATCCCATTAATTTAGCACATTTGTGAAATAACAATTAAATTTATGTTTTATATATTTTTATTGTGATTTTTATTTATTATGTAGGCAAAATACTGCTTTGGAAGCTCAACATAAAAAATGGATGTGAAATATTAACTCCAAGACCCAGAAATCCTAAAAGAATGTGACAACTAGATTCAAATCAGACTTGTAAAATATTTACCGTATTTAGATTGGCAACAAAATGAAATTATAATGTATTAAGCCATACATGTATTTTATTATATATATATAACGTATTATTATAAAAAAAAAAAACAAACCAAAAAAGACAAACAAATAGAAAACAAAACAAAAAAAGACAAAAGAATAAAAAAACAAAACAAAAATTGCAATTGCTTTCCACATTTCAGTGGAAAGCAATTGCAAGCTCAGCTTGCAATTTGCACAAGAGGTGTTGAGCACCTCTATCATTTTGACAGCAAAATTCCCACAGGTCTCTCTAGAGATTTTATGGGATGAGCTCTTTTGTGTATTTTTTCTTTTGCTAATAAAATTATGAGTGTTTTTATTTATATATTGTTCTGCTAATTTGTATCATGTTGGGGTAAATGGTGAAGCTAGTGGTATGAAAATATAAGTGATTTTTATTTATATTATATTTTATAAATTGTGATTATTTCCCAGATAAATTCGTATTCTTTTCAATTTATAGAGGACTCTTGATCAGTAGCTATAGACAGTCTCCGATTGGCATAGATAATACTTGAATCCCATAAATATGAAAGAGTGGACTATTAAAAATCTTAAATCCCATAAATAGGTTTTGGCATATTTAGTACATTGGCATGACTAATTATCGACATGACAGATTACATGTGTTGGCATAAGTAATACCTGATAATCATGAAATAAATTGATTGAAAAATAATTATAATTTATATTTTATTAAAAGTAAAAATTATTTATATTTGAAATATCAAGAGTGGATCCTCTAACTCTAGCGTTTTATTTTATTGTTTTTATTTTTTTCAGTTGAATTATTATTTTATCTTATTAAATTTATTCCATGTGGATCAACTCCGAACTTATTGGGTTATTTTATTACTTCGACACTCTTATACTTGGGAGTAAAGAACCACTTTGTGAGTGTGTCAGTATTTTGTCCAGAAAAATATGGGAATACAAATGGGTGTTTTGTGGTTGTTGTGGGGCTATTTTGGTGGAAATATTTGGACCTGAATCACTGCCCCTGTACACGTAAAACAAAGGCTGTTTTGGGTGAGTTGTGCGTGCATATCGTGTGCAAAACAATCCAGATTTGAGTTGCTATTCGGGGGCTGTTTCGGGGCTGAAAATAGTCAAAAATAGAAGCAAAACAAGTCTAAATGGGCTGGTCAGATTCGACTTTCATAAGGGAGAGGGCATAAATTTTTCACGGTCGATCCGGTGCCTAAGCCGCTTCCGCTACGCGAGGGAAATCGGTTCCTACAGTTCAAGGCTTACGTATAAGTCATATATGGAGATATCAAAATAGATCGGAACAAATAGTCTCGAAGTCCATTGATAAATCTTTTTACTTTCATTTCCTTAGTAGCAATAAGGTGAGGTGCAAACCGAGACAATCAGGTGAAAGCTATATCATACTCCATTACTGTCATATGTTCAGTCTGTACCAATCGCTCAAACTCCATTGCTCTCGCATCCCTTACGTTTTCTGGTAAAAATCATGTTAGGAAAACCTCACTAAATTCATCCCATTGTAGAAGTGGAGCCATAGCCGGCCTATTATGGCAGTAAGACTGATACAAGGCATGTGCTAGATCTTGAAGCTGGAAACACACTAGCTGAACTGATCTAACAGGGAAACAACCTAACGCTTGACAAATCCGATCACATTCTTCAATGAAACCATTAAGACTGGGGTTAGGCTCATTCCCGAGAAAAGTCGGTAGATGCAGTTTCCTGAACTGCTACGAGGTCATAATTAACTTTTGTCCTTAACCCATGGGAACTTAGGGTTGCAGTTGAATATGTGGGGGGAGGCATAGTAGGGGCTTGGACTTGTTGCTGTTGTCGAGTCATGAGGTTCACCAAGGTCTGTAGAGTTTGGTGAATTTATTGCATTCCTACAGGTGCATCATCAGGTACTGGAGTTTCAGTGACATGAACTCATATTGCCCTACTCCTTCTACCGATAGGGTGCCCTCTACCCTAGGCACAGGCTTATGAGGTATCGATGAGCCTTGATCTGGAGCAATCTCTTGTGGTGCTCTACCACGTGCACCTCTTCTCCTCAGAGACATAGATCAAATCTACAATAAAGATTCCAAAGAGTTATTTAAAAAAAGGAAACAATTCTATATCATATGTTGCGTACTATAAGAATTTCGAAGATGTGCTTGGATAATACATATATCATATATGTAATATTCTACATACGAGTATCCTAGATATACTGCGCATGTGAAGTGTCCTCTACCATTCGTTTGTAAGTCACTAACCTGTAATCCCTATCTCTGATACCATAACTGTAACACCTCAAGAAATTCAGGATGTTACCGACATGAGGCCGATCAGCCAACCTCCATAAGCCTGAAAAAAATTCAATTTGATCTATACATCTATGAAGCATGTTAACAATCTCATCAAATGTAAAAAAATATGAAAAAGAGCTCCATGCCCACATACATTATCCATATCAATATAACCATGTGTTTTAAAATCCATAGCTAAAAGTCACTATACCACAATACACTTTCCCATTAGAGACAACACCACAAGTCTGGTACAAAATCCAATACAAAATCCCTTAGGTGACTTACAAAGCAATATCCAATATTCAAAGCACCATCTTCGCCAAGGGTGATAGGCAATATCAAAAGAATGAGATAGTCCTGCAAAACACTAGCAAACTGGAGGGGGTGAGTCTTTTGGGACTCGGTGAGTAGATACAAAAAAATAAAAACTCATCTTATGCAAAGGCTCATTCAAAATAACTTTTAAAACTCAATATATATATATATATATTTCATTCATGTCATAGTAAAAAATATATCAAGCGCTCAACTCTCAAGTCGCGTGCAAAGACTGAGTGAGGAACGAAGCAAGCCCTTGTCGACAAAGTAGCGGGTCAATCCATTTCTGATGGTCGAGACCCTAAACAAGCCTCCCATCGAAAACATGATGATGAGTCGTAAAAACATTAAAAAAAATGCAACGAGTGCCGGGACGAAAATATATCATCAATCGAGCGTCTCAACGGAAACATATCTATAAATCAGAAATCATGAGAACATTTAACAAGCACTAAGACGGAAATATGTAATCATCATGCATATTCTATAATAAATAAAACTCAATCAAATCGAAACTTTAAAATTTAAAACTTTTAAAACATAGGCAAAGAAAATATAAAACAAAATATCTATTCATAGTGATGGTTGCAGAGGATTACTGAATGGCGGGTGTTCGCTTGGGTTGATGATCTATGATAAAATAAGAATGAGTGAGATTCTTTTCAAATAAACTATCCAAGGTATAGATAACTTACAACAAAATTCGATTTATCAAAATGTCATCATTTACCTCTATCCCTTTCTAGCCTATACAAATTTGAAGGATTATCCCAAACAACGTACAACTAGAACCATTCTCATACTTATAATAAATTAAGTTACCAATATCCTTCTTGTAAACATCCCCCATATAACTTGTTCTTAGGTCTTAAAACCTAGTGCATTGTCCTCCATTTACCACATATCATCCTCCATGAACTATTCAAAATCATCAACCGAAATCTTCAATCCATCCATTCCTCCACTTGTTTTGACACTCATTGACAAAATAATATGTTATAATGAATCCTTAGTGTGGCCGAATATATTACCATTTATCAAGATCCAAAATTCTCTACATCTAATTTACATCACTTCCTCAACACATACAAAAGCAATTTCTCTTAACATCATATGGAATGTGAATTCCTATTTACCCTCCCAAATACATCTTTCTAAGTAAATCCACTTATAATACATTATCAAGATAAGGCTTTATTCATAAATTCAAGTGTACCAACTATTTAACACATGTAATAAATGAATAAAGAAGAGTATGTTACCTCTTTAAATTAGCGATTTCAATGATTTCCTTCAATCCTAGTTCTTGGCCAGAAAAGGGGAGTTCCCAGGGCTTAGGTTGACCTATCTTCCTCTTTGCAAATGGAAGGCCTTATTATGCTAAGGGGGTGAGGGAAATGAAAATGATGAGTGAAGGGATTGCAAATCTGGTGGTAAAGAGAGGGGCTAAGAACGTATCTTCAATGGTGTGAGAGGAAGTAGAGAAGAGAGATAATGTGTATAATGAGCTATTTTTTATGAGAAAAAAGGAAGTTATAATGTTTCTTATATATGTGCCCATAGAAATATCTAGATATTTTGACTTATAAATACAAAAATAGCCTTCTAAATTAATTCAGAAAATTTTGATTTTCTGAATTAACGTTCGAACGCTAGACAAACGCCCTACGAATGCACTTAGATCTGCCTTATTGCGTTCGAACGAACAAAGAATGAGGCACAAACGAGTGGCCTTTGGAGAATTTTGTTCAAACGCTAACAAGAACGCTTCACGAATGTGAATAACACTTCGTTTAAGCTTTAAATCAGACCTGCTACTGACACACACAATTCACGTTCAAACACCATTTCAAACGCAATACGAACGCAAGTCTAATGGTTGACTTCGTTCGAATGAGATATTAAACGTTCCACGAATGAAACACCGAACCGCACCTGAACACATATCCTAACGCAACCCCCACCCGAATTCTTGAAATCCTAAGGGTCATCACAAAATTAGATATTTGATCAATGGTGTGGATTTAATTTGAAATAATTTAATTATATTATTAGTTTAATAAAATTAAATATAAGATATTTGATTTTATTATTATTTAATATTAAGTAAATTTATAAAATATCTAATTTGCTTTATGTTAACCTATTGGGAAGTGACACTTGGCAATTAACTTGTTACTTGCTATATCAAGTTGCTTATAGGTTAAATAGAAGACAAATTGACCTTATAACTTGCTATTGTAGGTTATAGTCACTTGGTGACTTAGGTTAAATATTTTGTGTATTTAATACACAAAATGAAAAAAAAAAATCTCAAGGGGAACACAAGGGAAAAATTCGGCCAAGGGCTTAGACGAGAGGGAAAAAATTATTTTCTTTCATTTCCTAAGTGTTGGAGATCAAACATGAAGAAAAAATTGAAAAGGAACTTGATTCCTTTAAGTTTATTCTTAAAAGTTTAAGCTTGGTCATTTCCTTTTCCATAGGAAATTGATTCAAGTTAATTAAAGTTTTATGAAACTTGTTTTCACAAACTTTGATGATATCTCAAATGATAACCGGAAGCATCATCAAGCCGATTCGGTATGTGGATACACTTGGAGGCAATCGGAGATGATACACTTTTCGAATAGAACTTGCGAGAGGTATACATGTCATACTTTTCTTTTATATACCCATTTTGTTGGGGTCTTATCAGGGCGTCACATGAGAATGAGCGTGGTTCAGACGAAATCGTAGTTTAAAATTTTTAAACTTACGAATAAGTTATTTAATATCCAATATTAATAATTCATTCATATTTTACCTAAACATATTTATTCGATATCATATAACGACATAAATAATTTAGAAACATCGCGAAACTTTTGCGAAAATATTTTTCCGCAAATAGCATAAAATGCATTTCCGACCGAACCGACTGACCAATGCACATGGGGACTGCCCAGGTCAGCCCGAAAAACATTTGGACAGTTCATGGGCTGTCTGAACAGTGCTCGGTTCACTATTTGGACAGCCGTTACCCGGTAACGCCGTTTTTCGCCGTTTTCACGTATTTTCACTTCAAAACAATTTCTGATAAATATTTTTATTGGAAAATTAAAATAAACCAATTTATTCTAATTACTCAATAAATAAAAACTGAATTTTTATCTGAAAAATCAGATTTATCATTAATTACCGTGAGACCCATAAACTTTACATTTTGATCATTTTGGTCCTTAAATTGTCAATACATATTTAAGTGATTCCAAATCAATCCCAAAATGATTTATACATGTCTAATACATGAAAATACAATTTACAATAAAAATTCCAAATTTTTCTGAAATTGCCGAACAACCCCTATAATTTCCAGGATTTGCAATTTGCTTATTTTTTGTTCAAAACACATCAAGATCAAATCCAATCAATCCCAAATTTAATATACATCATATATACATCCAATTACATCACATATATGAAAAGCCCCAAAATTTGATTGGGTTTAGAATCCTAATTTCATAAATTACACCAATTGCACAATTTACACTAAATTGATAAAATTCAACACTTTAATCAATCCAATACCACACCAATCAAGTATCACTATCATGAAACAACTCAAAAATAATTCTAGGTTATTTATGAATGGCTAAGCAACTCTAGAATGTCAACTTTCTTCACCAATTAATTAAATAAGCTTAATTACTCCTAATTAGCTTATTAATTAATCATACATGCTAAACACATTCAAACACATTTAATTACAAAGTCAAAGAGTAGAGACATCAAATTAGCAACACCAATTGAAGCTAAGATCAATAGAAATAATTTCCAGGTAGAAGAAAGTTTGAAAAACTTACCAAATTTCCAAGTTTTTGCCTTTGTTTTTCTTTCTTTCTTCCACCTTTTTCTCTCAACTCAGTTTGTAAATTCTTTGTGTAACTTGTCTAACTTAGGAAAAATGAAAACAAAACACTTTTGTATTTCATTACATTTGGCCGAAATTTTGATAACAAAAATTAAATAACAATTATTTTAATTTTGTTTGATTATCCTTGGAACACATTTTACTTTAATAAAGATGACATTTATCTTTAATAAAGTAAACTCACAAATGGACCAATGGTATCATGCCATTAAAAAGAAAAAAAAATCATTACTTAAGATATTTATTATATTAGTTAATTTAATTATTTAACAATTAAACAATTAAATAATAAATATAAATATCTTAAATATATGTATTATATTTACATTAAATATCTCAAATACATATATTAATGATATAAATCAAATATCACAATTTGATATTTAATTAATGTATATTTAATAATATCAAATATTAAATACAAATACACATTAATTCGGAAAAGACGATTAGGTCCCGATTGCGTGTATTTTTCATTTAACCGTTAAACGAGTTATAAATAATCTCCATTATTCATAAAATTTGCCATAGTTCTCTATGAGTATATTTCGTTAGTATGACTTTCTAGATTCAGACATATCCGTCACAAAATCTAATTTTGTGTCCATAATTCACCCACCCGTAAATTATGACGACCATGGATAAACTCGCTGAATCATACATGTCGAGTTCATTGCATATGTATAATCCATCCGTCACAGATATCCGGATTATCCCAAAGATATAGATATAAATGTCAAATATCTATAGGTATAATCTTGTCGATGTATCTATTAGCAATATTCTAAATAACACTCGGAACTTACTTCTGAAGTATACCACGACCATAGATTTAACATATTGCTATTCATATAATGAATACATATGCCCTGTACAAACGACTGACGGATGCTATCTTGATACACACATGATATCATGAGCATGAGTCCACACCCAAAGAACAGACGAAGGTCTGATCTAAATAGATCAGTGACGTGACTGCCATCTGAGTGTGAAGGATAACTCATATATCCGCAGTGGTATCTCAAGTCAAAGAATCACTATGCTACTCAACCCAAGAAGATTCCTATTGACATTGGTGTACCATCTATTAGGTAATCTTCAGTGAGTCGTTCGGTGTTTATCAAATAAACACCTACACGTCTATACGAGTCTCCTGAGACTAATGGTTCATTGGGATAAACCATCGGACCAAGTCCGATTTACGACATGTACTAGTCTCAACAGATTTTACTAACCGACCCGTGTCAGTAAATCTTGACCAGGAACTTAATTTGATAATATATTTCTAGTAGTGATGCTTCCCAATGTCAATTACAAGCTACATTGTAATTGCGCACTACATTATATGTTATCGGGTCTTTGTCTAATATATATATCACTAAACACGATTTAGTTTCAATCTAAAGAATTAGATCGAATATATATAATAAAAGACAAGAGGTGCAACCATAAATAAGTAATATTATGGAAAATGATATTGCTCGTATTCATGAATCAGACATAAATAAATTCTGGATTGGCGCTCCGAGCACCAACCCTAACAAATGTGTGTGTGTGTGTTTCTTTTTATTGTGAAAAAGAAAACATTTTAAAAGTGTAATATCCTGAAAATTTTTCGGAACAGTTCTGGAAGGTTTCCGAATTAAAGTTTAGGTTTTAAAACTAGATGATGTTCCAAAATAAGGGCTTATGTGTTGGAAAATAGGTTGATCAGATGTTTTAAAGTGAAGCTTCTTCGCATTGGAAAACCCGTGGTTTCGAGAACCGATTACGCGATTTCCGTATATATTTTTATATGCGGAAAGTTTGTTTTTACGGCTATAAAAATAGAAAATAAACCCTGATTGATCTAATTCTTGAATCATTGGACTAGTTTTTCCGAGGCGAACAACTTTCGTGTTGTTCACTTTTTGAAATTTATATTAGAAGGGCTTCCAAAATATAAATTTTCGAGAAAGCCCCATGACAGGGACCTAGCAGCAATTTCGCGGGGGTCAAAACATAATTTCCAAAAAAATTCTATAAATACCTTAAAGTTTCTAACAATTGCGAAAATGGCATAGCTTCCCAAACTCCTCCACTCGACCCTCGTCCATAAATTCGTCTTTGGAGAAACCTAGTCGCGCTGGCCGGCGCGACGGCCTTGAGGGGTGCGCCGGCCACCCCTCCATCTTGTGGTGGCCGGAGGAAGCCCCAGAATTCTGAAAAATGGCAAGAAAGAGAGAGAGATGCACGAGAGATGGGTTTTTCGATCCCAACTCATCGCTTCGTTTCACGGCCCGAGCCATCCGCCAAATCGAAGCCCTCATAAAGTACTATAAGTTGATGGTAATATTTTTTCCGTTTCATGCACGGTAGCACGTGAAACGAGGAAGGAAGAAATGGTAAACAATACCCTCGAATGAATAGTAGCTCCGATCAAAATTTCGTTGATTTTAGCACGTTCGTGGGATCATTGGGAGTCCGTATAGGCCCTCAAAATCTCGGTAAGACCTCCCGGTAAAAACTCGCTAATTTCAAATTTGCCGTTAAATATTATGATGTATCAAGTAGCTTCGTAGAGTAGCGTAATAATATAAATTGAATTATTTGAGCATGGGTATATTGAATAAGTGTATATGGTAGAATCCGAGTGAAAACGGAATGAATTGGATTGATTCGATAGATTATGCAAGTTTTTGGTAAAATTGGGTTTAACGTGTATTGATGTTTTCCTAAATGTAATGATAGATATGAGTTATCTATATGATGATACGATAATGTTTAGATGAATCCAGGTAGGTTTGGAGGGTTCAGAACCCTTTCGAAATATTTATGGAAATTTTTTCGGAAGATTTTCCAAATATATGTAAACGGACGATTTAAGTTAAATTGTGACTTGGATTAGTTTGTAAGATGATTTAAGATTAATGAAATTGAAATTATTGAAATCAGACTTAATCTGGTTGTCCTGGAAAGATTCAAAATTTTATCATTGTTAACTCGATAATTCTGTAAGTCGCGATTCTAACGGTATTTTTCCATTTATTTTGATAGATTTGACTAGGACCTGAAGTGCTCGTGAAGCCAAATAAGTAACCCATGCGATGAGTACTTGAATTGTTGATTCGTGTTTAAATATATATAGAGATGATAGAAATATTTATGATAAAACGAGGATAGTTAAGAGGTGATTTTGAGAACAGAGTTTAAGATTATGTATAGTTAAGTTAATGGACCACCACAGACATGGATTTTATTATTGCTATGATATGAAGTGAGATGTTTGATGAGTTTAATGTCTATATGTATGTATTGATGTACGTAAGTGTATGAACATGTAATGGTATATGTATATGTATATGTAAATTAATATGTATATGTATAAGTATAAGTATTTTGTATATGTATATGATGTTCAGGTATGTATAATTTGAAGTATATAAGATCTGTAAATGGAATAAGTTATTATTTCTGAAATTATATTAGCATATGTATGTGTACGCTATTTGAGTAAGTTTGTTATTGACTCATACATGCGATTTATCTGTATGGAGGTTGGAATTGTTAAGTGTGATAAGAAATGAGTATGAGCTAAGCTCTTCCTGGATGGGTATGTTTAATTGATAAGTTTCTGTATCAAATATTTTCAGATAAAAATTCTAAAATTGAGTATGTTTGATCGATAAGTGAGAGATATGCGGATTGTTAAAGATATAATATTTGAATTCGTAGTAATACGTATATTCATATGTTTGAAATTTATGTATGTATATGAGTATTTGGATGATGAGTCGGAGTGAAAATTGTTGGACAATTATGACCCATATCATCACTATTTGTAAAGATCATTGTGTTGTTGTACAAATTAACTATATGACAAAAGAGATTGCTCTCTTATTATTTGTGATTAGATCACCAAGATATATAAATGATATGAGGTCCTTATGATTTGTTCCTGGATTGAGAATGATATGAAACAGTATCAGTCCACGAAGGATAAATCATTAAATATCCCTAGTCAGAGTATTATCGAGATTGGACATCGATAAATATGTAAAAGACTAGTATTACACTTGTGCGCGTTGTGAGGGCACAAACGACACATTTATCATATATTTGGGTATAGGATACTCATGCAAGTGTAATAGGAGGTTGTGTTTTACCGATGGTATGGGAAACAGCTTCGCTCCGGATAGACCCCCTCGGAATTCCATTGGTAGTATGACTATGTGTCTATGGAAGTCCGAAATCAGGGTAGGTGTATTTGGTCTTAACCTGAGACTTGCACCGCTAATACTTGCGAAAATCAATATACTTTGGTTTTGGTCGTCCATGGCTTTAACCGGTTCTGTGTACGCCTCTTCTAAGTATATCGAGAATCGTAGTGTGTTGGGTGTGATGTCAAGACGGAAGTGTCACTCCAGTCATATGGAGATGATGATCACGTAGGGATACAGAACTGGTTCTCTAAAAAGGTTGCAACCGTCGGGATAATATGACTTGGTCATGATTATCCGATAATAAAGAGACTAGTTGCTCGTAATCCGATATATGCTTCATACGGGGCAAACACTATACCAGCCCCAGGCCTTGCATGTGATCATCCGATACTGGATCGAAATACGCAATACTACGTATACTACGCCTGATATAGATCCTTATTCCTGTAAGGATATTTCTGGAGAATTGGGTAGGCATGACGCTTTGCTAGAAGCCAACCTTGTTTTGTAAATCGGTACAAAAGTAATACTAGGTACTTACGTGTTCAGATAGTCCGACGATCGAATTTACTGCCAACATATACGGGAATCTCATGGGTCGCTTCCCGAAGATTCACCGATGACGTATGACTCGCACTTTTAATTAATCTGGGATTAATAAGATGAGAGAGAAAATTAATCCGGGATTAATTACGGAGATATTTTATCTGGGATAAAATATCATTTAAAGAGAGATAACGAATTAATTAATTGGAATTATCGATAAATAATATATTCGATATATTATACGAAATTGGATTTCGACGCGGAATTAAAATTAGATTTTAATTCGGGCGAACGAATTAATTTAGAATTAATTTGTTTGCGACGTGAATAGTGATTTCGCTAGGCATAATCATTTAATTATGTCGCAACGGAAAATTCGTTAATTTGGAATTAGCGAACCCGAGCCCGGAATGTTTGCGAGCGTATTCGCATTTCGAATTCGAGTGCGGCACGCAAGTCACGTCAAGCGTCAAATCAAGCGTCACTTCGACTAGTCAACTTTATTACTTTTTTTTATGATGGAAGTAGTTGGTTGGTGATTGAGTGTTGGACACTCAAATGTGTAAGAAATTAAATGAAACATATACCAAATTTTGGTATATCATTTTAAGTCATTGATTTTGGAAATCATTCAACACATTCTCTCCTCTCTTTCCTCTCTTCACTCACGCCCATGGATGGCATTTTTCTTCTGTTTTTGGCAGCCCACTGCCGAGAGTCAGAAGAAAATTGGGAAGCAAAAATGTTTGATTTTTGTGGCAAAAATCAAGAGAGCTAGCACTCCGAGAGACATGCGAAAGTGATAGGGAAGTCCACCCATGAGCTTGAAATCGTTTGACGAAGCTTGGAGCTTGTTCAAGGAGCAACAATGGCCGAAAATAGTGAGCTGTTTCACTGCCACTGCCGAGCAGTCCATGTAGGCAGAAAATAATTTTTGTTGCCTCGCGCGTCGCTCAACCGATCGATGTGAGTATTCCGCAACTCCGTGATGTATTCGCATACTTATTTCTTGCTTTGTATTCGATCCTCGGGACGTAGAAACTCCAACAATGGTATCAGAGCGAGTAAAAGCATGAAAAATGTTTAGGGCTTAAAATTTGGGTAAAATTGATTTTGAGCATGAATAATGAAATTGGATGATTTAATATGCTTAATTGATGTTTTGTGGATGATTGATTGGATCAATTTGATTAAATTGTGTTTGGAACAAATTTCCCCAAATTTTATGGCTTGGCCGAAAATGAGCATGCCCTAAATTGTCTTGGATTTTTTGATTTTGATCATTGGATGTGTTGGAAATCATTTGGGGATATTGATTTAATGTTGAATTGAATTTAATTGGATTGAATTTGATTTGGGCATAAAATTCCCCCTTGGCCGAGACTAATATAACATGTATATGGGTTTGATTTTTGTTAAATTGAGTTGGACATAATTTAATAATGATAAGCATGATTAATTAGGCTAATTGATGTTTTAGAAAAGGCAAAATTGGTTGGATCCAATTAGGCCCAAAACCGCTTCCATAAAGCCCAAATGCGACTAATGGACCTTTAAAGTTTAATTGGGCCTAATGGGCCTAAATTGACTTCTAGGCTTATGGGGTAATTCCCGGATTGGACTTTGGTTATTCGGTTTGACCCGAGTTGACCAAAAGTCCACGCCTTAAGAAATTAATTAAAAGCCCATTGGACTTTAATTAAATTGACGTTGGACGTTAATCGGGCTTTGAGACCCGTAACGATTAAATTTGGAATTTAAGTCGTAAAGGTTCGTTAAATAAAGTGTAGTATTTAATTTGGAATTAAATAGCGAATTAGTATTAAATACAAATTGAATTGGATTTAATTTTGTAGTTTAATTTAATTCAAGAATCCGTACTTTGAGTACTTATTCGCAAAATGAGTTTGACTCGAGCAAAATCAAATCGTTGTTTGAACATTGGATGATCATTAATTATCAGATTAATTAATTTGATTAGATTAATTGATAACATGCTTGTGTGAATACATGGTTGCGATGCATGAATAATGTATATCGGATGGATATTAGATGGGTGGGGGCAATTTTAGAAATTGTTTTATTAATTTGGAATTTATTAATTAGACCTGCGTGTCCAGCCTTATTACCTCCTTATTCTTTGTATTCTCTTCTCACCTATTCCTCTCAATTTAAATGAGGTTTCTTTAGAAGTGTAGTGTAACAGGTAGAAGTAAATATTTGTGCTAGCGGGAGAGAGAAATTGAGAGATTTGATCTAGGATCGATGTGTAAAGTATCCATTCGCATATCATTATTATTTATTCATACGTGCTTTATTATGTGTTTAGAATGCATGTTTAAGGGTGTATGATGATGACACCTTAACAAAGATAATAAATTGGTTGCCAATTTGCACGCGAAAAACCCTCACAAAATATTAAGCATTTTTCCTTCCATTGAGTGATTCTTATTCAAGATCCGAGACTGGCATTGGCTTGTTGGCCAAAGTCAAGGCCTTTGTCAGTCGAGGATGTGTTTGAATCACGAGAGCTTTGTTCCATATTGGTTTCTTGTCCAAGTTGTGGTTTGTTGGCCAAAGTCAAGACCACTTATTGTCCATCGACATTGATTACGAAGCTTTCCATGGTCAATGGGTCACGATTGACTGGGATCACTAAGTTTGTTGTGCCAAAGCCAATGCTTAGTTGATTCAGAGGAAAATGGTTAGGCAATACATTGGATTTATTGGCATATATAAGATATATGTTTCAGACTTGGATGTCCCCCTACTGGATCTAGGAATTGGATTGGATCCAATTGATCTTAGAGATCTACCTAGTTAATTATCATACAATTTGTTGGCCAAAGTCAAGATTGTGTGATATTTAACGGGATCCTAGCCCGCTAGGAAACACGGTTTCCCGAGTACTCGACAGAGGGTTAGAGGCTCGCCGAAAAATAGTGGGAGGCAAGAATTGAATTTTCAATACTCGTTTAATTACTTGTCATACGCGCTCAAATCAAATATCATTCGTCAAATAGATTAAATGTTAGTTGGACTAATATTTAATTGTTGTTTTAAAAACAGTTGGACTGTATTCAAACAAATTAAAAGTATAGTTGATTAATATAGTTGGACTATAATAATCATTATATTTAATAGTACCTGAAATCATTGATTAAATAGTTGGACTATTAGAATCAAGAAATAATTGAAAGATTGACATTTTAAAACATAATCCTAGGGAAAATATATTTAAATGGTTTAATTTTCAAAATTGGGAATAAAATTTCAGGATGGTATTGGAAACTAATAAGTTATTTTATTTGATAAAATAACATATTAGGCATAAGCCCGGAGTTAAGCAAATAGTCGAGCATAATCTTTGGAAGATTTATGTAATGATAACTTAAGTGCTTAATCCATTAAGCTTGTCGCAGTAGACTCCTTAATTTCTTTGTCAGAACTAAGGGTTAGATCCTTAAAGTATGATATTGAAATTGAAGGATCTTCATAGATCTAGAATTAGATTTTAGAAGTACTAAAAATTGCAATAATAACTCTTGGAGAGTTAATGACTATTCTCAATGAGATAAAGTCAAACTTTGCAATAAGGCAAATAGCGCAAAGACGCACCTTACTTCGATATTCTAGAAGGCCCAGGCTTGGCCAAACGCTTCTGGAGTATTGAAAAAGGCAAAGGCAAAATCATTATAATCTTCTGGGAAGATAAATGACATATCCCAAAATGTCTGCCTAAATTGTGGCAAATGGGATCGCGGAAGCGTGACTACCATTTGGACAAGGCAGACATGAAGGAATTGAAGACGAGCAAGGCTCCGACTTCAAATATGTTTGTCGTTTTATGTTCACTACTAGTATTAAAATTGGATTTTAGATACTTAGTGTGATACATAAATATATACTGTTGTTCATAATCTGCTATGAGCAGGATACTGACTTCAGTTGAGATTTATCTGCGAATCGGAAACGGGACGAAAGTCACTGTTTCAACCGTAGATACCTAAGTTTAGGGACTACCCTCTAGGTGTGTACTTAAATTAGAAACTGTTATAATGTAGCTAGTTTGACTAGAAACATTATCTCTATATTAGTGTTTAATCCGTTGCGAATTTACCTTTATATTCTAGAACACTAAAGTGTTTTATTTTATAAAGATGATATTGAGATATACACATTAGATGTGAATAACAGAATTTATATTTTGAATATAAATAAATCTCAAACATAAACATGATAAATAAATAGCTCAAACTGATTTGATCATAAGAAACTTAAATGTGGCATTGTTGTCTGAGACATAATTGAACAAGACTTGTATATCCACACTTTCGAAGAGTGGGTACTAGGACATATTTGATTCTATTCAAATAATGTCTACGAATCTAGTTTATTGGGCAAAGTGCCTAAAACATATTTACTTGGTAAAAGTGTAAATGCCACCGATTTTTTAGCCCTAGTTCATAGTGAAGCAAATGGGCCCATATCTAGCTAGGCTAGAAGTGAAATGAATATTTCGTGACCTTTACGGATGTGGCATCGCGTTATGGTTATGTTTTTCTTTTGAAACATAAATCAGAAACTTTTAAAGTTTCGACACGAAATAGACAAACAGATCGGCTAAAGTATTAAACCGTCACGGTGTAGACAACAGGACCTGGGCGACGCTTGCTCTAGGCTCGGGGGCCTAGTTGGGAAGTATGAAATAACATGGAGTCGCCACCCGGTGTGAACCGGGATAAAGATTTAAGGCCGCACTCACCCCTCGCAAGGGAAGACCTCAAACCGTTGGGTTCGGAATGGTCCCTTACTTATGTCACTTGTGATGATATAATTTGTGCAATGAATCAACCGAGTCTACTCAACAATCATGCTCAAGGGTGCTTAGATCTAACATGCTTTCGTCCAAATAACTCCACACAATGCAACACAACGAGCATATTGAACCATTAAATCAACATGTATAAATCATTACCCAAACATATCATAAACTAATAACATGCATAAAGAACAACCTAAATAGGCTTTAACAAATAAATAACAAACTAAATTAAACCATGCTTTAATTAATAAACGAATAACCTAAAGACTATAACATGCTCAAATACAAATTTGGATGAGACGAGATACGTGTACCTTAAGTGGTACGTGGCGTTGTATCCCGAGTGCAGACCATACTACCGTCCATTCGGAATCGGCTACGAAATTTACGTCCGGGTTTCCA
This sequence comes from Zanthoxylum bungeanum, assembly GCA_019454045.1. Lineage (NCBI taxonomy): Eukaryota > Viridiplantae > Streptophyta > Magnoliopsida > Sapindales > Rutaceae > Zanthoxylum > Zanthoxylum bungeanum. The sequence goes on along the minus strand of SKCR01026627.1, from coordinate 254,450 downwards.
TCCGATATACCACAAAAGGGAAAACATATCCCGCTCATCCAACAATCACATCATGCTTCAAACGACTCTCATGCAATAATATTTTTAAAATAAATGAAATAAACAAAAGATAATGAATAAAAAGGTGCCCTCAGGTCTAACCTCTTTTGTCGTCTCTCGAAAGCGCGTTACACGGCCGTCAGAAGGATTGATGTTCCGTAACTTTTTTGGTTTACTGATCCGATGTTTTTCCTCGTTGTTTTGCGGTTCGGGCTGCTGTCTTTGGTCCGTTTCGCGGCTGTTTTGCTACTGTTTTTCAGGTCACTGTTTTGGTGTATTTGTTCACTGTTTTAAGGTTTGTTTGGACTGTTTTGGGGGCAGTTTTTAGGTGCAGTTTGTAGTACAGTTTTGGGGCAGTTTAAGGCAGTTTTGTGAAGTGATTTGAGACAGTTTGTGGAGGGTTATTTGAGGCAGTGGCTTTACGTGAATATGAGGGCAGATTTCAGTTTTGGTGGAGGGTGAAGGTTGCACGTGTTGAGGCTATGTGGCTATTGAGGATCTATGAGTGGAGGGCTGAGTGGTTTTTGATGCGTGGACAGAGGGTTAGCTAGCGTGAGTATGAGCTGTGTGCTTAAGGCAATTTGGCGTGAGGGTTAAGGCAGTTGGCGTGAGTTGAGTGTGTGGGCCGTGTACGTGCATGAAGAAAAGTCGATCTAGGGTTTTTAGGTTGTTCTTATTGTGGTCGGTGAGTAGGCTGCATGGTCAGTGGGCAGTGCATGCGTTTAAGGGTGGCGTGGCAGTGTGTTTGATTCGGTCAGTGTGTTCCTTGCTAACTTGTGTCGGTTATGGCTGTTTATGGCGTGATCTGTGAATTAGAGTCTATTATTTTTTGTGTTTTGTTGGCTTTTTGAGAGAGAGAGAATCAGAAAGAGAGGGGTGAGATGAGGTTGCCGAGAGAGATGCTATCCTAGGGTTTATTATTTTTTGTGTTTTTTGTGTTTGTGGTCGTGAATGTGAGGTGTTGATGCGTGGGGCGTGCTTGAGGGTTCTGTTTGAGGGTTCTGTTTTGCCGTGAGGGAATGAGAGGTGATGCACAGTGTCCTTTAGGGTTTCATGGCTGTCGTCCATATATGCATGAGGTGTTTCAACATGTGGGTTGAGTGCAGGGTGTCGGCAGCTTGGACGGTTAAACTGAAGGTGCTTTGTGCGTGAGTTGAGGGTTGAATGAGAGGGAAGAGTTTTTCTTGCTGTGTGGCGTGATCAAGGTTATTGTGTTGAAGGGTTATTTGTTATTCATTTGTTCGACTGTTTGATGAGTGAGGGAAGCGGCCAGGTTTAATTTTTGATTTGTTTATATAGTGAGGGGATGTATTAGGGTTAGGGTTTAATTAAGGAATAAAATCAATTATATTAGGTGTATTTTAATTTGATTATTTTAGGCAAGGAATATGTGTATTTTAGGTGAATAATATTTAAATTAGGTGATTGATATCTTTAATTTTGGAATGATTTAATTTTAATTGGAAGTAAATTATTTAATTTTGGTATTTGATTTTAATTTAGTTTTAATTTATTTAGATTTAATTTAAATATAATTTGTGACATGTATTTTAAATGTTTTAATTATTTTTGGAGGTGATTTAATGGGCTTGGGCTAAGGTTAAGTTTTAAAACGGAGATTCAACGCGACTTCCGCGACTTAAAAGATAGTTGTCTCCAAATAAGACTCATCATCGGGTTTCACATGAAAAAATGCAATGCCTACAGTCGCCCCCACTTTGATGGGACTTGTGCAGTGTGTGACAGTGACAATCCTATCAAAGTACATGCAATGCATTTTCACTTACCTGGCTCGCCAGCTGCCTCGAACTAAGTGGATGAGAGGTGGGTCTTGTTCCCATGTTGAATTGAGTTGTATTGTGGGTCTTGTTCCCAATCTGAGTAAAGTAGTGTGGTGGGTCTTGTTCCCAATTTGAGTTTGTTGTGCCGTGGGTCTTGTTCCCGATCTGAGTTTGTTGTGCTATGGGTCTTATTCCCAATTTGAGTTGATGTGAGGGTCTTCTTCCCTGAACTGCGGGTCTTGTTCCCGATTTGAATTGAGTGAGGGTCTTCTTCCCTGAACTGTGGGTCTTGTTCCCGATTTGAGTTGATTTGAAGGTCTTCTTCCTTGAACTGTGGGTCTTGTTCCCGATTTGATTTGAGGTGAGGGTCTTCTTCCCTGAATTACGGGTCTTGTTCCCGATTTGAGTTGAAATATGGGTCTTATTCCCTGAACTGTGGGTCTTGTTCCCGATTTGATTTGAGGTGAGGGTCTTCTTCCCTGAATTGCGGGTCTTGTTCCCGATTTGAGTTGAAATATGGGTCTTATTCCCTGAACTGTGGGTCTTGTTCCCGATTTGATTTGATGTGAGGGTCTTCTTCCCTGAACTATGGGTCTTGTTCCCGAATTGCTGAAGCGATGTCTGTCCATTTTCGAACTGTGTAGATGAGGCTTTATTCCTCCCGGGCTTTATTCCCGAACTGTTAAGAGAGAGCTTTATTCTCCTGGGCGTTATTCCCGAACTAGGTTGACATGAGGCTTTCTTCCCCTTGAGCTTTGTTCCCAAACTATACTGACATGAGGCTTCCTTCCCCTTGAGCTTTGTTCTCAAACTATACTGACATGAGGCTTTCTTCCCCTTGAGCTTTATTCCCAAACTATACTGACATGAGGCTTTCTTCCCCTTGAGCTTTGTTCCATGATCTGAGCTGACTGTGTGTCATTGTTCCTGAACTGTATTGAATGCAGGCTTTGTTCCTGAACTGTACTGATGTGGGCTTTATTCCCGAGTTTGCTGGACGTAGGCTTTCTTCCTGAACTGTACTGGAGGCAGGCTTTATTCCTGAACTGTACTAAATGGGGCTTTATTCCGAACTGAACTGAATGCAGGCTTTCTTCCTGAACTGACCGAATGTGGGCTTTATTCCCGAGCTAAACTGAGTATAGGCTTTCGTCTTAAATTATGCTTAATGTGGGCTTTATTCCCGAACTGTACTGATTGTGTGGCTTTGTTCCTGAATGTCATACCTGACAGGAACTGATGCTGAACCAATGTGGGCCTCGCCCCAAACTGACGATGATGTGGGGCCTCGCCCCCAAGCTGACATGGGCCTCACCCTCAAACTGATATTGATGTGAGGCCTCGCCCCCAAGCTGACATGGGCCTCGCCCTCAAACTGATATTGATGTGGGGCCTCGCCCCTAAGCTGATATGGGTTTCGCCCCCAAGCTGACATGAGCCTCGCCCTCAAACTGATGATGACGTGGGCCTCGCCCCTATGTTGATACTGATATGGGCCCCGCCCTCAGAGTGATGTGGGCCTCGCCCCAGACTGATGTGGGCCTCGCCCCAAAACTGATACCGATGTGGGCCTCGCCCCAGACTGATACTGACATGGGCCTCGCCCTCAAACTGATACTGATATGGGCCTCGCCCCTATGTTGATACTGATATGGGCCTCGCCGTCTGAGTGTCATACTCGGTAAGACCGATTCTGATGCTAATGTGGGCCTCGCCCCCAGAGTGCCATACCTGGCAAGACTGATCTGATGTCTCCATACCCGGAGTGTTCATTCTCGAACTCCGCTCCATTCTCGGATTTTGCTCCATTCTCATATTGTTCATTCTCGGATTGTTCTCCATTCTCGGAGTGCCATTCTCCGCTTCTTCATTCTCAAACTGCTGATATGGGCCTCAACCTTGGGACTCATCCCCAAAACTACTACTCATATGTTGCTGATTCTGGTTGGCTTGTCTTGCCCGCTTTTTCTTTTCTTCTTCTTGAAACCTGTGAATACAAAACAAAACAAACTCAAAAAAGAATGCAAAATTTATTACGTGTATGCATGCATGCATGAATGAATTTCCTATTCCGCTGGGTTGGGTCTTCCCCCAGTTCTCCAAGTGATTGCTCAGTCTTCTCTCTGGTCTCATGGCTCAATTTCTTATCATTCTTCTTATTCACGGGGTGGTAGACCGGTCTCTCCCAGTCTTAATTTGGCTTTTTGTTCCTCTGCTGTTTTGTGCTTGATCAAGATGAACCACATGGTGGGGCCTTCCATATTATCATACTATATCACATGCTACGAAAATAGTCTCAATAGTTATACATATTATCGTCCTCAAAGAATGCTCAATAATGAAACCAGAGAACCTTCAAAACATTCGATGCAACTCAAATCCAAGTCTTTGAATAAATGATCTAGGCCAGACTCAAGTGTGTGTGTGCAAAGATTCTTTCACAGCTTAATCCTTAAGTAAGCTAACTCGATGATGATTTGTTCAAAAATCGGGGTCAATGGGTCAAACCAACCTAGATGTCTCAGTTATGCTCTGCAATTGCTTTTCCATGCTCAATGTAGTATGGTTTATCTTTCTTTTCCTTTGTCTCTCTTTTCTTTTCTTTTCATTTTGAACTTCATTTTTTTCTTCTTTTTTTTTCTCTTTTTCCTCTTTTCTTCTTTTTTTTCAACACACCTACCCTTTAAGGTAGCATTTCTCCTCATGGTGGTCCTCATATACTCGCCCATGGGTAGCTTCACGCTTATCGGTTATAGGTGGTTCGATTTTTTTTTTTAGAGACTTTTCTTTCATTTTCAACCATACCACACATCATAACATAAGCAAATCAAGATAGACATCTAAGCAAACGGTCATTCACCGACCTACAATTTCTGCGACTAGTCACTTTGCTAACTACTCAGGTTTTCACTGCTAAGAACCATAATCAAGTGCTTACGAGTCTAACATAGATCAATTACTCAAAGCATCAGATAAAAGCACGCCAAGGGTTTATCATTTCTAAAGTTTCACTCTAAAGCAATCAATTCCTTCATCGGACTTATGTCTAACTATCAATGACTAAAAAAAACAATTTTTTTCTCTCTTTTTTCCTTTTCCCTTTTTTTTTTTCACTTCTTTTTTTTCTTTTCTTTTTCTCTTTTTTTTTTCTTTTCTTTTCTTTTTTTTTTTTTTTTCTTTCTCTCCTTTTTTTTTTCTTTTTTTTTTCGAAGGCCCTCCAATGGTCTTTCTATCCTTTCCGTAAGCTTTTCTATTTCTCGATTTCCTTTTCCCCGCTATCCATGTTTGCTAAACTCCTCTTGAATAACCTTTTTTTTTCTCTCTAACCCAACGGATATCTATGATGGCTTTTAAGACACAGAAGGTTAACATGATGCATGTATGCATGAGATGCATGCGACATATGAGATATAATATGAATGTGGTTATCAAAAGCATAAAGGGGCAACTTCTACAGGATATACAACTATGGTTCTCATGCGGGTTTATGACAATGCCTTCGATTGAACTCCCTCAACCCACTATAGAAACGGTCAACTAATGCACAAATCCTACACATCACAAGACATGATTTCGGGGCCAATTCTCTTATCCCCAGTGGAGTCGCCAGACTGTAGACAACAGGACCTGGGCGACGCTTGCTCTAGGCTCGGGGGCCTAGTTGGGAAGTATGAAATAACATGGAGTCGCCACCCGGTGTGAACCGGGACAAAGATTTAAGGCCGCACTCACCCCTCGCAAGGGAAGACCTCAAACCGTTGGGTTCGGAATGGTCCCTTACTTATGTCACTTGTGATGATATAATTTGTGCAATGAATCAACCGAGTCTACTCAACAATCATGCTCAAGGGTGCTTAGATCTAACATGCTTTCGTCCAAATAACTCCACACAATGCAACACAACGAGCATATTGAACCATTAAATCAACATGTATAAATCATTACCCAAACATATCATAAACTAATAACATGCATAAAGAACAACCTAAATAGGCTTTAACAAATAAATAACAAACTAAATTAAACCATGCTTTAATTAATAAACGAATAACCTAAAGACTATAACATGCTCAAATACAAATTTGGATGAGACGAGATACGTGTACCTTAAGTGGTACGTGGCGTTGTATCCCGAGTGCAGACCACTACCGTCCATTCGGAATCGGCTACGGAATTTACGTCCGGTTTCCATCCGATATACCACAAAAGGGAAAACATATCCCGCTCATCCAACAATCACATCATGCATTCAAACGACTCTCATGCAATAATATTTTTAAAATAAATGAAATAAACAAAAGATAATGAATAAAAAGGTGCCCTCAGGTCTAACCTCTTTTGTCGTCTCTCGAAAGCGCGTTACACGGCCGTCGGAAGGATTGATGTTCCGTAACTTTTTGGTTTACTGATCCGATGTTTTTCCTCGTTGTTTTGCGGTTCGGGCTGCTGTCTTTGGTCCGTTTCGCGGCTGTTTTGCTACTGTTTTTCAGGTCACTGTTTTGGTGTATTTGTTCACTGTTTTAAGGTTTGTTGGACTGTTTGGGGGCAGTTTTTAGGTGCAGTTTGTAGTACAGTTTTGGGGCAGTTTAAGGCAGTTTTGTGAAGTGATTTGAGACAGTTTGTGGAGGGTTATTTGAGGCAGTGGCTTTACGTGAATATGAGGGCAGATTTCGGTTTTGGTGGAGGGTGAAGGTTGCACGTGTTGAGGCTATGTGCTATTGAGGATCTATGAGTGGAGGGCTGAGTGGTTTTTGATGCGTGGACAGAGGGTTAGCTAGCGTGAGTATGAGCTGTGTGCTTAAGGCAATTTGGCGTGAGGGTTAAAAGCAGTTGGCGTGAGTTGAGTGTGTGGGCCGTGTACGTGCATGAAGAAAAGTCGATCTAGGGTTTTTAGGTTGTTCTTATTGTGGTCGGTGAGTAGGCTGCATGGTCAGTGGGCAGTGCATGCGTTTAAGGGTGGCGTGGCAGTGTGTTTGATTCGGTCAGTGTGTTCCTTGCTAACTTGTGTCGGTTATGGCTGTTTATGGCGTGATCTGTGAATTAGAGTCTATTATTTTTTTGTTTTTTGTTGGCTTTTTGAGAGAGAGAGAATCAGAAAGAGAGGGGTGAGATGAGGTTGCCGAGAGAGATGCTATCCTAGGGTTTATTATTTTTTGTGTTTTTGTGTTTGTGGTCGTGAATGTGAGGTGTTGATGATGCGTGGGGCGTGCTTGAGGGTTCTGTTTGAGGGTTCTGTTTTGCCGTGAGGGAATGAGAGGTGATGCACAGTGTCCTTTAGGGTTTCATGGCTGTCGTCCATATATGCATGAGGTGTTTCAACATGTGGGTTGAGTGCAGGGTGTCGGCAGCTTGGACGGTTAAACTGAAGGTGCTTTGTGCGTGAGTTGAGGGTTGAAATGAAGGTCCTTTGTGCGAACTAAGTGTGTTGTTTTTGAGTCAGAGGCATCAATGGTTGTTGCAGTGGCGAGAGGGGTCTTAACGTGAACTGATTGTGTTGTTCTTCATGGCCAGTGTGTTTTCTGTTCGAGAGGTTCACGGCTGAAGGTCTGATGGCGTTGTTGAGGGCTTTTAAGTGGTTTTACATGGGTGTTATGTGTCTTCTTTTTGCGTGAAGGATGATGAGTTTGTGTTCTTGAATGAGAGGGAAGAGTTTTTCTTGCTGTGTGGCGTGATCAAGGTTATTGTGTTGAAGGGTTATTTGTTATTCATTTGTTCGACTGTTTGATGAGTGAGGGAAGCGGCCAGGTTTAATTTTTGATTTGTTTATATAGTGAGGGGATGTATTAGGGTTAGGGTTTAATTAAGGAATAAAATCAATTATATTAGGTGTATTTTAATTTGATTATTTTAGGCAAGGAATATGTGTATTTTAGGTGAATAATATTTAAATTAGGTGATTGATATCTTTAATTTTGGAATGATTTAATTTTAATTGGAAGTAAATTATTTAATTTTGGTATTTGATTTTAATTTAGTTTTATTTATTTAGATTTAATTTAAATATAATTTGTGACATGTATTTTAAATGTTTTAATTATTTTTGGAGGTGATTTAATGGGCTTGGGCTAAGGTTAAGTTTTAAAACGAAGATTCAACGCGACTTCCTGCGACTTAACGATAGTTGTCTCAAATAAGACTCATCATCGGGTGTCACATGAAAAAATGCAATGCCTACACACGGTAAGACCGTAATGGAAAATACTTGAACAATAAGTTTCTAATATACTTGAAAGAGTATAGTATTCTTTCAATGAGGACTCCTCCGGAACATGTCAATTTGACGGTGTGTCCGAACCGAGTAACCGAATTTTGTTGGACATGATTAGGTTAATCATGAGTCGCTCTGAGCTGCCATTCCTTCAAAGGATACGTATTAACAGTGCAGAACTTATTTTGAATAAGGTTCCATAAAAAAATCTGTTTGACAGATTTCATATTAGATATGAACAGGAAAAGAAACTAGGTTTCTCATTCCTGAACATTTGGGAATGTTAGGTATATGTTTGGATGATACCAAACTAAAACCCAAACAGGATAAGTGCCAATTGTAGGTTATCCTAGGGATACCATAAGTATAGTACTTATACAACTCACAAGAGAACAATTCAATTGTTGCTCACCATGCGATTTTCCTAAGAGGAATACCGATATGCAGTGGTAAGTGGGAGGATAGTAAAACTCGATGAAAATCGGAGTAATACTATTCTAGGCACCGATTCCTTAATGGAACACATAAATAGTTCATCAAGGATGAAACTATACCATTAATCTTCGAATGCACAAGAACAACGTATGTCAGAGAGAATCAGAAAACAACCTGGGGTATGGGTTTCTGATCTCACCTCGTAAAGATGTCAATCTTTTGAGGAATACCAACTGACTACGTATGAGGAAGTGATGCAAGGTATCGACTCCCTACTATGGCAAAGTGCCATGAATCCGAAATGGATTCCATGTATATCAACCAAGTTTGGAAACTAGTTGATGTACCATAAGGCATTTGCCTATTGGTACTATATAAGTCTTCAAGGAAGACATACATGGAAGGCAACATACCAACGTATAAAGCTAGGCTTTTAGCAAAAATGTATCGTTATCAACATTGTGTTGATTACGATTCAACCTTTTACTTGTTGCCACGGTAAATCCATTTGGATAATGCTTGCTAAAGCTGCGTGTTTCATTTATGAAATATGACAGCTTTACGGGAAAATCGCTTTCCTGAAAAGGAAACCTTTTGGAGGATGTTTACAACATCCTGTCGGTTTTTTCGTACCAAAACTAGCAAACAAGGTTGGCAGGTTATTCGATCCATGTTTGGATTGAAGCAAGCATTAGGTTCTTGGAATTATCGTTTTGATGTAATCATAATGGTTTATGATTTAATTCAAAACGTAAATGATTCTTGTGTATATAAGAGGATTAGTGGGAGCGCACTGACAGTGGCTGTCCTATAAATAATGATAACATATGTCATTTCTTGGAAATGATATTCTCATAAAACTATCGGTGAAAGCTTGGTTTTCGAGAAAATTCTCTATAGAATTCTTGTGAGAAACAACTTTTATTCTAGGAATAAATATCTACTGGGATAGATCTAAAAGTTGTTGAAACTCTCCGAGAACTCGTACATTGAAAAATGTACGCGACCTGGTGTCTCATACGCTTTGAGCATATGGAGTCACAATCAGGCAAATCAAGTGATAGTCACTGGATTGATGTTAAGAACATACTTAGTATCTTAGAGATCTAAGGATGCTGTCTTAAACTATGGAGATAGAGAACTTGAAGTGATTGTGATCACTATTGCAAGTTTCCAAACCGATTAAACGACTATAAGTCGCAAAACGGTACTATAACAGTTTTAATAACGGTACAGTAAGCTGGAAATCTTCCACGCAAGATCTTGTTACGAATAAACAACAAATGCGGGTTATTGCTGCAGCTGAGTCAGCAATAGAAGCCATTTGGGTCGATAATAAATCTAATTAGATTAGATGTAATTCTGTTAGCAGCTGAGCTAGGCTACAACACATGCTAAAGAATTAACGGTCTCATCAACGATCCAGATACATACTTCGATATTCATCTGATTCATTCGGATCATATATCGTGGCGATGTGATGATCATATAAATCGCATCAGACCATAATCATGCAAATCCGCTGACGAAAGCATTTCTCAGCAGTTTGAGCCAACCGTACATAGTTCGGGTGTCAGACAGTTGAGTGACTGGCTATAGGACAAGTGGGGGATTGTTGGACAATTATGACCTATAGCGTCACTATTTGTACAGATCATTGTGTTATTGTATAAATTAACTATATGACAAAGGAGATTGCTCTCTTATCATTTGTGATTAGATCACCAAGATATATAAATGATAAGAGGTCATTATGATTTGTTCCTGGATTGAGAATGATATGAGACAGTATCAGTCCACGAAGGATAAATCATTAAATATCCATAGTCAGAGTATTATCGAGATTGGACATCGATAAATACGTAAAAAACTAGTATTACACTTGTGCGCATTGTGAGGGCATAATGACATAGTTCTTATATATTTGGGTATAGGATACTCATGCAAGTGTAATAGGAGGTTATGTTTTATCGATGGTACGGGAAACTGCTTCGCTCTGGATAGACCCCCTCGGAATTCCATTGGTAGTATGACTATGTGTCTATGGAAGTCCGAAATCAGGGTAGGTGTATTTGGTTTTAACCTGAGACTTGCACCGCTAATACTTGCGACAATCAATATACTTTGGTTTTGGTCGTCCAGGGCTTTAACCGTTCTATGTACGCCTCTTCTGGGTATATCGATAATCGTAGTGTGTTGGGTGTGATGTCAAGACGGAAGTGTCACTCCAGTCATATGGAGATGATGATCACGTAAGGATACAGAACTGGTTCTCTAAAAAGGTTGCAATCGTCGGGATAATATGACTTGGTCATGATTATCCGATAATAAAAAAGACTAGTTGCTCTTAATCCGATATATGCTTCGTACAGGGCATACACTATACCAGCCCCAGGCCTTGCATGTGATCATCTGATACTGGATCGAAATACGTAATACTATGTATACTACGCCTGATATAGATCCTTATTCATGTAAGGATATTTCTGGAGAATTGGGTAGGCATGATGGAGCTTTGCTAGAAGCCAACTTTGTTTGTAAATCGGTACAAACGTAGTACTAGGTACTTACGTGTTCGGATAGTCCGACGACCGAATTTACTACCAACATATCTGGGGATCTCATGTCTGATGGGTCGCTTCCTGTAAGATTCATTACTATGACTACGATCTTTTATTATCGTTAATTAATAAGATGAGAGGAAAATTAATCTGGGATTAATTACAGAGATATTTTATCTGGGATAAAATATCATTTAAAGAGAGATAACGATTAATTTGGAATTAATCGATAATAATATATTCGATATATTATACGAAATTGGATTTCGACGCGGAATTAAAATTAGATTTTAATTCGGGCGAACGAATTAATTTAGAATTAATTCGTTTGCGACGTGAATAGTGATTTCACTAGGCGTAATCATTTAATTACGTCGCAACGGAAAATTCGTTAATTTGGAATTAGCGAACCCGAGCCCGGGAATGTTTGCGAGCACATTCGCATTTCGAATTCTAGTGCGGCATGCAAGTCACGTCAAGCGTCAAATCAAGCGTCACTTCGACTAGTCAACTTTATCACCTTTTTTGTGATGGAAGTAGTTGGTTGGTGATTGAGTGTTGGACACTCAAATGTGTAAGAAATTAAATGAAACATATACCAAATTTTGGTATATCATTTTAAGTCTTTGATTTTGGAAATCATTCAACACATTCTCTCCTCTCTTTCCTCTCTTCACTCACGCCCATGAAGGGCATTTTTCTTCTGTTTTTGGCTGCCCACTGCCGAGAGTCAAGAAGAAAATTGGGAAGCAAAAGTGTTTGATTTTTGTGGCAAAAATCAAGGGAGCTAGCACTCCGAGAGACATGCGAAGGTGATAGGGAAGTCCACCCATGAGCTTGGAATCGTTTGACGAAGTTTGGAGCTTGTTCAAGGAGCAACAATGACCGAAAACAGTGAGCTGTTTCATTGCCTCTGCCGAGCAGTCCATGGAGGTAGAAAATAATTTTTGTTGCCTCGCACGTCGCTCACCGATCGATGTGAGTATTCCGCAACTCCTTGATGTATTCGCATACTTATTTCTTGCTTTGTATTCGATCCTCGGGACGTAGAAACTCCAACAAAAGTTAATATTTATCCTATGTTCTGACCCTATGCGGAGTTAAACATAATAAATCAAGACAAGTCCTGACTACTGTTTCTATGGATTCTCAATAAGCAACTTTAACTCTAAGCAACAATAATATAATGCCAAATATTAAATCAATAACACAAATTTAATCAAAGTAAATAAATAAAAACAACAAATAAAATCAACCGCATAAAACCAACACAAATATTTTGGCGACGAAGTGGAAAATTCGTGCGAGTAAAAAAACCACTCCGGGTATCTCAGCTACCAGCCCAAAATCCACTATAACAGAGAAATACTTACAGCGGTGGTAAAAGACCTATGGTGGAAACTCCACCGACTCTAGTACCTCTAGACTGCAAGAACTCGAAGAACTCTTCGAGCCCGTACCCCACGGTTTTCTTCAGAACCTCTGCAAGCTCTGAACGCCGGAACTCCGACTGCCAATTTTCCTCCTTGAGAACTCTGAAGGCTTAGAAAGTTGGGTTTGGTTGTGTTGAAGGTTTAACAAAGAACGGTTTCACCAAACACAGAAAACAGGAGAACAAGAAGTCTTCAAGGTGAAAAACACGAAGATTGAAATTGTAATATCCAGAAATTCGGAAACTCTTCCGGAAGGATTTTGTATTGTAGATCGAGTATCAGAATGAGACTATATCGAAGAATAAGAGTTTAAGTGTTGAAATATAGCTCTAAATCTTTTAAAATATAGATTTGATGCATTAGAAAACGCGTGGTTCTGAGAACCGATTATACGATTTTTGATTATATCATTTTATGCGTAAAATATTTCTTGTTTCGGCTATAAAAATTGCAAACGAACTCCGATTGAGTTTATTCTTAAACTATCGGACTCATTTTTCCGAGATGAACGACTTTTGTGTTGAACACTTTTCAAAATTTGTATCATAAGAGTTTCAAAACATGAATTTCTGAGAAAGCCCCATGACAATGACTTAATTGTAAATTTTCGGGGGTCAGAATGAAATTTTCCGAATTGTCTATAAATACTCTCTAGTTTTCATAAATTTCAAAAATGGCAAAGCCATTACAAATCCCCCACACGTCCCCAAACGTGTTTGAGTTCCCATGGTCGCGCTGGTGGCGTGCCGGCCACCGCGGGCCGGCGCGACTAGTCAGGGGGTGCGCCAGCCACCCCTCCACCTTATGGTGGTCGGTGGCAGCCCCAGGACACCGGTGAGCGGCCAGAGAGAGAAGGAAACGTGCGTGTCATGGGTTGTTCGATCCGGGCTCGTCGCTTCGTTTCACGGCCCGAGCCACCCCCAAATCGAAACTCTCGAAGAGTACTAAGGGATGACAGTGATGATTTTTCCGATCCGTGCTCGGTTGCACGTAAAATGAGTAAGGAATATTCAGATGAATCGTGACCTATGATGAACAGTAGCTCCGATCAGAATTTTGTCGATTCCAGCACGTTCATAGGGACCATTTGGAGACCGTATATGCCATCGAAATCTCGGTAAGACCTCCAGGTAAAAATCCAAAAATTTCAAGTTTATAGTTAAATGTTCGGATGTATCCAGTAGATTCGTAGAGTAGAGTATTGATATAAATAGATTATTTTAGTATTTAGATATTGAATATGTGTATTTAGTAGAATGCGAGTGAAAACGGAACGAATTAGAGCGATCTAATAAATTATGCAAGTTTTTAGTAAACGTGGGTTTTCCATGTATTAATATGTTTTTTTATCGTAATGATAGATATGAGTTATATGTGATGATAAGATAGTGTTTAGATAAATCCCGATAGGTTCGGAGGGTTCGAGACCCTTCCGTAGCGTTTGCAGAAACTTTTTCGGAAGAATTTCCAAAAATACGTAAACCGAGAATTTAAGATTACTGGAGCTGAAAACATTGAGATCAGACTTGGTTTGGTTGTTCCGGAAAGATCCGAGATTTTATCGTAGTTTAGTCGAGAATACCGTAAATCGCCATTCTGACGACATTTTCGCCATTTGTTTTGACAGATGTTACTAAGACCTGATGTGCTCGCGAAGCCAGGTAAGTAACCCATGCGATGAGAACTTAAAGTAGTGATTACTGGAGCTGAAAACATTGAGATAAGACTTGGTTTGGTTGTTCCGGAAATATCCAAGATTTTATCGTAGTTTAGTCGAGAATACCGTAAATTGCGATTCTGACGGCATTTTCTCCATTTGTTTTGATAGATGTGACTAGGACCTGATATGCTCGCGAAGCCAGGTAAGTAACAATGCGATGAGAACTTAAAGTAGTGATTTCGTGTTTGACTATATATATATATATATATATATATATATATATATATATAAATGACATGTTATGTTAAAATATGATAGTTAATGTATATTATTGAGAACGAAGTTCGAGATTACGTATGGTTAGGATAATCGACTACCACATGTATGGATTTTTATTATTGTTATGACATGAAATGAACTTAATGATCATGTGTATGTATAGATATATGGAAGTGTATGAATCGGTACTAATATGGATTCGTGTATGTAAATGTTTGAGTATGTATAAGCATATGTATTAACATATGGACGCATATTTGTATATGTATGACATTATTGGATATGCATGATTTGGGTATAAAGGATTGGTAAAGGAAATAAGTTATGACTTTAGAATTTGTAATAGTATCTGTAGATGTGCGTCATTGGGATAAATTGTTGTTGATAAATGTATACGATTTAGCATTATAGAGGTTGAGTTGATATAGACTAAAGTCTTTTTCGAGTAATGGAAGTTCGTGATTGGTTGGATACGTATATGAATGGTGAATATTGATTGATAAGTATAGAATGTGGGGATTGTAAATGTCATGGTATCAGAATTCGAAGTAATAAATATATTTATATGTTTGATATATGTATATAAACATATGTGTGTGATGATTTTGAATGATTTAGCAATGTTTGTAGTTGTAGGCACTGCATTTTTACACATAAGTCCCTATGATGAGTCTCATTTTGGAGACACTACCTTTTAAGTCACGGAGGTCACGGGAAACGGACATTGGAAGGGGAAATTCAGAATAAACAAGGTTCACTATTTTCGTTAGTGCTGCGTTCGTGTTTACGTTCGAACGTCAAACGGATTGCGGGCGTTCGTGCCGCGTTCGAGGAAGCATTCGAACGGTGTCGGTAATTCTGGTTTTGCTGCTAGCCTCACATCCAGCCCAATTAGCCCCCCAAAGCCCATAAAACACATCCCAATTTAAATAAATAAATATTAATTAAAACATTAACTAAATAAGATAATAATTAAATTAATTAAATAATTAAATAAAACATATACCAACATAAAATAAACAATTACCAACTTAAACTAAAATCATGCCTAAATTAAACAAATCACATACTAAATCAAAATATAATCATACCAAGTTAAAATCAATCAACCAAAATATTATTCCTAACTTGAAATATTGTATTCCTAAACCAAGCCAATCAAATATTCAACCTTCCCTATCTAGCCAAGATTTGTCCCCCCCCCCCCTCAATCTTTGACTTCCCTAACCAAACCAAATCAAATCCCTCTTTAATTAGCCAAATCCTTTCCTTGTCAAACCTAACCCTTTGCCTATAAAAAGAACCATTCACCAACCTTCTCAACCCTAGTAGCTAGTCCCTAGCTCATACACAACACACAAGAAATTACAGGAAGAAGACACCCAAAAAAACAGTAAGCAAAAGATAAAGAGGAAACGGCAGCGAAACCACAAGGAAACAATAGCAAAAGACGGAGAACGACGACTCAAAACAGTAAGACAACGAACGAGAACAGTGAACCAGTGAACCGAGAGAGTTGCGGAGCATCCACCCTTCCGACGATCGTGTACCGTACATCCGAGAGGTGATTTAAAAGGTTAGACCTGAGGGTACCTTTTCATTAGTTTATATTCGTTTTTTTATTATTATTGAATTCTATTCGCATGAGAGTCGTTTATGGATGCATGTTGTGGCCTGAATGAAATGGAAGAGTGTCGTCTCTTGTGGTATATAGGATGGAAACCCAGACGTAAATTCCGTAGCCGAATCCGAATGGACGGTAGTGCAGTCTGTACTTGGGATACAACTCCACGTACCACTTGAGTAAACGGCACCTTCTCTTGTTTTGTGTTGCTTTTATTTATTTATTTTTCGTCATTTAAATTATGCATGTTGCTTATTTATGCATGACTCAATCGAGCGCATGGGCTTAGTAAGTGGAATGAAAGATCCCCTATGGGGAGGGGTTAAAGCCCTTTACCACGATGCTTTGTCGCGCCGGTTGATGTGTGTTCGGTTGGATGCAAGACACATTCAATCGGACATACTTAGAATAATATGATTGTCTTTATATTTGTATGCATGATGTGATGTGACGCGCATGGGCTTAGTATGTTGGTCTAAAGGTCCTCTCTTTGAGAGATCAAGAGCCCCAAAATGCCACATTTACGGCAGTACTTCACCGCGCCCCTTTATTTTGTTGTTTATGTATTGCGTCTCATTTCATGCATCAGGTCTGTTCCCGTTCGAACGCGTTTACAAACGCAACTCGAACGCGCATGCATTTTTGCCTTATCATGCATTAGGTCTCATTTCCGTTCGAACGCGTTATCAAACGCCATACGAACGCGAGCATTCTGTTTCATTTACGTTCGAACGCGTTATCAAACGCCATACGAACGCGAGCATTCTGTTTCATTTACGTTCGAACGCGTTATCAAACGCCATACGAACGCGAGCATTCTGTCTCATTTCCGTTCGAACGCGTTATCAAACGCCACACGAACGCGAACCTTCTGTTTACCGTTCGAACTCGTTTACGAACGCTACACGAACGCTCACACACTGAACTGAGTCTGTCTTATCATATTCATGCATAATTGCCTCTTGGTTGATCTTTCTTGTGTTATATAGCCAACCGTATTATTTGTATTCCTGCATTTATCCATTCTATGTGTTCTTGGGATTGTATTCAAGCATGATTAGGCTGTTAGCATGTTATTTGGTTAATAGGTTCATGAGATAGTACTCAAGCATGATTATGTTGTTTTTAGTATTCCATATCATAGGATTGAAATATGTTCATGAGATTTCCATGAGATGTTGCATGTTGTGATGAACTTGTTGATGTATGCATATGAATTTAGAAGCATGATATTTTTGGAAATAAATGTTATTTAAGCCTGGTTAAATTATTACATAAATCCTTTTATTACAAGTGACATAAGTAAGGGACCGTTCCGAACCCAATGGTTTGAGGTCTTCCCTTGCGAGGGGTGAGTGCGGCCTTAAATCTTTGTCCCGGTTCACACCGGGTGGCGACTCCATGTTATTTAGTACTTCCCAACTAGTGCCGCGAGCCTAGGAACGGCGTCGCCCAGGTCCTGTTGTCCACAGTAGTGTATATGTTTGGGTATGAGAAACCATGTAATGAGTTTGTGACACGTGACATGTATGCATGTGAGTGGATGTTCTATTTCCAAAGTTGTGTTTACTTATATGCTTTTGAATTGAGATCACTTTTAAATTCTTTAAGGCGTTAGCAAAGATATGATTTTGCAGATCATTTGACTAAATTGATTTTACTTGAAATGTTGATTTCATTTGAGTTGAGATATATGATTTAAGCTTTTGATAAAGCTTGGTTTCAAATGAATGCTTTGATGATGAAAATGATTTCAAAATTATGATTTTATGATTTTGGAGGCATGAGGGAAAAACCAATATCAGTATGTAACTTATGGAATTGACGGATATCGGTAACCAATCCGGATATAGACATGTACACACGGGATACAAGACTAGAAATGACATATGCCTCTAGATCCTGGATATTGTGCTAGTGGGATAGCGAGGCCCATAGACTTGGATTTTTCAGAGACAGGTTGGTGGCACTGATAGCACCACTGTTATCTGGTTTAGTGGTTTGAGGGGCTGTGAGTATAATGCCCCAAGACCACGGGATTATGTACATGATGACCGATGATATTTTGATATTGACATTAGACGTGTGCACACGAGATACAAGAATAAATATGACAGATGCCTCTAGATCCTGGGTATTGGGCTAGTGGGATAGCGAGGCCCCTAGACCCGAATTTTTCAGAGATAGGTTAGTGGCACTGATAGCACCACTGTTATCTGGTTTAGTGGCTTGGGGGACTGTGAGTACAACGCCCCAATACCACATGATTATGTACATGATTATCGATGATATTTTGATGTTGACACATATGTTTTCGTAACTGTTTTACAAAAATTTTGAAAGGAAAACTTGGATTTAAGTATTGTGAACTCAGAAAGTTAGTGATTTATTATGAGTGTTTATAGAAAAGCTCAGAGTTTTATAGACAGAAAAGAGTTTTCTGAATTTTTTTTTATAGAAAGAGATGTATTTTCAGATAAGAAAATAGATTTATGAAAAGACAGTTTTCTTACACATTTTATTTTGATTGCCGATTTGATGATATTCCAAATATGGATAATTGTGATAAAAGTATATATGTATGACTTCATGTTTCATGTGATTGAAGTGTATTTGATATCAAACAATATATTGATTTGTATGCTTTGGATGTTAGCTATTGGAATAACGCATCTGTAGATAAGTAAATATGAAAGTTTGACATGGGTTAAGTATAAGGATAATAAAAAGTAAATAAAATTTGAACTTATAACAATTTATTAATTCTGATATTTTGTTAATATGCTGATTTATTGTTGAAGTTTATATTTGACCCATTTGTCATATGATTAGCTACCTTATGCTGTCTAGAGGTCTGAGGTTTAATGCTCAGTGGTTCAGTAAATGTACTACAGTTCACAGTTAGCTAATGTTTGCATTTTGGATCACGTAATCTTTATAAAGTAACAACCGTAGTTTAAGTTGACTAAACCACTACGGGTTTGGGATGGCCTTAGCCTCGGGTTTGGGTGGTTTGGTAGATTATAAGTTAGTTCCAGTTATGAGAGAGTTGATGTTGCATTCTGTGCAGTGAGTGTATTTTCAAGGTATGATATGTGTATGTTATCATCAGATTAAGTGGAGATTTATAATTTTAAGTAGAGTCACATATATTTGATTTCTATTTAAGTTCTTATTGTCACTTGTTATATTTTCATAAGATATGAGTTACTTACTGAGCTTTATAGCTCACACCCCAACAGTTTGCTAGTGTTGCAGGTTCACATTGGACTTAAATACCTAAAAGATTCTTGAGGCGTTTTGCAGACAGCGGATCACCCCGATGCAGTCAAGTTGGTCTTGAGTCGTTGTATGGTTCTGGGATGTGTTATGGGCTCCCACAACCTTAATTTTATTTATTTGTATCACATGTGTAGTTTTAATCGTGTTGAGCACAAAATTATTTGTAGTTATTTATTTTATGTTAGGCCTGAGGCCTATTTGCATATGAGTTGGGATTTGTCACGCCGGATGCCATTTTAGAATATGAGTTGAGACTGAATGCTTGAGTGTAATATCTGGACACCTCGAGGTGCTGGACTTAGATCCAGGTTTCATGATTCTTAGCAAATGTCATGTCGAAATTTTAGTAGCATTAGAGGCTTATGGAGATGGATTTTCCTATCTCTTGCTGGTAGTATCCTGGTACTAGGTGGGATGTTACAGAAAACTAAGAATGTGTTTAGGCTCAAGATAATGTGTTTTCAATACTTGTGAAGGTGGCTCAATGTTTGTTTATATAGGAAGGGCAAATACAAGGGTTTTCTAGTCTTATTTTGGCTTAAAAATGTGTTCAAAATAACCTATTTCTGTACGGACGTTTGAACGAACATCATATATAACTCAAACATAAAGTTTTTGCCTCCAGGCGTTCGAACTCAAATACGAACGCCACACGAACGCAGGTCGCAGACTAGTTTTTTCAGGTGCAATTTAAAACGCTTTTAACTTTCTTGTCTTTTGGTCAAATTATGCGTTATTTATATGTACGCGATCATTTTCGAGTCTAATTTCCAATGCAACTGACCTCATGTCAATTGGAGCTCTAAATATTTCAAAATATTCAAAATAGTGAACATCACTCGGATATCTCTTTCTGATTTTGTCCAACTACTTGTCCAATTGCTTCGAGATCTTCAAGACTCATTACAACTCAATTGAACATGTTTTGTTACGGACATTGCCAACAAAAATGGAACTAATACATATTGTTTTTCATGTATGTGCTTGTGTATGAGAAATCGTGCAATAAGTGTGTTAATTTGGTGATATGTGCGTATGTGTGTATGTTTAATTGGTTGATAATTTGGTGGTGTTATAGCTGAGCTACTTAGGAATCCGTTCAGAAAGTATTCATCTTATACATATTCTAAAATAGGTAATGAGTCTCGTACGAGTAGTTCTTGTGTAAGCCAGTGCATATGTATGTGTTGTTTGTGTTGGAGTAAACGCAGCGGAAGGCGCGGTGGAAGGGCGAAAATGGTTTTAAATATTTTAAAATATTTCCGAGCGAATTAATTAATATCATATATTTTTAATTCACCCAAAGTAGTTTAAATATATTATTTATTAACAATTAATAACATAATATATTTTGAAAAACGACGAATTATTTTACAAAATATTTTTCGACAAATACTACGCGTAACGGGCAAACGGTCAAATCGGTTGACCAACCGCCGATCCGGGACAACCTGGTCACTTGGCCATTGACCGGTCAGTCCTTGGGCTGCCCAAACAGTGACTTGTTCATAGTTTGTACAGCCATGACACGGCGAGCCCATTTTGATCTGATCTAGTAACAGTTTTTGTTCAATTTTCATGCCAACATTCAATTTATTCACAAAATTAATCCAATTATTTTACAGCAAAATTAATCACCACAATATAAAGCCTCAAGAAAAATTCTAGGCAATATTTGAGTGGCAATATCACTTTAGAATGACAATTTTAATATTGAGATTAATTCACTAATTAATCTTTTACACATGCTTAACAAAGAAAACTATTAAGGTTAAACAAACATCCAACACCAAGTTTTGATTCAAATATTTATCCTAGATACATATTTAATCAAAACATGCGATATATATATATATCCCATACATATTTTACATGCTTAGGAAACAAAACTAAGAAAATAGAAAATAGGAATTTGATTTTACCTTAATACAAATTCCAATTTCTTCTTCCTTGGTGTTGATTGCTTTGTTTTAAACCCTAACCCCTTTTTTATTTTGTTCTCAACATATGAGAAATAGCAAAACCTTGCAAAATGGAAACAAGTTCCATTTATATATTTTTTTTACCACTTGGCCGAAATTTTGAAGAATTTTTTAGCCAAAAAATAATAATTTCTTAAGGCCAATATTTTGACACATATTGATCTTATCCAAATAAAATAATTATTTTGATATTTTTGTTAATAAAAAATATGTGTCAAAAATACATATTTTAGCCAATTAAAATTGGCCAAGTAATAAGAATATTCCAACTAATATTCTTATCCAAAATAAATTAATCAACAAATTTATTTAATTTATTTAATCTTATTAACAAAAAGACAAAATAAATTATGGAAAAAGAATATTTTTCCAATTTATCATTATTAATAATTAATTAATAATAGTAATAAAACAAGTGTCAAAATCTAATTGGTCATTAATGTGTATCTAATCAAAATTATGTATCGTATACAAGTACACATTATTTAATACGCACGTGTAAATTATGAATAATCGAAATTATCCATAATTAATTGCCCAAGTGCTCAACGAGTACATTTTAAATTGCGGGACTCTCTAAGTTCAAGTTTATCTGTCACGGAAACCATTTCCATTTCCGTAATTTATCCATTCACAAATTACGACGACCACAAATAATCGAGTTGAACCATCCAAGTCGAAGTCATTACATATATGTAATCCTTCTGTCATAGGTTATCCGATTTGTTCCGGAGATATAGAATAAACGTCAAATCTCTACTATGAATAATTCATGTGTCGCAACATAATTATGATTCTTAAATAAATAATCGGAACTCGTTTCCGAATCATACCTCGGCCAAGGATTCAAAGAATCACAAATTGGATGCCTAAATCCCGTACACGGGACTGACAGATCCTCTATGGATACATCACAAGATAACGTGAATATCAGTCCATACCCAACGAACATGCGGAGGTCTAATATAAAAAGATCATTGACGTGACTGCCATCAAAGTATGGAGGATATCTCACATATCCACAGTGGTATCACAAGTCAAATGAGCTAATATGCTATTCGACTCATAAAGATTCCTATTGACGTTGGTGTACCATTTATTAGGAATCTTCGAATGAGTACGTGTTTATATAAGTCTCCCAAGACTCATGGTCTATTGAGATAAATCATTAGAACAATTCTAATATACAACATGTACCGATCTCACATGTTTACTAACTGACCAGGTATGTAAACCTTGACCAGGAACAGTTTTAAGAATGAACTGTATTGTGACAATTCTCAGTAAAAATTACGGTGCTTTTGTAATTACATCACAACTATTCATTCTAAGGTCATTTTACGCATTAACCATATAAAACATTATATTGATGAAAACTACTAAATTTTATTCATAATAAAATATAAATGTACATAGTATTTACAATAACTACAACAAAATTGGCGCGCCGAGCTCCAACTCTAACATTTTCTCCCATTAGCTCTAGTGCCAAATTTGATGGTATCTAATACCCATCGCCTCTACATGTTTATCATATAGTCTCGGAGGTAAGACATTCGTAAGCGGGTCTGCTATATTGTCCTCTCCAGATATCTTGCATATGACAACGTCTCCTCGAACGATAATCTCATGAATAATGTGGTATTTTCGTTCCATATGCTTCGATTTCCGATGCGCTATCGGTTCTTTTTCTTGTGCAACGACACCACTATTATCACATAACAACTGGATCGAATCCTTGATGCTTGAGACAATTCCTAATTTTGTGATAAATTTTCTAATTCATACAACCTCTTTTGCAGCATCTGATGCCGCAATGTACTCTACCTCGGTGGTGGAATCCGTTGTTGATCATTGTTTGGAACACTTCCAACTAACTGCAGCATTATTAAGAGTAAATGCAAAACCTGAGGTAGACTTTCTATCATCAGGATCTGACTAAAAGTCAGAATCTATATATCCCTTTATCTGTAAATCACATTCTCCATAAATAAGAAACTTACCTTTACTACCTTTTAGATACTTAAGGATATGTTTAACGATCATCCAATGGTCCTTACCTGGATTTGACTGATATTTGTTAGTAACACTTACTGCATGACTAATATCAGGTCTCGTACATAACATGATATACATGATGCTTCTTAAGCATGATGCATAAGGTTGACTAGACATTCTAGACTTTTCATCTTCCGTTTGAGGAAACATCTTCTTCGAAAGATGAATGCAATGTCGAAAAGGTATATTAGCAATTTTACAATCGCTAGAGTTGCACCTTTGTATGATCTTATCTATGTACGAAGATTGGGATAACCCAATCACCCTCTTTTCTCTATCTCTATAGAGTTTCATACCAAGTATATAGGAAGTTTTACCTAAGTATTTCATGGAGAAGTTTTTACAGAGATATGATTTAACACCCTTGACTGGTGCGAAATCACAAACGTATAACGCAAGCCACGTATCGTTCAAGTAGTATAAAAAGTATCGATCCCACGAGGACTTAATATATGTATTTTGATTATTTAATGTAAATATAATACATATATTTGGGATATTTATATTTAATTATTTGATTATTCAAATGTTGAATAATTAAATATAAAGTAAGTTAAATGGCACTTTTTAATTGGATTAATTGGCCTATATTTATTGGATAAATTGGCATGATTTAATTGGTTGATTTGTGATAAACATTAAAGTGTTTAATGATTTATAACCACAAATTTAATTAAATCTTTTTTCAATTATTTATTGAAATAAAAATGAAAACTTGGCCAATATTTTCCTATATTTTCGTGGCTTTTGAGAATAAATATATAAGCCATGTTTTCATTTTTTGTTTCATTACTCAAGAACCCTAAAATCAAATTACAAAGAGAGTTAGAGAGAAAAAGAAAGGAAAAGCTTGGAAACTAAGGATTTTGTAAGTTTTTTCTTACGTTCTTCTTCATGAAAAATATTTCTAAGATTCTAGGCTTCAACATGTGTATCTTAGATTTTTCTCTACTCTTTTGTGTATGTATTTTGATGGTTGGATACTTGATTGAAAGATGAAAGCATATAAATGTATAAAGAATGCTTAAAATTATTTATTAAGCTTTCTTTTTGCCATTTGATGGTTAGTTGCCATTCTAGAGTTACTTAGCCACTCATAAATGACCTAGAATTGTTCTTGAGTTATTTCATGATGGTGAGACTTGTTTGGTGTTGTGGGAATTGAATTAAAGTATTGAATTTAATTAATTTGGTGTTAATTTTGTTAATTTGTGAAATTATAAAATTAGGGTTCTTAACCTTCACCAAATTTGGGGCTTTTCATATATGTGATAAAATTTGATGTTTATATGATTTATATTAAATTTGAGAATTTTTGGATTTGATCTTGACATGTTTTGAACAAAAATGACCAAATTGTAAATTCTTGAAAATATGGGGACCATTCGGCAATTTCTGGAAAATCAGTTTCTTTGAGTTGGAAATTGTATTTTCATGTATTAGACATGTATAAATCATTTTGGGATTGATTTTGAATCAATTAGAACTGTATTTGACAATTTTGGACTAAAATGACAAAAATACAAAGTTTTGGGGCTAAACGGTAATTACTGAAAATCTGATTTTTGGGTAAAAATTTCAGTTTTTATGTATTGAGTAATTAAGATAAATTATCTTATTTTAATTACCCATGAAAAATTATTGAAATCGAAAAATTTTGATATTCGGCGTTCCGCTGCGTTTACCCGAATTACCGCCCAAATTCCCAACAACGTGCACATACAAGGCAGTTGGCATGCACTTGCAAGGCAGTTGGCGTGCACATACAAGGGAGTTGGCTTCACATGCAACACAAAGGAAGCAATCGCGGGAAGTTGCGTGGTAACTGGTGGTAACTGCCCCACATGGGACATGTAAGAGATGTGCTTGCAAGGTTGTGAGGGAAATTCGAAATGGGCTTGTGTGTGAGAGCATAGACTTTTGTGTTAGGCATTCCTAGAACAGTTGGGATGTAATTATTATGTGATTTATCGGCTGGTGCCCATTGCCTCAGCACATCTTAGGGCAGTTGGGGTGTAACTGCCGATAATATATATTGTATTTGTGAATAACATACTAAAGAGAGGGAGCATAGTGTGTGGGTGCGTAAGAGTGAATGTTCATTGTAAGCCTTTGCATGTTTTAAGCACGGTTCCTTGTAATTGCTTTGGTGAGTAAGAAAAAAGGTTGGGCGTGTTTGCACGGTTACTTGATGCTTGGGTTGCTTGTGTGCTTGCTGTGAGGGTGTGTGAACATTGTTGAGAGTTGTTGCTTGTGACTTGTGTGTGTGCGACGGAAAGTGACCGGCGTGATCACACCCGTATAACGCAAGCGCACGTATTGTTCAAGTAGAATAAAATGTATCGATCCCACGAAGACTTAATACTTATGCTATTAATTTATTGAAGCTAAATGTCTACGAGTATCTAATTGATTGATTGTTGGTTGGATGATGATTTTTATCTAAAGCAAGTAAATAAAATAGTGTGAAAGTAAACTTAAGGAAAAATCAATATTATAAAACTATCTAGGGTTGTGAATCATTCCAATATCTTATAAAGATGAAGTGATTATCTCATGTTTGTGCAATAAATCGATTTATTAACTTGGAACACGAAGTTATGCAAAAGCCTCTTCCGATAGTCAGATGCAAACACCCAAAGTAACCTAATTAACTATATTCCTATGCTAATTAAGAAACTTCGGATTCATTAAGTTTAAGTTCCAATTATGGCTACCCTCGCCCGACATGTATATTCATATCCTGTAAGGAAATCTACCTAAGAGACATTTACCCCAAGGTGAGATCGTGAGCTATTGAGTCTAAGGCTAAACCTAAAATCTCTTTTCCAAGTTCATTTTAAGTTTACCAAATCAATCTTATTAATGGCCAGTTAACAAGAAGCATTAAGACTAAGACTCAATAAATAAACCAATTTATTACCCTAGGCATAAAATAATCAACTTATAAACCGGTGATATTGGAATTCATGACAACCCTAGATTATGTATTTAGTTACAACACATACCTAGGATTACTAAACACTTAAATAAACAAAACATCATAAAAAAATAACTTGAAGATAAATAAAAGTAAAATTACAATAATGAAAGAAAATATTGGGGGTTAGAGGATCAACTTTTAATATTTCAAAATTAGAAATCTCTCTTATTGTCAATATTTACCGATTAATTAATTATATTTAACCAGACCATAAAGGCGAAAATTCCATTTGTCTTAATTAAGTCCAACCGACCATATAGGCGGTAACAAGGTTATTACCTAAACCGACCATATAGGTGGAAACTACGTCTGGAATGTAAAACCGACCATATAGGCGGTAAATAAGGTTGTCACCTAAATCGGCCATATAGGCGGTAACTAATTAATCCAAATTTTAATTAAAATAAGGGAGATAATCTAATTTATTATATTAAAAGTCTCACATTTTCACCTCAGCAGAATGAGATTACATGCTCATGCTGTAAATGAAAACACACAAAATTTTATTAATTAAATAAAAAGAAAATACAAGAAAACTTAAATAAATATACAAGACATTTTCCTTTAGGTTTTCATGGAGAAATTCCTCCAAAGAAAGCATGAAAAATTTACAAAGTTTAGCTTGGTATTTATAGGTAAATCTAAAGGTTTCCACCAATTTCCCCACCAATTGCTCCACCAAACATGGCACAAAACATGACATCAAACATGACACCAAATCATGGCACCAAATCATGTTTGGTGGAAGTTTGACAATTTTTATTTTTTTTTTATTTTTATTTTTTTGAAAATGACTTAAATAATTACACATAACACACTTCCGAATGTTTTATCAATTTCGGTCATGGAAACTTCATAATTCGAAATTATTATGAACTAAAAAGTTGTAGATCTTTGAGTCTTATTTAATATGGAACCTGAATCACCTCAATCAGTAAAAAGTTATGGCAAAAATACGACAATTGCGCAAAGTTGGAATTTCCGAAATTGTACTTCGTTAGAACGCCATTTCAAGTTTCCAATCTCCAAAATTAAAATGTCAAGTCCAGTTTTTGCCCTTATTTGTTCCACATTTCGTCCTGATTAGTTTCATTAAGTCTCGATTTTATTTTATCTGTAAAATAAACTAAAACACATCAAAACGTTCATAAAACTCGAGAAACTATACAAAATATTAAGTAAAAGGGGCGGTAAATATTGATATATTTTCCGCTCATCAGAAGGCTGACTACGTTGGACGAACTTAGTGCCGCACTTGGCTAAGAAAACTTGAGGTTAACATTTAGCCGTGTGACAAGCGCCACGTGGGCATTTCCCTTCCCCGCGCTAGGCATATCTTGAGGCTGCAAACTCCATGGAGGCCCGTGCGCCTTCCTCGTGCTATGCACCTCCAACACTGGGCGGAAAATTCCATGGGGGAATTATCCCTCCCCACGTTATGCAAACCCGAGGATACGGTAATACCTCATAGTTGTCTTCAATCCATACGTACTATGATTACCTTGGGGCACCAAACGCTACGTTGATTCTCTCACCGAGTGTGATATGGATACTCGAGGTAGACCTGGCCACCGGTATGATTCGGTTCAGAACGGTTCCAGTTCGGTTCCGGTTCCCTACGGGTTTTTTTTTAATTTTAATAATGATTTTTTTTTAAAAAAATGAGATCAAAAATTTATTTAAAATTATGAATTTGAATTTAGATAACATTAAATTAAAAATAAAATTAAAGAGTTTGAACTTAAATTTTTAAAAACTTAAGTTGTCTATGTATCCTCCAAGGGTGAGAGGAATCAAAGCTCACGTAGTTCCATTACATTTTTAAGATAGTTCCCCATTACAATATATAATTATTTACTGATCAATCATCATCATTATCAGTGTCTGTTGATCCTTCAGCTTCTGTTCCGTTTGCACTTGCAGATGCATTATCGAACAAGTCTTCAAAGTCATTGGGGGCATCTTCTTGTTGCCTCAGATCAGCTCGGGTCCAATCATCCACACATGTTGTTGCTTCTAAAGTGCTTGGATGTAATGAAGACTGTCTCGCTTCCAAAATATTACCTCATACGCTGAAGACTTGCTCAACCGCAACAGTGGAAATAGGTGCTGCCAACACCTCTTTAGAAATAATTTATAATACGGGAAAGACATTTTGATGTCGGTTCCACCAGTCAAGTACTTGAAATTTTTTCCTCACTAAACTTTCAGTAGGAAACTCGAAATTGGTAGATAAATAATTATCTAATTTCGGGTTGTTAGACGTGTTATCCCTATGTTTTTATTTCGTTGTAGTAACCAACGATCACCTACGCTAAGTCTTGAATGTATTACGGGTTCACTACTACAAGATTGTCTTACTGATTACAAATTATATCTACTAACATAATAATTAAATAATTCTATTAAATCAATTTTTATTCTAGCTATTATTCTTATAATATTAATTTCATCAACTATTTCTAAATATTCATAGTGAGCTTGTAATGTACTATTCAAACCTTCTAATTTAAAACTATGATAAAAAATTGTGGCAATAAGATAAAGTAATGGAATGTCTCTAAAATAATTCAACCATTTTTGTTTCATAACGACAATAGCTTAAAGCAAAAAAAATATCATTAGGATCAGAACTATCAGCATGCTCAGATAGAGTACCAACAATATTCAAACTTTCAACAAGAAATAAATGTATTATAGGATAATAAACTCTGCTAAAAATATTTATAGTATCATTAAAAACTATTAAAATTCTAAAAACATTTCACAAATATCCCATTGACTAGGCAAAAGTATGATTTGTTAAACATGTTAGGAAAAAAAAACTACATAATACATCTTTGTATTGGAAAGCTTGACATAAAAGAAAATAAGTTGAATTCTAACGTGTTGGAACAGCTTGTGAAAATTTTACCGATTTAACACCATTTAATTTATAAAACTTGGCACATTCTCTCCGAACTTGAGAATACGACCAAATACAATTAAGTGTGGTCTTAATAAGATCAATGTAAGGTTCTAAAAAAGTCACACCATCTTGAACACATAAATTAAAGACATGGCATGTGCAACAAACATGAAAAAATCGACCCCCCAAATTTGGTTGGCATATTTCTTTTAAATTTCAAATTGATGCAATATTTGCAGATGCATTCTCAAAACCAATTGTTAAAATTTTACCTAATAAATCATATTCATCAAAAATTACTTTAATCATTCTATAAATATTTTGTGCAGTATGTTGCTCATCAAAAACTCTATATACAATAAGTCGTTTTTGCATGTTCCATGATGCATCAATCCAATGACAAGTCACACTCATGTATGAGTGTGTTTGCCAATGGTCACTCCAAATATTTGAACAAATAGAAAGACGATCTTTAATATCTTTAAATATTTCATTTAAAATAATTTTACCATCTTTGTATAATTTAAAATTTTGACGTTTTGTTGTATTTCTAGTCATTTTACAGGCAGCAGGATTTAAAGCATTTTGAACGTAATTAGTAAAAGCATTTTCAATAAATTTAGCAAATTCTTCTCTATTTTTAGCATCAGAATATTTAAATAAATCTAAAAAACTCGTACCTCTACTAGATGATGCGTACCTGCCCATTTGAGTTTGCGTTGTATCAAGTCCAATTTCAACGGTATGATGTCTATCCAAGTGCTTGTTCATATTTCCATAGCCGCTAGTAAATTTATAAGATACACCACAATAGTTGCATATTGCTCCTGGACCTTCATTTTCAATCTCGACTAAATGAAAATGAATTTTGAAATCTTGGAGGAGCGAGCCTTAACTTTTCTTCTCCGTGTACCGATACTTTGACCGCTCTCTTGGGTTTGCACATTGGACATGGTGTTCTCAGATGAGCTTGCCAATTTTATAAATATTAAATAATTAGAGAATTAATTGAGAATTAGAAATTGAAGATGAGAGAATTGTAGAAATTAAGAAATGAGAGAATTGGTGTGTTGAAAAAAATGAAGAATGACCATATTTATACTTTTTTGGATTATTTTTGTGATACCTAAAATGCCCCTAAAACTAGCTGTTTTATTAATGTTATTAAGGATAATTTAGTAATTACCTTGCCAGCCCAACGACTACTAGACGTTTGGGTTGAACGGTTCCGGTTGGAACCGTAGAACCGGTGGAACCGAACGGTTCCAACGATTCCGGTTTGAACCGTTGGAACCGTCTGATTCTGTTCGGTTCGGTTAGGGGTGAACCGTAACCGAACAGAACAAATCTGGTTCCGATTCCGATTCCGGAATCAGAATCGGTTGGAACCGGAACCATCTGGTTCCAACCGATTCGGTTAGGGTTCCGAAGTCTAACCCGAGGCGTCAAACGCCACACAGGTCTTCTATCTCTATTCCCCAAATGTGTAAGCCATTGGGGATTAGCGTTCCAGCCCGGGGATTTGATAATGAAATCGGGGATTGGCATGCCACGGGGGTGCGTGTTTTTCCCACCTATCTTGGTCCCATTGTTATATTCTGATCACGAGTATTTTCAGAAAATACCGAGTAACTTTTTCCCATTCAAATAAACAACAAGCGTGTAAAAATGATAGTAACTTATTTAAAAAAAATGGGAAAGCACTTATTGTATTCCAGGGATCTACCGCTCATCTTACAACTCTTTGAGGATTGTTCTAAAAGAGGCTCTATTGAAAATACCTTCTCAGCATCTCAGTAATTCAGGGCTTCTTGAGTTGGTTGTCGTCCAACTGTTCCAAGTGATAAGCTCCCAACCTGATAACATCGGCTATCGGCGCTGCCTCGCCCTCATGGAATCGTGGTCAATGCACTTCTTAAGGTATCCACTCCTCACCAGGTCCTCAACTTGCTCTTGTAAGTCTCTACAGCTCTCGATGTCATGTCCCCTTGTATGATGGTGCCAGCAATAGACCTTGTGATCCATCTTCTCAACCGGTAACCTCCTCGGGCTAAGCTCAATCAGCAACCATTCCCCCGTATTTGCCTCGCTATCTACGACAAAGGCCTGTTTAAGGTTGTATACACAACCTCCCCCACTACATGATAAACTCTGATCGAGGGCCTCAGTCATAGAGCCAGTTTTCTAGGGATTGTAGGCTTGAACTTCGGTCGACTTGGTCATGTCCCCTCCATCCACCTCCAATCTCATGATGGTTCTCCTGCCTCTGCTCATTCTTCTCCCGAGTTGTACCTCCTCGAGCTATATTTTCCTCATCCACCGACACAAACCTCATTTCATGTTCCAGAGCTGTTGGGTAATCCGGAATCTCCCAAACCCACAAGGGTGGCACTGGTCATAGCCACTGCCCTTACACTATGAGGTTTTCTCTTCCTAGTCGTTGGCTCCCCTTCTACATCGACCATTTTCTTCCCGTTGGCAATATCTTTCCTCCGACTAAGCCCGACATGTGCCTGTTTTCCCGTTTTCTTCTCCAGTTTCTCAATCTTTACCATCATGGCTTTTATGAAGGTTTGATTTCCCTCTCTTTCTAACTGCAAGTTCTCCTTCACCTTTTCCATCCACTCCTCCGTTGAAGTCTCCAAAGCTCTATGGTTTTCGTCTCATGTCATCGTCTTAGTGTGTTTGCTATTTTTCCGTACTGTATCCCCACAGACGGTGTCAACTGTCGACGAATGTTTTTCGTTCCAAGGGCAATATGGAAATTAACCCCTCGAACAAACCTCATTCAGCAGTAAATTTGTTTAGTTAGTAGGGAACCAAAACAAACTTATCAAGCAAACAGATAATCACAGAGACAAGTATTTACATGGTTCAGTGAAAAGTGGCTCCAACCTACGCCACGAGAGTAAGAGGTATTTTATTACGGCTCGGGGTCAAAATCGACTTGAGCTACAAATGGTATAATGAGCTTACAAAGTGTGTACGACACCTCGAGTCTTAAACTAAACCATTACAATTCACTGACTTGGTCTGGTAACCGATCAATTTTCTTTCTCTATCACTAATTTTTAAGCTCTGAGCTCTTTTACAAGTTGTCAAATACGAAATTTGCTATCCCTTAAATCTGAATCTTCAACCCCTTATATAGGCATCAAATTCATTATTCCACCGCATATGTTTTCGGCCCATGTTACTCTGTCATCATTGTCATCGCAACTCTCTTCAACTGCCCACAATTCGCCAATCAGAATAGCTCATTTCATTATTACTGCACCGGCCTATGTCGGCTCTGCTCTGCCACCTTCCTATCACTGCACCGCGCTATGGGGACAAGTAAAGACTACTTCCAATGAGAACCGTTGCTTTCCCACAATCATCATTAGCCTCCTAGAAGCTTATCCTTTCAACTAGGACATACGCCATGACATCAACACAAGTTGATATGTGATCCCGGCTCCGTTCCTCGGATCGACACACCGATGTGAATGATGCTTGGTCAAACTTCCTGATTTCTTTAACCAGATCGGGTTCACAAATAGTGTCCACCTCAGGTCGGTTTTCACGTATACTCAAACGAACCCAAATCTAACTGTTTGCGTAGATTTTACGAGTGCAAGGAAAAAAAGCGTGTAAGGTTCAAACCTCTTGAGACAAAGTCCCAGCAATGGGTGTATTGAATCGAGTGAATAAGCCTCCAAGGGGCAAAAGCACACAAATTACAGTCCTAGGGTATAAGCTAAGAAATAAAAAGATAAAATATGCTCGAATGAGTCTTCATTTTTTTCTGTTTTTTTTCTTCTTCTGGTGTTAGCGAATTTTATAGTGTCGCTCCTTAACTGCTCAGGGCAGTTCCAATGTTTCCCGGTGATTCTTGAGGCGTGCTGGTAACTGCTGAGCCACGTACCCCAACTGCCTGATTTTGGAGGGAGATCCGCCCAACCGTTGTGATCGTGGGGATAACTGCATCACACGTCTTCGTCCTGACTACTCGCTCGATCGTCCTAAGTCCTTTGTCGCTCTTCGCTTCGTCATCCTTCTTCCTTTCGCGCTCCCTTTCATCTTAGGACGATTTCGTCCTGTGGGAATTTTATTTGTCAACAATTGTCCCCCAAATTTACCTTGATTGTACTGGAAGTGAAAATCGAGGTGAATTTTTCGGCTTTTCATCCAGGTTCGTTCTTTCCTCATTCAAGGAAGACCACCTCACCAATTGAGAACGTTTCATCTCGTCCCTAATCAGCATGTTGTTTGGCTGATTCCCTCGGGTCGAGTTCTGACTGGGCCCATTCTTACTACATTTCAGGCAAGACCGCTACACCAAATGCGGGCCGGTCAGATGGATCCTCCTTGCCGCCCTTGGTTGACCTGTTCCCCGGTCATGTGACCACCGTGATATCCGGTTATCCCCTCAAATCGGTAGCATGCTCCGAATAGAGAAGTTCAAGCTAGCTATCGTTAACGAGCGTAGCCCTTCTGCCATCTGGGAGATGCAATACCTTCCACGATGGGGTCTCAGGTCAATCGTCGCGAACGGACGCGGCCCATCCACAACCTTACATTCTATTTCACACCTTACGCCGTGTGGATGGCCGTTTACGAACTTCCTTACATTCCATTTCACACTTTACGCCAAAGAAACCTCCACCTTCGGTGGCCTATGTCTTATGGCTCGTCTCATTTCCCTTGATTTTCCTTTCCTCATCTCCAGAACTCCGTTTGGCCACGGTGAGCTTTGTTGAGATGGCATGAGGTGAATTGGTCTTTAAATAGACGGTTGGGAGGCCTTCTAAATTGCCCTTCCGAATCCATTTTTTCACATATTCCCAAGCCAGACTACTATGGGCATGTGAAGAGTTTGGCATGTGAAGAGTTTGCATACGTGTTGCTAAACGGCTCGGGATTCTCTACCCAAAAGCCTGGTTCTCTGCTAAAGTGAGCTTGCGATCTGAAGATCCCGTCATATCAGTTTCGTCGCCACTGCTTGTGTCAATAATGGAGGAAGCTTGGGTGATATCTTTGTAAAATGTAGTGCTGACAGCTGTAATTGGCCGATTCTGCAGGCCGACGTCAAGGCCTTGGCCGAATGGGGGACTAACCTTGTGGGGCAAAGCGATGGAACAAACTTTTCGTCCTAAAGTTTGTCACTCCGCCCTTTAGAATCCTATCAAAACCCGTCTTATCTGCAATAAATGCGTGAGCATTTCCTTTACGTTTTCATCATGAGGCCTGTTTAGGAGCTGTTTTTTGGCGTCGCTTCAGTGTTTCCTTTCTTAGCACGTCAATCGCGGCGAATTGCATTCGAACACCTGTCTAGGGCAAACTTCATCCTTTCCTATTTTCCCGCCACTTCACTTTTCGGTGACTCCTATCGCGACGCCTGTCATCCCCCCACTTTCAAGCTTTACTTCCACTTTTTTGCAATTTTGCCTTTCTTTGTGATTTCGAATTCTCTGTCCCCAATGGTTTCTTCTTCCTCAATCTCAAAAACTGATGGCTCGACTTCTGCTGACTATCAACAGGCGTTGGAGTCTGAGTCTGTGGGCACATTTGGCGTTCACATCCTGGATGAAGAGTTCGCGCAGTGCGCCATCGGCCCTATTTTTATCGACGCGGATGCCATTGCAACGAACCCGTTGGCTCAACAATTTCCTGCTTCCTCCGGCCTTCCTTTTTCTGAGCCGTTAAATCTTTCAGCTCTCTCCTATGCTCACCCAATTCAGACTTGGCCCAGACCCGATACTGCTTTCGAAGCCTGGTACAACCGTATGTCGTCGAATGCGGAGACCCGGTCTTTTCTAGAAGAATACCATCTCCTTCCCCTTATCGAACTGTCCTAAAAATTGCCAGCCTTTGACCGTAGTCTGTTTCCTATCTCCCTGCTTTTCTGGTCGTCTGAATACAACGTATTCGTTTTTCCGGTCGGGCCCTTTATCATTACTCTTCGTGATGTTGGCGCCCTAACTGGGTTAGCCCCCCTTGGAGCGACCATATCGGCCTCCACATTGTTCCGTTTTCCACCTCCTAAAATGGACCATTCTTCTTTCTCCTCGTATTCTTCTTTCCTTCGTGCATATTCGAAGACGGCTGGTTCGGTTTCGTTGTTGGAACGCACGGCTTTTCTTCATTATTGGCTGTGTAAGTATATTATTTGCACACCCAGCCAGAAACCCGCGGCGGTTACCTCATCATCTCTTCTGACCTTGCTAACGGCCGTCGTTTAGACTTGGCCTCTTTCTTCCTTGCTGCCACTTATAGAGGATTAGCAGTCCTCCAAAAACAACTTCGCTCTGGGTCTTCAGCCATCGCTTCTGGGCCTTTATGGATCGTCCAGCTGTGGTTGAAGGCTTACTTCCCTATCTTCGGCACCATTGAGTCGACCCGCCCTTATTCGTGTGCCGG
Organism: Zanthoxylum bungeanum; assembly: GCA_019454045.1. Classification (NCBI taxonomy): domain Eukaryota; kingdom Viridiplantae; phylum Streptophyta; class Magnoliopsida; order Sapindales; family Rutaceae; genus Zanthoxylum; species Zanthoxylum bungeanum. The sequence continues at coordinate 218,815 of SKCR01026627.1, read as the reverse complement.
TCTTCTCTATGCTCGGCTTCGACAAACTTCCTTCTCCCTTTGGGCCGCTTTCGAGTACTTCTACACTCTTTCCTGTGTCCCTTCCTTTTTTCCTTTTTCAGCTTCGGACAGTCCGTCATTCGTCCTTGATCCTATTTTCTCTGAAAAGGATAAGTCAGGCCTTCGCATATAGCGTAAATTTTTGTGCAACCGCGAACTGACCCATGATATCTTGACTAGGGCCAATGGTAAGGCCGGGGTAGAAGTATATTCGCCCAATTTTGTCGCTCGCCAATTCGGCCTTGTCCAAGGATGGCCTCTTTCATTTTTCCATTCGTATTTTGCGTCGTTGGATCGCTTTAAGGTCTTTTCTGTTTCAGAGGTCGAGGACTCTATAGAGGAGACTCGGTCCCTTCTGGCCTTTTTCACCATAGCTTCTTTCACTCCTTGTACATCTGTTCACCCCTATTTTGATCGTTTCTGGCCGCTGGTCCGTGAACGATTTTTCTCCTTACCCTCAACGAGGGTGTACTCCTCTTACTTCTATTATGGTTTGAGATGTACTGAGGCTAGTATTGTATGATTTGACACAGGCCTTAAAAATCGATCCATCTCTGTGGCACGTGCGACAGTGCCAGCTCCAGAGGCTGAGACTCCCGTGAGCGGCGAGAGTGAGGGTCATGCGAGGGAGCCAATAGTCCAATTCCCTCCTGATGAAGAACGTGTTGGAGAAGAATCAGGCATGGAGCAGCTTTTAGAGGAGGGAGGTGTAAGTGGAGTTGATCCCCAAGGTAGGAAATTTTATGCCGAGTCCAGTCATCCTCGCCCAAGAGTTGAGGAGATTCTTGGTGACCATCCTTTCTTCGAGCACTTCTCCCCGGACGGCTCTGTGCCAATTGTGTAGGATCCGGATGATGAGACTGAAGTGCTGGAGCCTGTTTGGTCGATTGGGACTCTGTGGCTCCACCTTAAACAGCTTTATCCTCTAGTGGACAGGATGTCCACTTCGGGGCTTAGAGGGAGTTATAGGGATGTGGATGGCCTTTATAGCTTGGCCTTATAGCTTGGCCGAATGGAGTCATTAGATGAGGCTCGGTCTCTGTATAAAGACGATGTACTTCGTCGTATTTACGAAGAAGACGAAGTCATTTATATTTTTGATTCATCCGACTCTGATTCTCTTGCAGATGTTCGGCTGACTGCCATGCCTCAACGTTCGATGCCAGAGGTCATGTCCCCCAGTACTTCTGTGTATTTGAAGTTTCTTCAGCACAACCATCATCTCTGGCTCTTCTGCCCCATTCCCCTCAAAGGGAGATTCTTGAGCCTGAGCAGCCATCGTCTTCAGCCTCTGTGATTACTCCTTCCATGGCTCTTACTCAATCGGTTCAAGTGCCAATTGATACTGGACGATCACCCCCTCTTCGAGCCGGTTCTCTTGACTTGCCATCAACTTCTTCTTCTCGGCCAGTCTCTCCTCAAGCAGTACAGCAATTAACTGTTGTCCCCCAGCCTCCGCTGCCCTCAGAACAAGGACTGATGCAAATAGCAGCTGGAACATCTGGGGCACAACTGGATCAGTCTTGTAGTTCCGACCCTGGGATGGTGAGTTCATTTTCCTGTCCTCTTGGATTGCAGTCTTGGTCTGTTTTGCTAACTTCCTTTTCATATGCAGTCGTTCGATTTGTTGCTGCAATCGGTTTAGAGTCTTCTGGACCATCTTGGACAAATGCTCTCTGTCCATTTTTAGCCATCTCCGCCTTTGGCCCGCACAAGCACGGACTTGGAGAATCTTCAAGAGATTCTCAATCAATACGCCTCTTTTGCTGCGTTAGAGGTCAACCAAGCTGTTCAGCCCCAGAATATTCTTCAATTGGACCGGTGCTCCAATGAATTAAGCCGGTTATTGGCTCTTCCCTCATCGCCGATACCTATTGACGATCGGATTTTCCTTCAAGAGATGCAGGATGGCATAGCAAACCTTCTCTCCCAACACCGCATAGTCCATAGCCGGAAAATTGGGCTTCGCTCATCCTTGGTGAAAAGGGAGGAACTCCGTGAATCTCTCGGGCAGCTACAGCAGGCTTTGAGGGATTCTACGGAAGACTTGGTGACCGAAGAGTCAATTTTCATGAATCTAGAGCAACAGTTGAAAGAGCTTCAACGTCAGCTTGATGAAAGTCGGATGAGGAAAGAGGCGAGAAAGAGGGCTGTCATTGCCCGAATGAAAGAGGCGGAACGGTCGGTGGCGGAGTATAAGGGGCTGGCTCGCATTGACTTCGAGAAAGATTTGGCCGATTTGGATGCAGCGAGCACGGGCATACATGAGGAATGGCGTCTGAGGAGGGAAACGCTTTCAGCCATCAAAGACTTGCCTGGAGATTTTAAGCGATTTTCGGGCCAATGATAATGTAATGCAAGACGTTTTTCGTCTATTTTGTAATCTTAGGACGTTCTCGTCCTTTATTAATGCAAACTGTTTATTGTTATTCTTGGACGTTCTCGTGCTCCCATAGTGAGGGTACATATTCTTCAAGTATTTTCCGTTTATCGCTCTCGTATGTACTCGCCCTTTTAAATCTTCTAAATGATAAGCTCCATTTGGCAACACGCTTCTCACTAAATGGGCCTTCCCAATTGGGCGACCATTTTCCATACACTGGGTCCTTAGAGCCAACTGGCAGTATTGTTTTCCATACTAATTCGCCCTTCTTGAAAGACTTAGCCATTACCTTGAGGTTATATTCCTTGGCTATCTTTTTCTTTTGTGCTTCTAGGCGGTTGAGCGTGTCGCACTTGATATCGTCCAACTCCAACAAATTCTGGATCATCGCCTCGTCATAGTCTTCCTTTGTTAGCTTCTCCTGCAATGTCACCCTGGTGGATTCAATGTTCATTTCTACAGGAAGCACAGCTTCTTGTCCATACACTAACTGGAAAGGCGTCACCGAAGTGCTCGTGCGTGGCGATGTCCTGTAGGCCCATAGAGCTTGACTCAGATATTCGTCCCATCGTCTAGCATTGTCCGTCACCATCTTACGAATCAACCCTTTGAGAATTTTGTTCGACGATTCTACTTGACCATTTGACTGAGGGTAGTAGGGAGTAGTATTTACTAGCCGGACTCCATATTTGGCCAGTAAGTCTTTTACCTTTTCACCATTTAATGAGGTATCATGGTCTACCATGATTGTCTGTGGTATTCCAAATCGGTGAATTATATGTTCTTTTATGAACTTGATTATCTGCTCTTGTGAGATTTCTACAACTGGGATGGCTTCTACCCACTTGGTAAAGAAATCAGTGGCAACAACAATAAAGGTGTGCCTTTTACTTGATGCGGGATAGATTTTCCCTATCAAGTCTATTGCCCACCCCATAAACGGCCAAGGCTTAATGACTGGGGTCATCTCGGTTGCTGGGGCCCTTTGAATGGGACCGTGCTTCTGGCAAGCTATGCACCATTTGGCGTATGAGACGCAGGATTCCCCCATCTTCGGCCAATAATAACCGCTTCGTATGATTAACCATCTCATCTTGATTCCAGCTTGGTGAGCCCCACAGATGCCTTCGTGTACCTCGGCCATGATAGTTTTGGATTCTGATGGCCCTACGCATTTCAACAACAGCCCGTCTTGTCGTTTCTTATAGAGCACGTCTCCTGACATTACGTAGTTCAAGGCTTTAAGCTTCAATCTTCAGTCTTTTCCTACTTCAGGCTGTGTTAAGAACGCCCTAATTTCGTTTCTCCAATAGTTCTCTACTTCTAGGATCGTGACGTCTGTTTTTTCAGCTCGCTTTGTGAGGGCTGGCTTGACTTCTTCGCTTCTATACACCCCACTTATGTTGGTTTGTTTATACCCAGAGGCTGCTTGGGCTAAATTATTGGCCAATTCGTTCTTCGCCCTCGGAATGTATTCCAAATCAACGTAATCGAATCGTTCTACTAATTTTTTGGCCATATCCAATAATGCCACGACCGATGGACTTTGGCATTTATAAATTCCTATTACTTGTTGGATTACCAGCTGCGAGTCTCCCTTGATAGACGCATGGGTTACTCCCATGTTGAGGAGCATTTCCAACCCTAATATCAGGGCTTCATATTCTGTCTGGTTATTGGTGCAGTACTCGTTCAATTTGGCTAAGACTTGGAAAGGTTCTCCCAATGGGCTAACTAGGACAATCCATATTCCAGCCCTTTCTGCTGTGCTGGATCCGTCGAAATGCATCGTCCATGGCTTTAGGCTACATTCGTCCAAATCCAGTTCTCTTTCCCTGGTTGTGCTTAAGCATGGATGATCAGCCAGAAAATCAGCCAATGCTTGACTTTTGACAGCCTTTTGGGGTTCGTACTGTATGTCGAATTCTGAGAGTGACAGTGACCAGAAACCAACTCTTTGATGCAAGATAGGACGAGAAAGCATGTATTTTATTATATTGATTTTCGTGACCAAATATATAATGTTCGGCCTAAGGTAGGCACGTAGTTTAGTACATGTGAAATATAAAGCCAAACATAATTTCTCCATGGGAGAATAATTACATTCATAGGTCAGCAATTGTCTGCTGATGTAATAAATGGCTCTTTCAACATTTGCGTCGTCATCTTGCACGATCATCCCAGCTATGGATTGTTCCTCAGCCGCTATGTACAACTTGATTGGCTTTCCTGACACTGGGGGCATCATCATCAGCGGCTGTGACAAATATGCCTTCAGTCTATCAAATGCTTGTTGATGCTCTTTGGTCCAAACGAACTCTTCCTTGCCCTTTAACTTCAACAAAGAGGAGAAAGCTTTGGTCTTTCCTGCACAATTCGAGATAAATCTCCTTAGGAAGTTAACCTGCCCTAGAAACCTTTGCAGCTCTTTTTTGTTTCGGAGTGGCATAGCTTCAGTAATCCCCCGAGATTTATTGGTATCGATCTCGATTCCCCGTTGGTGTACCAGAAATCCTAAAAAGTTGCCCGCGCACACCCCAAAAGCACACTTGGCAGGGTTCAGTTTTAGCTTGAACTTTCTCATTCGCTCAAAGGTCGATGTCAAATGGCTAAAATGTCCATCCGTCGTTACGGATTTAGATACTATATCGTCCACATAGACTTCCATAAACCTGCCAATCATGTCATGAACGATTGAATTCATGGCCCGTTGATATGTGGCACCAACGTTTTTTAGGCCGAACGGCATCACCACCCATTCGTAGCACCCTAGAGACCTTGGGCATCTAAAGGTCGTTTTGTGCATGTCGTACTCAACAATGTAAATCTGGTTATAACCTGCGTACCTATCCATAAATGAATATACCTGATACCCTGTCGTGGAATCCACCAGGGAGTCGACCGTCGGCATTGGGTATTGGTCTTTTGGCGTTGCTAGATTCAAATTCCTGAAATCTATGCATATCTTTATCTTCCCGTTCTTTTTCCTAACTAGGACGATGTTGGACAACCATTCTACATATCTGGTCGTCCTGATAAATTCTGCTTCTAACAGTCGTTCGACCTTTTTTTTAATATCAGGCATAACATTAGGCGCGAACCTTCGCGGAGGCTGCCTATGAGGCCTATGACTTGACAGAATTTGCAGTCTATGTTCCACCACAGTCCTATCTAGGCCAGACATCTCATTATAGTCCCATGCAAAACAATCTATGTATTCCCGTAACAAATAGAGCAGCTTTTCGCGTACCAGGGGGCCCAATTCCTTACTGACATAGGTTATGCGCTTATTGTACTCGTCTCCCAAGTTTACCTCTTCTAAAGCATCTTGTCCCCTCGAGAAGTTTGCCTTGCGTCGCCCGTTCAAAGCGTACTCGTCCTCCAATGCATCTCTTCCTTCTATCAAACAGTCCACTCCGCACAATTCTTTCACTTTATCTTCCATCTGGTGCATCAACATTTTCCCGTTTAAGGCCGAAATGGCGGCCTGTGTTTCGTCCTCCTTCCTTCGTTCCAGAACATAGGTCATTAAATTGGCCTTAGAGTTTTCTTAGCATTAAAACATCCACAATTGATATCGCCCAAGTAGGAGAATGTTAGAATATTTTAATCTAATTATGGGCTTATATTAATTGTGATACGAGTTTTAATATAAAGCGCTAAGATAATTGGTTTTTGTAATAGAAACTGTGAAGCCCAATTGTTTGATCTACTAAAGTGGGCTGCAACTCTATATTATTTGATGTGTGGATATTAGAGCGGGCTCTGGATTTGTTATGGGCTTTTGATGGGTGAGCCCATTACACTCCATAAATTTGTGAGCTAAGGTCTCACTCTCATTCCCCTACATAACTTACTCAATAAGTTTCCTTTAATTGTATTAATAATCAAGTTTTCCTCTCTCTAATTAATTAATCATTGATTTGATATAAAACATAAAGTTAAGCTTTACATCAAATCACTCTTTTGCATTATTATATACATTAATTGAGATTTGATGTAAAGCATTAGGATAAGCCTTACATCAAATCTCATTTCCAAGATAATGTATTATAAAGAAGGCAAATCATGTGAAGTTCTATGATTGGATTTCATTTTGCTGAGAGTGAGCAAATTAAGAACAAGAGAGAGAAAGCTTAAGAAAGAAAGCTGAAGCATTCAAGAAAAGGCTTAAGGTTAAAGGGAGCTTAATAAGGGCGAGTAGGTTTCTCACCATCAAGAAGTGGGGAGCAGAGGGTGATCTCCTCAGTGTAACTTTTCAACAGATCTACAGAAATTTCCGCTGCAGATATGGATTCTAAATCAGGTACGCTCCTTAGATCATCCGATTAATTCATTAAATTGTATTCTAAGCTCTTGTGTTAAAGATCCTGTTGCAAATAAATTCTAACATGTGGTATTTAGAGTCTGTATTCCCCACTTCTTGATGGTGAGAAACTTACTCGCCCTTATTAAGCTCCATTTAACCTTAAGCCTTTTCTTTATGAAAGCTTCAGCTTTCTTTCTTTAGCTTTCTCTCGCTTGTTCTTAATTTGCTCACTGTCAGCAAAATGAAATCCAATCATAGAACTTCACATGATTTGCCTTCTTGATAATACATTATCTTGGAAATGAGATTTGATGTAAGGCTTATCCTAATGCTTTACATCAAATCTCAATTAATGTATATAATAATGCAAAATAGTGATTTGATGTAAAGCTTAACTTTATGTTTTATATAAAATCAATGATTAATTACTTAGATAGCGGAAAACTTGATTATTAATACAATTAAAGGAAGCTTATTGAGTAAGTTATGTAGGGGAATGAGAGTGAGACCTTAGCTCACAAATTATGGAGTGTAATGGGCTCACCCATCAAAAGCCCATAACAAATCCAGAGCCCGCTCTAATATCCACACATCAAATCATTATATTGTCAATGTCCTCAATTTCAACCGCTTTCCTTTTTCCCCCTTTGACAATAATTTCAGTCGACTGCCCTTTAATCTTGGGAGTTCCAGTCGACACAGCCTGTTGTAGTTCAGGAACCTCCACCTCTGGCTCCTTTATCTTAAGCTTCCTAGCCTTCTTTCGGCTTTTTAATTCATCAATTGATGCTACCTTTACTGGCCTCGACATCATGTCCTCTGCGCATAAAATTTCTTTTGGAGTTAAAGTCTTTATAAACAACACCTTTCCGTAGAAAGCTTGAATCGACCAAGTACAGTAGATGACTTCCAATACGTGTTTACAAAGTGCCAAAGGGGTAGATATACCTTCTGATTCAAAGATTTCTTTCCACACTAATGTTGCCCTTAATCTATTCTCTACCAAGACTACTCTACAATCTCTCTGTTAGACGGGAAGGGCAAGAAGAGCTTTAGTATTGGATAAAATTTGAGGAGTTCTGTCGAATAATCTGTTTCGAAATGGACCTGCAAAACAAACAATCCACACATTAGCCTCAAACGACAACCACATTGATAAGTTATCAATAATAGAAAGAACTGATACTCACTAAATACACTCCAATATTCTGAGACACGACCCATTCCGGTCGACCCAAAAATACCCTCATTCCTCACAAAGAAATAATCTGACTGCCAATTACCCCTATCATTCGTTGGAAGCCCTATTACTATTTGTTCTCTCTTACGACGAAGATACAAAGTATACCTCCCTTTTTCAGTTAAGTGCTCCTTTAGGTAGTATGAGTATACTACATCCTTCACCTCAAAGAACACCCCTTGTTCAAATGCTAAGCATTCAATCGACAATAAAATCCTCCAAGCGTTCGGCATCAGCTGTGAAGGAGCGATCCCATAATGATCCAAAACTTCCCAAGCTAACCTCGGAATGGGGAATCTAAGCCCATCAGCAAACGGCCCTACATAAAATCCAATCCACCCAGGAATTTTGTAGTCGATTCTTTCAGTCGGCATGGGTACTCTCAACTCCATTGATATAGGGAATCTGTACCTACACCTAATTTCCATCAGCATACCATCCGTCATTCGACTAGCTGGGTTCTTGGTTAGCAAGTTAGTTGGCTCACTTGTACTAACAGCTCCACTCAACTCCCCAACTGCTGCCAAAGAACTTATAGGAATTGCATTCACAGGAATTTCACGCGACAAAACGGTAACAGGTCCCTCCTCGGAAAATTCTTGACGCGACCAGCGCCTTAGTAATTTTTCTTCAGTAGATTCACTCGACGATACTTCTACAAATTTATCTATCTGCTCACCTAAACTTTCTAAAGACTCTCCACTCGACATATTTTACTCGACAAGTTTACAAACAAATAATATCTAAGGATTAGATTTCCCAAGGATCAAAATTCTACCCACTTCACCAAACAAAATTTCCATCAAACAACATATGTTTCGAAGATCAAACTTCCTAGTTTGGCTAACAACAGTTTGAAGCTACTTTTGAACATTCAAATGAAATGAAGAACACGAAGAAAGTTATGAAGAGTACCTTGGAATCTTGAAGCTTCTCTCCCAACTCGTTGATCTTGTGAATGAAGCAAATGAACCCATCAAGCCACTCTTATACTACTACATTTGGCGGTTCTTTTCCCGCCAAAAGACTCCTCGTTATTCGTGTTAGGTTTTACTTCATTAAATGACACGTGGAAGATCTAGGAAATGTAAAATATATCGTCGAATAGAATGATGAATTACATTCAGTAATATTACAACTTGACATCACTTGCTCTCAGCAACATCAACAAAATTCTCTTCACAACCGCCTTCACCATTTGACACGACATCATCAGATATAAAAACACATACAATTTTGTCGTTCGACACTATATCACGTCAGAGGCAGGTATAAAGGTTGCTTTCATTCAAGAAAAACGATTAGGCAAACCCCGGTGCAAGCCTCATAATCACTCGACACATGACAAATATATTAAAGGGTTATTTACGTTTCACTACTAAAGTTATGATCAAATAACAATTGGGTACTATGAATATTAACATATTACATTTTACTATTAAACTTATAAAAATTTAACATTTTACTACTTTTCCATCCAAACCGTTAGTTGACCGTTAGTTGACCATGACATCATATTGATATCCTAAGGATATAGAGTCTTAACACACACATTATTATAAATTATAAATATTATAATCAACAGTGGTAATCGTACGGCTGAATATTAGAAATAATGATTTTTGAGTATATCTCTTTTATTGTTATACTTTAAAGTATTTTGGTTATTATGAGAATTTTAATTATTAAATTATTTGGTAAATTAAATTCTTTATTTTATTGGGTTATATGGATAATTTAGAGATTGAAGTATTTTTATAAATGTGATTGTTGATTGTATTTCTTTTATTGTTATATATAAGATTTAGATATGTTTTTTAAATGGTTAAATTATTATATTTTCACTTTTATTTTATTTGGAGGATAAAACAGTCTTTTTAAAGGTCAACTGACGGTCAACTAACGGTTTGGATGGAAAAGTAGTAAAATGTTAAATTTTTATAAGTTTAGTAGTAAAATGTAATATGTTAATATTCATAGTACCCAATTGTTATTTGATCATAACTTTAGTAGTAAAACGTAAATAACCCTATATTAAATGGACTATGCATTCGACACATTTGAAGAATAACAAATATTCGTCATGGAATTAACTCCTGAACATTCATATTGTTCAGTCGACCAGGGGACATTCCCCATGACTCATGTCGAGTCAAGTGGAACTCCTGAACCAGCATTCGGTTCAGTCGACCAAGAGACATCCCCATGACTCCTGAACCAGCATTTTGTCCCCAATGGGTGTAATTTGATGATATATGGCTCATGATCTCATTTTGAGGTCCTGAATTCGAATTCAGGGAATATATTTCTTGTAAAAGTATGTGACAATCAGAGATTTTATTTGCTCCGCTTAAACCCGAAATGGGTGGTTTAGTGGTAAGATTTCCAATAATTTTTTTTTAAAAAAAAATGTTAGCACTCCAATGCTCTCTCGATTCAATTTACTTTAATATGAAAGGTAATTATTTTTTAAATGAAGTAAATAAAGACAAGTAAAGTCTGTTTTTATTCAGTGAAAGATTTCAAAGAATGTTTCTTTTAGATATTTCTTGGATCTATTATTCTTATTTTTATATATATATATATATATATGATAATTTGGAAGTGACTACTAGTTTATGCATGTTAAGGATATTTCTTTTCATACATGAGATGAGATGAGCCTACATCTCGATGTTTCGTTTTATAATTTTGAAATATAGTAATGTATTCAAGGATAGGATAGGTTATTTAACTAAGTCAATTCATCGACTATAGGCGTAGTCAGCACATTCATTCCCCCTTCTTCTTAAACTTGCAGTTTTGTTGTCTTGAATCTTGATGGAAGATATTCCAAAAGATGTAAAAGTTGATCAATGAACTTTATTACCTATGAAAAATAAAAAAAAAAAGGAAGAAAGTCGATTGCTGCTGTGCAATTGGAAGTTTGATGTCTCCAGCAACAGTAGGGCATTTTGGTAAACACTTTCATCATCCATCTCTACCAATCTCAGAACCACAACTCACTGTGACAATAAACATGTCCAGCTATATGCAAAAGCTCCTCAAGTGTTAACCAACAACATATTTCCTTGGATACATACTCTGCTGCTTCATTTATACCAACCGGCGAGGAAGTATCTCAGCAAAAAACATAAGCAGCATGCAATAGCCTGTTCATAATACATACATTTATTATGAATACGAGCAAAATTATAATGAACAGCCAAGTCACAAATACAACAAATCAGATATCACCACAAAATGGAATTAATGTGCACATACAAAATGATAGGAGGACTGGAGATGACAATACTGTCTTGCATGAAATAATGAAGTTTGACCAAGATATGATAATGGCAAGCATAGGGATTAAAATCTGAGTAAAATCAGTCAACCCCATTACTACAAGTTTAACAGGTAAAAAAGTCATTATATTCAAATGTCTGGCAGGCATGTCCGTAATAATAATAATACACTGAACAAGGCTTATCCAAATATGTTGTTTAGGTCTGGCAAGTTTAAACTGATCTTCCCACGTTTCCAGCTTTAATTTGAAAGGAAAAGTCCACAAACATTTTCATTTATTGCATGGACACATGTCATTCATTAACAAGTAGCCTTGGAACTTTGGATTGCAAACCACAAATCAAGTTGCGAGGGTAATCACTGACCTAGGCACTTAGATTCAAGACTAAAGATTTGCGATGAATAAGAGGGAACGGGACATAAGAAAGATTGATTCACCTGAAAAACAAGAAGTACGGCACAAAGTGACATTTCTGACATCTTGCCAAACAGTCTTAAGAATAAGTTGACAAGTGTTCCATCATTTGTTCCAGTCAGCAACCCGGTCTGCGGGTCAAACCTGAAAAGTTGAGTCCCTTAAAAAGCCAGGAATAGTTCTTAGAGCATAAAATTCAAGCAAGAGTTTACAGAAAACTACCTAGGCAGACGATGCCGTGGGCATTTGACAAAGCCAAAAAGCTGATGAACAGAACAGCAGATTAGATGCCATTCGTATCTAGAAGAAGTTTGCTAGGTTCATGTTTATTTTTGTGAGAGAGGAGGGGAATTTATTAGGACAAACCTGGGGAACTGAGAGGAGAAAGTTCAATACTTGAGGTAGAAAGAAAATCAGGAGTGTCTCACTGTAGAACGAGACAAAAGAAAGAAATCAGTAACCGGATAAAGATGGGAGAGGACGCCTAGAATTGTTAATTGTTGATAAATTACCAGCATAATTTTCCAGGTATGAAACAGGCATGAGATTACAAATGTGTACAAAATTCTAGACGAAAAAACTCAAGTAGGTTCAAAGAACGAGAAAATAGTTTTCTGTACACCTCTGTCAAATTAAATTAGAACGACTTATGACAGGTCAAAATGTTCTCTAGTGGAGCTTTAAAATGTTCACAACTAAAGCATAGTGTCATCACCACATTCCAAGTGTTTGTGCGAATAAATATCATAGATATATACATGTGCAAGCCCATGAAATAACATTACATGTGCAAGTTCATGCAATAACATGTATGTTTATATACACATGCATATCATAAACACGTGTGTTTATTTCTGTCAAAGAAGTTGTGTGGTGCAAGGCTCAAGTTCCAGTTCACAAAAACATCATTCTCACGCAGAAATGCTCAAGCCAAAAACTCCACAGGTTTTGAGTGGTTAACATCTTTGGTTTCCAACCAACAGATCATGGATTCAAAAAACTAAACAATCTACTCGGGGCATAATTGCATGAGTTTTCGACTCTCAAGGTTTTCGACAATAGCCCCGTTTGGAACTTGGTGATCTTAAAATAAATTTTGGGTATTAATTAGATCATATATAAACACTCTCCATAACTGATTTAAATTGGAGGATGCAGACATTTCTTCCATCTTATACTATTTACAAAAGACGAACAATTTCTAAGGTCCAACGTCACTTTAGCAAAAGAAATTCCAAGTTTATGAGAGAACTGAGAACCTTAAGAATCTAATCCTGTTAAAGATTTATATTCACGAAGATGTCTTTTTGTATGTGTTAAAAAATTTCTCTTTATTGGCATGATGACCAATTAAAGAGTAGGAGTGAAGATATCATAGGAGACACCTGAAATGGCCTAGAATCCCGGCTACAGCCATAGTCATTCCAGCAAAGTACGTGTAAGTATCTCCAACAAAAACTGAAGAAGGGTACCTAAAGGAACAAACAACAGAGAAATATTAAGACTTCATTATACATTAGGACAGAACTAATAAAAGAAAAACACCATTCTTACCAGTTGTAAGAAAATAAAGCCAAGGAAGTGGCCAATAAGGGTTGAACAAGATAAATAGAGAAGGCATGAGCCTGTTTGTACTCGGGATCCAGGGATGCTCCAATTTGCATGATATTATGTAACAACATCTGTAATTTACTTTGTGTCAGATTCCATAATTAGTTAGATTAACATTAATTTACCAGATTTATGCTTACAGCAGATGCAATCACGACAGTTTGACCAACTTCAAGGCCATTCAAACCAGCATGAATATTTATGGAGTTTGTGCAAAACACAGCCAAAAGAAACATATAAAGTTTATATATCCAACCTGTTCCATCAAAAAATTATTGTAAGTTTCAGTGAGGATAACAATAAAGTTTTATGACATAGAATAAATACATAATATAGATCAAGATGACAATCTACGTCCCAAGTGAAGAAAAAAAGAATTAAAATCATGACGAAGAAGGTAAGGCAGACGCCATTCAGGTGCCCATATACACTAAACTTTTTTCCAGTACTTAATTTTTTCATATGATAATAATGACCCCCATGAATACAAGCATCCAAGTGTGTGGTGTGAGATCAAGAGAGGATAGCAAATGCCATATCAGCATTCAAAGTGATTTCTCATTCTACTATGGTCATAAAAATCCTCAATAATTGAAATCATACCTAGATCCAAAATCTCAAGCCCAATATAAGGAACAAGAGGCTTTGGTATAATAATAGAAGTATGTCCAGCATATGCCATCAACAAGGGAAGAGCAGCAAATGACGGCAGTATTAATTTCCTGCTCTTTACAAGAAAGCACAAAAGGATCAAATAAGCATTAACTTAAAAGGCAATGGACATGAGTCGTGTGCCCGAAGCACCTGAGGTGAAGAAACTTTTTTTTCATTTAAATTCATAAAGTTTGTATTCTCTATATGTTTCAATGACCATGCAAATTAAAAATTGATTTAGGGCTTTCAAATTGGGCTGGGTTTTTTATTCTATGGTTTGAAATTGATTTTGGGCTTTCAAATTGGGCTAGATTATGGTTTCTGAAGCAGAATTGTCAATTTTGATTCAATTGGAGTTAAGCTTGTGCCTGAATTTTTTGGGCTTTTTGCGCCTCTTGTGCGCCTCAATGACAGTGCCCGGCTTCGATCGAAAAAAGCCCCATTGTTGTGAGCTTTTTTCTGCGCTTAAGCGTGCTTTTTTGGGCTTTTGACAACACTGCAATGGAGTGAGAAACAAATACTTCCAACAAAGCAATAGGCTTTAGAAAGAATCTTAGGAAAAACTGAATACTCACACTCTCCAAGGCACATCAAGGACATCATCAACAAATCCAAGCAAAAGCATGAAGCAGATGGATGCTAATGCAGCATTGTACTCAACAAGCCACTGCATGAAGGAAATAGTCAAGAATCTTAATCTCACAAGTTCATAATATGCGCACGTCTTATAAACATGGACTTCCAATTGTAGTCTCCATGATTTGAGTCTAGTGTTAACAAAAGACAGTTCGACTGAATAAATTATAAAAATTGTTCTATATTATGACTGAAAATAGAAAACAGAAATAGAATAAAAAGAACACTAAAGTAACAGAAAGAGGAACCTAAATAAGAAATAGTTCATTATCTAATGGATTTTTTCATTCTAATACTCCATCTGAGAGTTAGAGTTAGTATGGTATTTCCTAAAAAGATTGCTTAAACAAAGTAAAATTTAACATAAAAAGCTTAGTTTCACGAAGCATTCATATGTCTCTCACATATGTCCATTGGATATTTCTGTTTAGACTAGTGAGCATGTTAAAGGTGAACAACTATACACTTACCTTTTTTTTTTGCGGCAAATTAGTGAATTTTAAGGTATATTGACAAGTTATTAAGGAAAATACCAACAAATAACTTGAGTCATTGACGTTAACAAGGTAATTAATCCATCATGGAAAAGTGAATCATTACAACTAAATTCAAACCTATGAAATTGCAACTGCTTGTGGTTAGCTACACAAACCCAGTTCACCATATTTCTTACCATAATGTCTTTTCTAGCTCATCCAATAACTTTCATTCTTCCTCTTATCTTTCCAGCTCCTTTAACCTCTTTGTCTTGAATGATGCTACATTGCTTCAAATAGTCTTCCCTAACACGAGAAAACCATCTTAGCTTCTCTCATTGTCGTCATTGATGCTATTGCTAAAGTCTACACAAAACCTAACAAAAACGTGGTTGATGATGATGATGATGAAAAAAAATAATAATAATAAAATTGAAGAAGCAACAAAAAATTCAGCAATTGTTCCTAGTCAGTTAGTGATCCCTAGTTTCCAACTCCTAGTTTCCCCACAATGCCAAATCTATGTATTCTATAGACATTATAATCCTGAAATTGAAATTTTGCATAAGCTTTACATGAAGATCTGAGTTTGGACATATTTATATAACCATTTAGGATTTTTTAGGACTTGATCAATGATGGTAATAAACTAAATGAATATACAGCCAAAAAACCAACTGCAACCATCAAAAGAACTTATTGTTTAAAAATGACACTTACACTGAACAACAAAATGATGAAAATATGAGCTAAAAAGGTGTTGAGACATTGTGGACTTACAATTGAGTCTGCTGTGAAGTTAAAATACTGAAATAAGATTGCCAAGACCAAAAAGACAATCCCAACAACAATGCCCAATGACTCTGGCCTGCAATATGGGGGCAAAAAACAAGATTATGAAGTAAATTTTGATAGTAAAATGAGATAATCAAATGCACATATCAATGTCTTCAAAAAGAAATGAAAATGGTTTGCTTCAAGAACATCATTACAAATTGAAAAAACCCATAAACAAATTAACAAATAATCAGTCTTATGAATTCAATTAAATCAGATGAATTCATGAAGAGAAGAGGAAAAACTCACACTTGAATAGTGCCTTGTGGTGTGCCCTTCTTGTTGATATCAAAACCAAATAAGTTTCTCCTCAAAACGTATCTAGAAGCAACAGGAATAATCTTTTGGGTAATAAAGAAACCGGCGAGGCTGAGCCCGGCATTGATGAGAATGGATCTCCGGAGCTCAGATTCAATTTTGTAGTGGTAAAATAACAGGTATATATATGGGATTGAAAAGAACAGGCAGAGCTTCAAAATTAGGCCCCATTTTGGTGGAGCGATCGGCGGCGGGTCAGTCGTCGTAGTAGCGGGTTCTTTTATCGTTGTGGTATCTGCTGCTGCTGTTGAAATAGCTCTCTTGCGAGCTGCCATACTCACCTCTCTCGCGAAAATAAATTTGATTTCTCTTCTTTTTTTCCTGCATAAAATAGTCTCTGTACTGTGAATGTTTTTTTTCTCCTTCTTACGTCTCTAAGCGAATTGGGTCTCTCTATAACGTCCTTGTACCAATGAATCTTTGCCACCTGGTACGTTGTGACACGTGGAATTTACTGTGTATACCCCACTTAGGGACTGGGGTTGTAATAAAACCAACAATTTAATCCAAAATAATCAAAATTAATTGGAAAAAATAAAATTGATATTTTACATATTAAGAAATTAAAAAAAAAAAATCAAAATCTTTCAATCATTATTCTCCAAAAATGACTAAAATTCATTCATTTATGATTTAAAAAATTCAAATTTCATCACTCAAAATCTTTCAAAAATCACTAAAATTCATTCATTTATAATGAAAAATGTTAAACAATGAAGAGTCCATTTCACATGGCTAAGAATTAAAAAAAAAATTCAAAACTCATCACTCAAAATCCTCCAAAAATAAATAAAATTCATTCATTTATAATGAAAAAAAACCAAACATTAAAAGTCCATTTCGCGTGGTCAAGAATAAAATAAAAAAGTAAAACTCGTCACTTAAGATCTTCCAAAAATTACTAAAATTATTTTATTTATAATGAAAAAAATAATAAACAAAAAAGAGTCTTTATTTAAGTTAATATGAATAGCGACCATTTAATAAAATGTAACAAATTAATGATATTTGTGCTATTACCCCTTCAATAATCTTTTAAATAAAAGCATATTCTTATTTTTTCATCGTTTCTAATGGAATCAATCATATTTTTACCACTAAATTTGACTTAATAACACATTAACTTGACCAAATTTATCACTAAGTTATTTTAATTTTCATATAATAGTGTAATATTTATTTGTAGAAAATTTGAATGTGTCCTAAGATTCTGACTCTATGCGGAATAAATCACAATAAACTAAGACGATTCATAATTTTTGCTACTATGGATTAATAAAATAATCAACCACCATTAAATCTAAAAATTATTAATAAATAATTTTTATGTACAACTTAAAATACTTGTAATTTTTTCGTCCCTTAATCAAATCACGTGTTTTTTATATGTACACGATCGTCTTCGAGTCTACTTTCCAATGAAACTGACCTCATGTCAATTGGAGCTCTAAATCTTTTGGAATGTCCAAAAGAGTGAACGTCACTCTAATATCTCAATATGATGTTGTCCAAATACGTGTCTAATTGCTCTAAGATCTTCAAGACTCATTACAACTCAATTGAACTTATTTGGTTACGGACATTGATAACAAATATGAAACCGACAGTATTCTATAATAATTAGTAGCTTCAACATCTATTATTATTATGGTATATGACAATAACACATATTTTTATGATAAGTTTGTTCATTACATATTATAAGAATAAAACAGTTAAATTAAAAAAAAAAAATTATCAAGGGGCCTAAAGGATAAAAAAAAAATTAGAAAAACGTAATTGAATAATTCTTATAAATTTATAAATTATATGAATTTTGGAGAAACTACAAGGACTTAAAATAAATTACCCAC
The DNA here is from genome assembly GCA_019454045.1 of Zanthoxylum bungeanum. Classification (NCBI taxonomy): domain Eukaryota; kingdom Viridiplantae; phylum Streptophyta; class Magnoliopsida; order Sapindales; family Rutaceae; genus Zanthoxylum; species Zanthoxylum bungeanum. The sequence continues at coordinate 200,756 of SKCR01026627.1, read as the reverse complement.
TAATAAAGTGCAAATGTTGATTTCAATTATTGAAATCACAAGTAAAATAATTTTATAAAAACAAAGTTTCCCAGCATATCCCTCAGAAACAAGCTCTTTTAATTTTATCACTTCATCGCCTTCCTCGTTTAAGATCAAATTTTACTTTCTTCTTGATGAAGCTTTAGAAGTTACTGCCCTGTGATTGATATATAAAAAGATAGTAATTAATGAACCATTCTTCAAAAGTTGCAAGAGTAGTTTATTTTGTATCTTATAAATTACGTACCATGTTCAAGAAGAATCTTCTTGGTTGACTGTAATTCATGCATAGCATCGGTTATATTCATTCGATCTTGTGGAGACGTCATTGAACATGAAACTCCAATTCTAACCATAGAATTGAGACATTTTATTTTGCTGTTTAATCTTGCTTGTTGCAGCCTCATATTACTAGTAGCAGCCAAATCATCATCAGTGTTTAGAAGTATTGGATCCACAATGTCCATTACATGATCAGCCATGGCCATTCTAGCAAAATTATGAAGATTCAACTCTCCTTCAAAGATAATGTCCGTGGGTTTTTTTCTTGTCATCATTTCTAACAATAATATTCCATAACTATAAACATCTCCATTTGATGATACCTCACTTCCAAGGCCATACTCTGCCATTATAATAATAATCAAATAGTATAAGATTTTTTTAGAAGAAATTAAGAGAGGATTTGAATACAGTACCTGGGGCCGCATAGCCAATTGTTCCTCTTACTCCAATAGAGCTACTTTGATTATTTGCAACTTCTTGCTGACAAAATCTTGCTATCCCAAAATTACCAACATGAGCAGTTAAGTCATTGTCGAGAAGGACATTGCTTGGCTTTAGATCGCAATGGAGGATCGGTTCTTGGCAGTGGTGATGGAGATAATCAATTGCAGATGCAACATCAATTGCAATGTTTATTCTCTGAAGAAGGGTAAGATTCTGAATTTCAATTTCTTCATTTATAGGTGAAACTACATCCGGATGCAACCATTTTTCAAGACTTCCATTTGGCATGTACTCATAAACTAGAGCTTTGAAATCATTACCTTGAAAATCAATACTTGAACAAGAGGTTATGACCTTGACAAGATTTCTATGACGAGTATTTCTCAAGGCTTTACACTCAGTCATGAAACTCTTGGAAGCTCCTCGGGATTGAAGGTTGAGAACTTTGATTGCAATCCAATCAAGTGTGTTGAAGAAAATCCATCAGTTGCTTTGAGGAGCATTTCGTAAGACACTTTTCCAAGTGTATTCCTAAGCATTGGTCTTGAAATCTGTTTAGAGAAACCTTTCCTCCATTTGAGCCAACAAAAAATGAAAAAGAACACCAAGACTATTCCTGAAAAGGCACTACAAGTTGAGATGATCACTTTCAGCCTTTTAGAGATCTTATGATTCCTTGAATTGTTGTTGCTGCATTTGGGCAGTTGCAATTCAGATATGCCTCCACAAAGTCTATTACTATTACCAACAATTGATATTGCACTAACATTTGCGAAGATTCCTTTTGTTGGTACTTCTCCCTCTAAATCATTGAAGGATAAATTAAGATACTTCAAAGAAAGATCTTCGAGGAATATTGGAATTTTCCCAGACACGTTATTTTGAGAAAGATCAATCTCTTGAATAACTCTCAAAGAACTCAGCGATGAAGGAATGGATCCGTGGAAAAAGTTATCCGCCATATAAATCACTTCAAGATTAGAACAAAAACCAATTTCATTTGGAATTTCACCAGACAACTTATTGTTAGACACAACAAATATCCTCATAAATTTCAAATTACCGATCTTTGGAGATATGGATCCAACCAAATTGTTTTGGGCTAAAATCAGTGAATCTGTCAGGTAAGATATGTTGAAAATTTCTTCAGGGATTGTTCCACTGAGGTTATTTCTGAATAGGTGCAAAATTTCCAATCGCTTCAAATTTCCTAAACTAGAAGGGATGACTCCTGAAAATTTGTTATTGTTCAATTGAAGTTGAACTAGTGATGACAGGTTACCAAAAGAAGAAGGAATTTCCCCAGAGAGTTGGTTGTGCCTCATATCCAGAAATTGTAAGTTCTGAAGCTGGCTCATTTCTTCAGGAATTTCGCCTTCAAATTGGCTATGATCCATCTCTAATGCATATAGGTTAACAAGTTTACCTAATCCTGAAGGGATCTTTCCCGAAAACTGATTAGCACCAATGTACAATCGTTGAAGTTGACTAGACAAGTTAGCTACAGAATGGGGCAATGCTCCTCTAAATCGATTTCCAGCTAAATTTAGAAAGATTAAATAGCTACAATTAGCCAAAGAATGCACAAAACTCATCTCATCGCTTGCCCCACTACCTAAATTATTTATGCCAACATTTAGGTATGCAAGATTTTTCAAGTCTCCAAAATTAACTGAAAGTTTTCCAGATAAATTGTTGCCCAAAACTTCAAAAGCTACGAGTTTTGAAGCATTGGACAAAGATATTGGAATGGATCCACTGAAGGAATTCTTTGCGATTTCAAAGAGTTGGAGATTAGAAAGAGTAAGACCTAAACTTTGAGGAAGACTTCCATGAAGTTGATTCTGAGACACAGAAAAATTAGCAAGGAAAGAAAGATTGTAAAAGGACGGCGGGATTGTACCAGAGAGGTTGTTTCCACCAAGTCCAAGAGATTTTAACTCTTTCAATTGACCTAATGAACTTGGAATATTTCCTCCAAGAGAATTGTAAGCTAGAGATATAGCTTCCAGGGAGGTAATGTTCCCAAGAAATGGTGGAATCCCTCCTGTCAAATTGTTTTCATGTAGAGCTAGTTTTTTGAGATTGTATAAAAACACAAATTCAGAAGGAATACTTCCTACTAGCTTGTTGCGTCCGAAATGTAACACTGTGAGCCTGGAACAATAAGACAAGTTGGCTGGAATTTCTCCTACCAGGGAGTTATATAACAGATATAGAGCTTCTAACCTGAACAGACGCCCGATTTCACCAGGGATTTCACCTTGGATAGTGTTGTTGCTAAGATCGACCTCTCTCAGGAAACTGAGGTTGCCAATGTAAGGAGACAATGAGCCAACCAAGCCCTTTGACTCCAGGTCCAGGGCAGTCACTCTTCTATGCCTTGGACTACAAGTAATGCCCTCCCAGTCGCAGAAATGGTGAGAATCATTCCACGAGTTCAGCACTCCTTCAGGGTCATGAGTAATCAGTAACTTGAAAGCCTGCAAGGCAACACGATCTGTCTCCTGAAAGACATTAGTAATGGAAATGGCAAAATTTGGGACTTGCAACAGCGTGATGGAAAAAAGAATGATGTATGAAAAGTAATTTGAGTAGCAAATATAATTTGCACTCATTTCTGAAAGTGAGAAGGAAATAATCCTGATCTGAGCTTGCTTTTCTCTTCTTTTCCTATTGTTGACGGCTGATTTTGGTCTCAGGGGCAATATGGGAATATCATTCCCGAGACTAATCCTCCCTCAATAGTGAACTTGTTTGGTTATGGGGGAAACCAAAAGAAAATTTAGCAGAAGATGGATAAATATGCTAATCATCAAAGAGATTTAACGTGGTTCGGCGGATCAGATCCAACCTACGTCCACGGGCACAGAACGGGTGATACTTTTTATTACTGAGATATGCTTTTCTGATATCTCTTGTGTTTACAGGTCTGATCCTGACGATTCTCATATCAACTCTCAACTTTTTTACTTGTTCCTTTCCCTTACGTATACTCTACCCTCATATTTATAATAGTGTAGAAATCAGATTCCTTCTCATACAAGAATTTCCTAATTGAAACAATTTCATTTTCCCATAAGAATTCCTAATCAAAACTACATTTACTTTCTTTATCCTACTAGGACTCTGACTCACCAGTTTTCCCCATGAAAATAGGATAACTTGTCATCTTATCCACAAGAATAGGGTGTCATCTTCTGGAGCATGTCTCGCCATATGGTCGGTCCTCATGAAGTCGGTCATGATAGTCCTTTGAACTGAGAATGCTGCTGTCGATCTGATAATGCTCGGTCATCCGAACCAAAGTGGTCGGTTACCTATCATCAAGTGCTCGGTCTCTACCTGTTGTGGTCGGGTCGGCATTAATGATTTCAACCGAGAAGGGAATTACCCATTTACCCCTGCCGTGCTGCTTAAATACCATAATGCCCGAAAACACCATCAACATCTATCCCCTAGTTCTCGATAACAACGAGTTTACGAGTTGATACCGGGAACTATAAAAAAAGATGGTGTGCCGATGAATCCGTCGGTGGTCACTCCAAGAACCGCAAAGAAAAACGTCTTGGCTGCAAATCTGGTCCTTCCTGCCACCTTCATGTGCTCAGTCAACGAGGATCCCGATATCTACCCGTGGAACAAATGCTTTGCCCTTATGATGATAACGATCGACTCAGTGGGACGTAACCCGACCCCGAGCTGAGAAGAACATTTGGCTCTGGGGGAATTTCACCTCCCCAGACCAATAGAAGCCGACTCGGTGGGACGTAACCCGATCCCGAGCTAAAAGAAAGACTTGACACTGGGGGAATGTTACATCCCCAGTCCAAAGAAACCGACTCGGTGGGACGTAACCCGACCCCGAGCTGAAAGAAGACTTGGCTCTGGGGGAATATTACATCCCCAATCCAAAGAAACCGACTCGGTGGGACGTAACCCGACCCCGAGCTGAAAGAAAGACTTGGCTCTGGGGGAATGTTACATCCCCAGTCCAAAGAAGCTGACTCGGTGGGACGTAACCCGACCCCGAGCTAAATGAAAGACTTGCTCTGGGGAATATTACATCCCCAGTCCAAAGAAGCCAACTTGGTGGGACGTAACCCGACCCCGAGCTGAAAGAAAGACTTGGCTCTGGGGGAATATTACATCCCCAGTCCAAAGAACTGATTCGGTGGGACGTAACCCGACCCCGAATGAAGAAAGACGGCTTTGGGGGAATATTACATCCCCAGTCCAAAGAGCTGATTCGGTGGGACGTAACCCGACCCCGAATGAAGAAAGACAGCTCTGGGGGAATATTACATCCCCAGTCCAAAGAATCTGACTCGGTGGGACGTAACCCGACCCCGAGCTGAAAGAAAGACTTGGCTCTGGGGGAATGTTACATCCCCAGTCCAAAGAAGCTGACTCGGTGGGACGTAACCCGACCCCGAGCTAAATGAAAGACTTGGCACTGGGGGAATGTTACATCCCCAGTCCAAAGAAGCCGACTCGGTGGGACGTAACCCGACCCCGAGCTGAAAGAAAGATTTGGCTCTGGGGGAATATTACATCGCCAGTCCAAAGAAGCCAACTCGGTGGGACGTAACCCGACCCCGAGCTAAATAAACAAGCGGCCTCGGCGGAACGAAATCCAGCCCCGAGCCGAATAACCAAGCGGCCTCGACGGAACGAAATCCAACCCCGAGCTGAATAACCAAGCGGCCTCGGCGGAACGAAATCCAGCCCCGAGCCGAATAAACAAGGGGCCTCAGCGGAATGAAATCCAGCCCCGAGACGAATAACCAAGCGGCCTCGGCGGAACGAAATCCAGCCCCGAGCCGAAAAGAAACATCGGTTTCGACGGTACAAGAGCAGACCCGAGCCGGAAAGAACATCGGTCTTGGCGGTACAAGAGCAGACCCGAGCCGGAAAGAAACATCGGTCTCGGCGGTAGAAGAGCAGACCCGAGCCGGAAAGAAACATCGGTCTCGGCGGTACAAGAGCAGACCCGAGCCGGAAAGAAACATCGGTCTCGGCGGTACAAGAGCAGACCCGAGCGGGAAAGAAACATCGGTCTCGGCGGTACAAGAGCAGACCCGAGCCGGAAAGAAACATCGGTCTCGGCGGTACAAGAGCAGACCCGAGCCGGAAAGAAACATCGGTCTCGGCGGTACAAGAGCAGACCCGAGCGGAAAGAAACATCGGTCTCGGCGGTACAAGAGCAGACCCGAGCCGGAAAGAAACATCGGTCTCGGCGGTACAAGAGCAGACCCGAGCCGGAAAGAAACATCGGTCTCGGTGGTACAAGAGCAGACCCGAGCCGTAAAACATATATCAACAAAACGAACTCGGCGGTACAAGAGCAGACCCGAGCCGTAAAACATATATCAACAAAACGAACTCGGCGGTACAAGAGCAGACCCGAGCCGTAAAACAAATATCAAAACCATTGTGTGGGCCATAATAAACAAGCATAATCAAATGTCAGTATAAGATAGAAGATGTCTTACTCACATTTTTGGGATCCGTTGCCTTTCTTGCAACTCTACAAGGGTCACTACAAGCAAGGCTCTTCTTAATACATCATCTCTGCATCTCAGCATTCCGCGCATCCGACCGGATGACTTCTGCTATCAACTTTGGTCGACCTCAAAAACCGAATGGTCTTGGCTTCTAGTCTCTGATTATTCATCTCTTTCATCCTCTCTAGTCTGTCCATCATGGATTTCAGAATGTATTGATTTTCCTCTCTATCTTTCCTCATATTTTCTTTCATCTTCTCCATCAATTCCGCTGTTGAACTCCCTGATGACCGATGATTTCCATCTTCTGCCATCGTCTTACTACGCGAGCTGCTTTTTGTTGAGTTCCCCACAGACGGCGCCAACTGTTGACGGTTGATTTTGGTCTCAGGGGCAATATGGGAATATCACTCCCGAGACTAATCCTCCCTCAATAGTGAATTTGTTTGGTTATGGGGGAAACCAAAAGCAAATTTAGCAGAAGACGGATAAATATGCTAATCGACAAAGAGATTTAACGTGGTTCGGCGGATCAGATCCAACCTACATCCACGGGCACAGAACGGGTGATACTTTTTATTACTGAGATATGCTTTTCTGATATCTCTTGTGTTTACAGGTCTGATCCTGATGATTCTCATATCAACTCTCAACTTTTTTACTTGTTCCTTTCCCTTACGCATACTCTACCCTCCTATTTATAATAGTGTAGAAATCAGATTTCTTCTCCTACAAGAATTTCCTAATTGAAACAATTTCATTTTCCCATAAGGATTCCTAATCAAAACTACCTTTATTTTCTTTATCCTACTAGGACTCTGACTCACCAGTTTTCCCCGTGAAAATAGGATAACTTGTCATCTTATCCACAATAATAGGGTGTCATCTTCTGGAGCATGTCTCGCCATATGGTCGGTCCTCATGAGGTCGGTCATGATAGTCTTTTGAACTGAGAATGCTGCTGTCGATCTGATAATGCTCGGTCATCCGAACCAAAGTGGTCGGTCACCTATCATCAAGTGCTCGGTCTCTACCTATTGTGGTCGGGTCGGCATTAATGATTTCGAACGAGAAGGGAATTACCCATTTACCCCTGCCGTGCTGCTTAAATATTATAATGCCTGAAAACACCATCAACATCTATTTTTTCAATTCCTTGTGTGAGCTTCAACTAGCTTTGATAATGTTTGTGTATATATAAAGCTGGTATGAAACTGAGAGGTCTACACTAATTCATACATTTGTATGAGACTTATACTAAAAAACAAAATAAAAAAATAGGTGGGATTCATCTACTTTTTTTAAATAAAATATATCCAAAAAAAAATCAAAAACTAAGTGAATCCCAAATAATTTTTAATTTTTTAAATTTGTGTGAATCAAATCTCACACAAATTTTAAATAACTGAAATACATATCATTTATTAACTGGATATTCTTATAGATGTTATGGGATCTTAGGTTGAAGCTGATATGCAAATAAACAGAAATTGAAAATAATTGTTAGTTAAGTAGACGTTGTTTACCACATAACAATACAATAATAATTAGGAGGCTTAACATATTATAAGTGTTAATAATAAAATAAAGGGTTATTTACGTTTCACTATTAAAGTTATGATCAAATAACAATTAGGTACTATGAATATTAACATATTACATTTTACTACTAAACTTATAAAAAATTAACATTTTACTACTTTTTCATCCAAACCGTTAGTTGACCGTTAGTTGACCATGACATCATATTGACATCCTAAGGATAAAAGAGTCTTAACACACACATTATTATAAATTATAAATATTATAATCACGGTGGTAATCGTACGGCTTAATAATGGAAATAATGATTTTTGAGTATATCTCTTTTATTGTTATACTTTAAAGTATTTTGGTTATTATGAGAATTTTAATTATTAAATTATTTGGTAAATTAAATTCTTTATTTTATTGGGTTATATGGATAATTTAGAGATTGAAGTATTTTTATAAATGTGATTGTTGATTGTATTTCTTTTAGTGTTATATATAAGATTTAGATATGTTTTTTAAAGGGTATAATTATAATTTTCACTTTTATTTTATTTAGAGGATAAAACAATCTTTTTAAAGGTCAACTGACGGTCAACTGACGGTTTGGATGGAAAAGTAGTAAAATGTTAAATTTTTATAAGTTTAGTAGTAAAATGTAATATGTTAATATTCATAGTACCCAATTGTTATTTGATCATAACTTTAGTAGTAAAACGTAAATAACCCTAAAATAAATCAATGAGATACAAATTTAACGTGATAAAACCCTCAATATAATGGAAAAATACACTGGCAAATATAGAAGGATTTCACTATAGTTGAAAAAATTTTACAACTTTTCTCTGAACACAAAGAGTGAACAATCTCACACTCTCTTAAAATATGAGAATTACAACTATCTCACAAACTCTTAAGAAGAAATAATATTTTTTTCCTCTTAGAATGAAGAGAATTTGATTGAGAATGAAATTAAGAAAATAATAAAATGAAACTCTATTTATAGAGATGATATTCATGGTATAAATAATGAATTTTAATTTTTTATTATTATTTTTTTTACATGTGAAACCCATTCACATAAATAATTTATATTTAATATTATTATATATACAATTTTTTTTTAAACTAAAACACCAAAAAAATACTTGATATATAATTTTTTCTCCGAATACTGAAACTAGAAGTCTAGGCTTAAACAACAATGACTTGACTTTGATTTATACAACTTGCTTGGTGGATTCCTATGTCATGTCTGAAGGTGAAGATATTTTATTTTCGTGTTGGAGTGAATTTTCTCCAAAGTCTACCCTCCAGTCTCCACTCAGGAATCTGGAAAATCCCAATTCAGCCATTTATTTCCACAAAAAATATCTCAAGTTTTTTTTACTGTGCAGATGTGGCTTTTTAAAAAATATCTCTTCAAGTGTTTGCAACAATAGTTTTGGGAGAAGAGGCAGCCGTGGTATATAAGACTATATTGTTGGCGACTTTATTGCGATAACCCAATTCACCCCCTCTTGGGTATAGAGATTCTTGTTGTAAATTCCTCAAAATTCATTAAAACATGATATGTATATGTGTATATCTTGGGAATGTCAAAAAATGGTGTTTGAAGAGTTGCAACCCACCCCTAGGGGTGCCTTATTGGCACCCCTCCATGCCTTATAAAAGAAGGCTTTTATTCCAATTACAAACAGAGAGATATAAAAATATCCAACAATAGAAAGGCATTGTGTTTTCTTTGTTTGAGAGAGATCAACCATTTGGATCCAAGTTCAAACATTTGTTAGGGAGTGCACCTTGAACAAGAAAAATCCAAGTAATCCTGGGAGAACATTGGCAAAACGAATCCGTAAAGCACCTGTGACGGAGCCAATAAGTTCTTAAGGACAGAGATTATCTTGACTTGGACAATTTAATCAGGTTTTTCTGGTTCTTATTGGTTTAGAGTTTTATAGCATATATATTTACTTTTTCTGGTGTTGATCTGTTTGTTTGCATGTTATATTATTGTTTAATGACACTAATTTAACAACAATCTTAAGAACTTATTGTATCGTGTTATTAGATGGTAATTTGCATGTTAGGGTTTGAATATTTTCTGGAAAATACGAACTGTGCATGAAAAACCCGTAGGGCGTTCGAACGCCCGACGCACGCGAAGGCTAAAAATTTGAATTTTCGTAAGAACGTTCGAACGCGTCTTCAAACGCAACTCGAACGCAAGTCTTCTGCCTTAGAATGTTCGAACGCGTCCTAAACGCAACTCAAACGTGAACTCTCTGGAATCATTCCGTTCGAACGCGTTAACGAACGCTATACGAACGTAAACTCTCTGGAATCATACCGTTCGAACGCGTTATCAAACGCTACTCGAACGTGAACTCTCTGGAAACACTTCGTTCGAACGCGTTATCAAACGCAACACGAACGCACACACACTGGACAGTCTCGTTCGAAAGTAGATACGAACGTGACACTAACGATTTTGTCCTATAAGTATCATAAACTGCAAACCTTAATTAATATTAACTTGGTTAGTCATATACTGTAAACACATTAATCTTGGTAGTATAGATTTAAGTTATTATTAAGTTGTTCAATTATCACAAGCATACACATAGTGATAAAGTTGAAATTGTTTGGTTGTTGCATAATTGGTTGAGAATTTAAAGTATAATAATACACAAGTAATTCCATCCAATCTTGATTGACATATATATCTACATTTATCGTATATCACTTTGAACAAGATCATTCGTTGATCGTTGTGCAATTTGTCTTTCGTAGACTAATTGACCCTGTTGATTTTCCAGTTACATATGGCTAGCGGAAATATCACGGTACCGGTCTCTCATGGAGAAAAACCGGAGAAATTTGGTGGGGCAAATTTCAAACAATGGCAGAGCAAGATGCTGTTCTACCTGACAACTCTCCAGTTGGCAAAATTCCTCAAAGATCCTCCGGGTCCTGTGGATGGTGAATCCGAATTGGCCAAGGAAGAGCGAGAACAGACTTGGATGTCTGGAGACTTCTTATGCAAGAACTACCTTTTGGGTGGTCTTGACAATACCCTGTACAATGTGTACCAAGGCATGACTTCTGCGAAGATTCTCTGGGAATCTCTCGAGAAGAAGTATAAAACTGAAGATGCCGGACAAAAGAAATTTGTCGTGGGTAGGTTCCTGGACTACAAAATGGTAGATTCAAGGACGGTGATGTCTCAGTTGGGTGAACTGCAATTAATTATTCATGAAATACTGGATGAAGGAATGAAACTTTGTGAGACGTTTCAAATTGCCGCCATAATTGAAAAGTTGCCTCCATCATGGAAGGACTTCAGGAGCTATCTGAAACACAAAAAGAAGCAGATGAGCCTTGAAGACCTCAGTGTTCGATTGAGAATCGAGGAGGATAACAGGATGTCCGAGAAGGCCAGCTACAAGACTCTGCAGTCTAAGGCCAACATCATTGAAGGTGTAAATGGTAGCAAAAAGAGAAAGAACAGTTGAGCTGACTCTGGGAACAAGAAGTTCAAGGGAAAATGCTACAACTGTGGAAAGAGCGGTCATATGTCAAAGGACTGCAGAAACAAGAAGTCTCAGGACAAGGGCAAGAAAAAGAAAAAAGAGGCCCATGTCACTGAAGGCGAGCAGCTGACTGATGATATCTCAGAGATGGATCTATCAGCAGTGGTAACTGAAGCCAACATAGTTGGGAATCCGAGAGAATGGTGGGTAGACACTGGGGCTACTCGTCATATCTGTGCAGACAGTAAGATGTTTTCCATGTACCAGAAGGTCGATGGCGGCGATCATCTGACAATGGGAAACTCGTCTACCTCTCAGGTGGTTGGACAAGGCACAGTGGTTCTGAAGATGACATCCGGAAAGGAGCTAACATTGAAGAATGTACTGCACGTTCCAGATATTCGGAAGAACTTGGTCTCGGGTTCTCTCCTTAGTAAGGCTGGTTTTAAGCTTGTATTTGATTCTGATAAGTTTGTAATGACAAAGAATGATATGTATGTAGGAAAATGTTACCTGACTGAGGGCCTTTTTAAGCTAAATGTAATGACTGTTAACCGTGCTATTAATAAAGCTAGTACTTCCCCGCACTGAAGGGTGAAGCGCCCTACGTGTTCCATAGTGGAAACTTCCCCAGACCCCGTAAAGAGGGTAAATTCCGATATCTTGTAATTTCTCGACCAAGGATAAGCCACATCAACCCAATCAGGGTAAGGCTTCCGATATCTTGGCTGAATTGGCCGTATGCCTAGACCGAATTGGTTTTGTAGGATTTCGGTCATTTGCTCCCTTAGTATGTCGTTGCCATTAAATGGCATAGCCATGGGCGGCGGTTGCGGCCCTCTCAAAAGTGGGACATAATCGTGATTCTGTCCTTGAGAAGTTTAGGCGCCCTGAGGCATCACAATTTCATGTTGAACCATATTTGGCCTTTGATGGATGTTAGGCCCCAACTGTGGTTCGTTCCCTCCGGGGCTTGCTCTTCCCCTGAGAACCATAGGGATATTGGCCAATTGTGGGGGGACACTACTGGGACCAGCCTCCTGACCGCTTGTTGCAGGGAGAGGCGTAGTCCACGGCAGTGCTGTTCCGCCGTTCACACATTTGCCCATTAATTCATTCATTGAGTTCAGTGTTGGCCATATTTTCGTAATGTGATTGCTAGTCGATACAAATTTATCTATAACGTGCGCATTTGGGAGTCTGACCTGTTCGACGACATCCTGCGTGAATTCGTGACCGGCGTAAACACACACGTATAACGCAAGCGCACATATCGTTCAAGTAGTATAAAAATATCGATCCCACGAGGACTTAATTCCTACTGTTGTTATTAATTGTTGAATCTATTTATTTACAAATATCTAATTAAATGGAGAAAGAATGATTGTTTGATTGGTTGAAAGTGGTTTTACAAAATATAAATAAATAAAAGACAAAAGAAAATACTAAGGAAAATAACAAAGACACAAAGATCTAGGGTTGTGAATCCTTCTAATATCATTTAAAAGATGAAGTGGTTATTTTATGTTTGTGTAATAAATTAGTTTACTAACCTGGAACACTGAATTATGCAAAAGCCTATGTCGATGGTCAGACGCAAATACCCAGTTTAAACCCAATTGAACCATATGTCTATGTCAACCAAATTATCTGGATTCATTAAGTTTAAGTTCCAATTATGGCTACCACCCCCCCCCGCCCGACAGGTATATTCATATCCTGTAAGGAAATCTATTAAAGGGTTATCTATCCTCAAGGAAGATTGTGGGCTATTAATCTAAGGCTGAAACCTAAAATCCCTATGTCTAGTTCATTTTAGATTTACCACATCAATCTTATTGGTGATCAGACAACAAGAAGCATTAAGCTTAAGACTTAATAAGTAGACCTTTAAATTACCCAAACTATAAAATAACCCCTTATAAACCGGTGATATTAGAATTCATCACAACCTCAGATAACTAACTAACGATAACTAGGGCTAGTAACAACTTAAAAGTAAAATACATAAAGTAAAAATACTGAAAAGTAAAAGACATAAAGTAAAACCGAAAAGTAAAATAAAATAAAATGCTAAGGTAAAGGAATTACTTTTACTACTACTAATTTAGATATCTCCCATAAAATAATATATAAACTTGTGATAATAATACCAACCGACCATATAAGCGGTATCCTGATTAAGTCAAATTAAGTCCAACCAGCCATAAAGGCGGAACAAAAATTAAATTGCCAACCGACCAATCTGGCGGTATCCTTTATTAGTCAAGTTTAAACCAGAAAAAAAAAATGAATTACCAACCGACCAATCTGGCGGTATCCTTTTTAAGTCAATATTTTAAATAGTGAATATATTATTTTTAAGGGAGATTATCTAAATAATAACAGTAAAAGAATTACCTTTCACCATAGCTGGAGAAGTTACCTCCTCATGGTAAATAGTAAAAACTGTAAAAAGTAAAAAGTAAAATAAATTACTTATACAAAAAGTAATTAAAATTATTTACAAAACTAAAAACTAAAAATAAAAAAAAACTAAAAACTAAAGAATCTAGAGAGAGAAGCTCTCTCTTTAGAAGGAATTGAAGAGAGAGGAAGGTGCACTGAATTATGAAATTTCGCGCTGAATTTATAGAAAAATTTGGTTCCACCGCAGGGTCGCGACGCCGGATTTGTCGACGTGGCACGCTCTGGTTCGCTGGTTTGAAGATTCTGGATAAGATGATAAGGTGACACGTGGCAGAGTGGTTGGGCTTCAATTATTGTGACACGTGGCGGCTTCTGATTGGTCGCTGAGATTCTTATCCGCCACGTGTCAGATAAGGATAGGATACTCAATTATTGATGGTGACGTGGCGGTGACATGGCGGTGACGTGGCGACACGTGGGAAAGAGACTGTTGGCACCATAGAATTGCGACACGTGTCGACACGTGTCACGCTGTGACTGACTGATGCTGACTTGGCAAGTTGACTTGGTTGACCTTGTGACGTGGCGGATGACACATGGCGAAGTTGACTTTTTGACCGATGACATGGCTGATGACGAGGCGACACGTGTCAACTCTGAGTGTCGGCAAGCATATGATGATGACACGTGGCACGGCGCACGTTAGCAGGTCGGCTGTGATGGTGACACGTGGCACGGCGTATTTTAGCAAAGTCAAACTTTTCTCAGATTCTGATTTGTGGACCCGGCGCACGTTAGCACTGTTCGGCGTATTTTAGACGTCGCGACGCTGAAGTCTGGGCGTCGCGACGCGCAAAAGACCAAAATATCCATGTTGACGCATTTTTTCCGTTTTTTTGCCCCAATTGCCTCCAATGCTTTCCAAACTTTATTTTATCTACAAAATAACACAAAACATATCAAAACGTTCACAAAACTCAAGAAACTATACAAAATATTAGGTTAAATGAGTGGGAATAGTGATATAAATATCACTCATCACACCCCCAAACCTAACATTTTGCTAGTCCTCGAGCAAAACATAGAGTAAAATAACATAAATAATTTAACTAAGCCACTTTCGTAGGGATCACGATTGCATTTAGCGTATGCAACAAGCCTTTAAAACCCCTAGGTGTACCTAGTGGACGAGTTGTAGTCTCGTGAGGGCTTACAGCAATGATACCCACAAACATTTTACAAAAGTAAAAAGTTAGTTAAAACTAATGCACACAAAAGCAAAAAGACAAGAGAAAAGAGAATAAAGATGTTAGTGACTAATCAGGTGAAACTTCTACTCCAAGTTACTAGTTGTTTTGTTTTTTATTCTAAATACTGAATAAGTAAATTCTCCGATTATTTTTACCATTCTCCATATACACAGCCAACAAAATATTAATCAACTCATTTTTGCCCACAACAGTCATAAGTGCAATTGATAAGAGAGTAATATTTTTGTCCTAAAGTTCTATCAGATTTCACACACATTTTTTTTGCGGCAATGGAATAATTTTTCTCATTTTTCTGATTTTTTTTTATTTTGATTTTTCTCAATTTTTTTATTTATATACAATATCTTCCATCTATGTAACGAGCTGTGGGTCGGTGGCTCCCAACCAGTTGGCTTTAGGGCACCAGGTGTTAAGACACCCCTACTGACTTAATTACTCAGACTTCAGATATATATATATTTTTGTAGCATATTCGATCCATGTAGCGAGCTTTGGGCCAGTGACTCCCAAACCAGTTGGTATTAGGGCACTAGGTTTAAAACACCCTTACAGACTAAAAAACCCGGATCTTAGATACTTTAATTTTTTTTTTATTTTTTTTTTACTCCATTGCTTTTTGAGATGTTTCCTCCAATTAAACTAGAGCACTGAATATTACAAACTTTTCAATTTTAGCTCATGTCCGTATGTTACCATGTATGTTGATAATATCTGTCAACTGAGCATATGAAGATTCATTTTAGTCAATTTTATGGAGAATTTACAAATTAAATAATTCAAAATGAAATAAACAAAAATTAACTTGTTTCGAAATAGGTTTGAAATACGTCTCAGAAGTGGAAACTCCTTACTCGGCTATCTTGTACCAATTTCACTTTTTTAGTAAAAATAAAAATACAAAAAACGCAAAATATTTTTGTAATTTTTGTGAAAATTTTTCAATTTTTTTTACTATTTTTCGAAAAATTTTGAACTCAAAATAAAAACAACATACAAACTAAAAACAAGGTACTAATCAACTAATTTCCTCCCCCAAACCTAAATGAGACATTGTCCCCAATGTCTTAAACAGTAAAAGGAGAGTTAAGAAGGTCGTACCTGGTTAGCTGAAAATCTACAGGAAATTAAAGGTTAAGATCCAGATTAATTCGACGCCTCTTACCACGATCGTCCTCAGACTAATTTATCTTTGAAAGGATGGGGTCAACTTGTGGTTCATAGGCTATGAGTTGGTCTATTAGATCCGGAGCAATTCTGGCAGTGAAAATGAGTTCTTTCATAGGTTTTGACACGAACCCATTTCTCCGAGCATCATCAAGAAACACACAAGAAAATCATAAAATCCATCAACGTTAAGCAGTCCAAGCGGTTTCTGGTGTATGTTCAAGTTCGCCCAAGATAGTACAAACAAAAATTTCCTCCAATGTGCCCAAGCCACCTGGCAAAGCAATAAAAGCATCAGCACGGTTAATCATTTCTACCAATCGTTCAGACATACCTGGCACGATCAGTTCCTCTCCGTTTGATGATCCAATAAGATTTGCCTTCTGCCAAGGGTTTGGGATGATTCCCAAAACATGACTGTCTCCTCCTGTACAGCCTTTGAAACGATCCCCATAAGTCCAAGATTGCCTCCGCCATATATTAAGTGCATATTTCTTGCTGCTAAGACTCGACCCAATTCATGTGCTGCCTCTACGTATTGTGGCTTAGTTCCAATACTAGTACCGCAAAAAACACACAGATGTTTTCAACTCGTCTTCTTGAAGTGGCTTCCATTTTTTTTATGTATTTCTTTTTCAACTCTGGATGCCTTCAAAAGTGCAATGACGGGTGAATTTATAGTACCTGAAAAAGGGTGAGTAATAATAGCACACTAATATCTTCCAAATGACGATTGTTAGCTAAACAACAAATGAAATCGTGAAAGGTCAAAAAGTCTGGATCCTGTCTACGAAAATAAATTAATTACAAAAGAAAAGCAAATCAAAGCAATAATTAAGGCAACGGAATTGTGTACGCAATACGCCACTCGCTCAGTATAAATTCATTAGGATGTGTCTCAGGATTTCATTCCTTACTCAGCCATCGCTAATGAATTGTTTCTCATCTTTGATTGCCAAACACAATTCCTTCTGTCTTAAAATGCTTCGTTTGTGCCTTTCCCTACAAAATTAACACACAAAATTAAAAAGTTCACACAAAATATGAAAAACAAATTGCATGGGTTGCCTCCCTGCTAGCGCTAAATTTTCGTCTTCAGCCAGACGTGACTGAAATTCATCTGTTAAGGAGGTTTCAATGTCGTTTTAGATGTCCGATCAAAAACAATCCCGTGAGCGTTGCTTTTGAAGGGTCTCTTCCAACGATAAGGTGGCAAAAAGAGTTTTGTCACATTCAATGCTCGTGCCACCTTTTTGCTCCTTGTTGTTCCAGTGGTTCCTGCAAAGAAAGAAAGAAAATCAGGAGGTCTTATATGGTGCTTGACTTGGAATGGAAGTTCCATTCTGTCAAGCTTCTGGATGATATCTTTGATTTGTACTCCCCAAAACAGCGATGTTTCTCCTGAATGCTCTGGATCTTTATTAAGGTCAGACATTTGCTTCTCCATTTGCTTTGCTTCTTGCTCTACCTTTTCTTCACAGATGTATTGTAAAATTTTTGTATTCAGCTCTTCATCTGTCATTTGTGAAATACATGCTCCATAAGTATCTGTCTGAGGATGTAAAGATGTTTCTGACATTAGGTCTTCATCCTCTGATATGACTGGAATGGATGGTTCAGATAGATCTTCAGATCTTCATCAACATCATGGTAAAGCATGTTCCAAGATCTTCATTTTGAGGATTGAATGTTTGATCCTCCGTTGTTGGTGCAGTTGGTACAAATAGATCAGCTTCATCCTCGTCAGAATCTGAATAATAAAAGTCAAATTGAGACTTTACCGGTTCGGGCTCCTGAACTGATACCTCTGGTTGTTGATACTGCTCAGCCTCTCCTCCTCTGTTGAAGTGTCATTGTGAAATGATTGGTACTCGAAGGCTTCATCAGTGTCATCTGAAACTGGTTCTTGAGGTATGTAGTTCTGGTTTTCTGTGAATTGTCTCATTTGATCTGTCATCCTCTGAATGAATTCTGATTGTCTCTGAATACTTTCAAATTGTTTCTGGCTTGTTTCAAGTATTTCATCCAACTTTTTTTCTCGAACATATCTTTGAGCATGTTTAACAACTGATCTTCCTCTGATGGTTCTGGTTGTTGATGAAAATCGCATATGGTGGTGGATAAGATGGAAAATGTGATGGTTTTTCATACTTTGAATGATTCTGAAAATTCTGCCACTCTGAACGGTATATACATTGATCGCTCGGGTGGTTACCATCACATATTACACATCTCCCCATTTCGTTCTGTTGAGCAAATGTAGAATTGTTTGGTTCTGGCATCCAGTGATAATTGTTGGGCTGGACAACAGGCCTCAGAAAATCGGACTGTTGCTCCCAGATATGGGGTGTATCTTCTTGTAAAGCTCGTAATTTCTCAATCTCCCAATAAAGTTCCATTTTTTAATCACCACCTGAAAACAGAAGAAAGAAATAAAAATTACAGATAAAAATAAAGAAAATTATATATAAGTAAATTAGATAGCTTCAAAATTAACAACTCAAGAAATATAAGTCCCCCGCAACGGCGCCAAAAACTTGACCGGCGTAAACACACACGTATAACGCAAGCGCACGTATCGTTCAAGTAGTATAAAAATATCGATCCCACGAGGACTTAATTCCTACTGTTGTTATTAATTGTTGAATCTATTTATTTACAAATATCTAATTAAATGGAGAAGAGAATGATTGTTTGATTGGTTGAAAGTGGTTTTACAAAAAAATAAATAAATAAAAGACAAAAGAAAATACTAAGGAAAATAACAAAAGACACAAAGATCTAGGGTTGTGAATCCTTCTAATATCATTTAAAAGATGAAGTGGTTATTTTATGTTTGTGTAATAAATTAGTTTACTAACCTGGAACACTAAATTATGCAAAAGCCTATGTCGATGGTCAGACGCAAATACCCAGTTTAACCCAATTGAACCATATGTCTATGTCAACCAAATTATCTGGATTCATTAAGTTTAAGTTCCAATTATGGCTACCCCCGCCCGACAGGTATATTCCTATCATGTAAGGAAATCTATTAAAGGGTTATCTATCCTCAAGGAAGATCGTGGGCTATTAAATCTAAGGCTGAAACCTAAAATCCCTATGTCTAGTTCATTTTAGATTTACCACATCAATCTTATTGGTGATCAGACAACAAGAAGCATTAAGCTTAAGACTTAATAAGTAGACCTTTAAATTACCCAAACTATAAAATAACCCCTTATAAACCGGTGATATTAGAATTCATCACAACCCCAGATAACTAACACATAACTAGGGCTAGTAACAACTTAAAGTAAAATACATAAAGTAAAATACTGAAAAGTAAAAGACATAAAGTAAAACTGAAAAGTAAAATAAAAAAATGCTAAGGTAAAAGGAATTACTTTTACTACTACTAATTTAGATATCTCCCATAAAATAATATATAAACTTGTGATAATAATACCAACCGACCATAAGCGCGGTATCCTGATTAAGTCAAATTAAGTCCAACCAGCCATAAAGGCGGAACAAAAATTAAATTGCCAACCGACCAATCTGGCGGTATCCTTTATTAGTCAAGTTTAAACCAGATTAAAATGAATTACCAACCGACCAATCTGGCGGTATCCTTTTTAAGTCAATATTTTAAATAGTGAATATATTATTTTTAAGGGAGATTAATCTAAATAATAACAGTAAAAGAATTACCTTTCACCATAGCTGGAGAAGTTACCTCCTCATGGTAAATAGTAAAAACTGTAAAAAGTAAAAAGTAAAAATTAAATTACTATTATTACAAAAGTAATTAAAATTATTACAAAACTAAAAACTAAAAATAAAAAAAAAACTAAAAACTAAAGAATCTAGAGAGAGAAGCTCTCTCTTTAGAAGGAATTGAAGAGAGAGGAAGTGCACTGAATTATGAAATTTCGCGCTGAATTTATAGAAAAATTTGGTTCCAGCCAGCGTCGCGACGCCAGGTCCCAGCGCGCGACGCCGAATTTGTCGACGTGGCACGCTCTGGTTCGTGGTTTGAAGATTCTGGATAAGATGATAAGGTGACACGTGGCAGAGTGGTTGGGCTTCATTATTGTGACACGTGGCGGCTTCTGATTGGTCGCTGAGATTCTTATCCGCCACGTGTCAGATAAGGATAGGATACTCAATTATTGGCGGTGACGTGGCGGTGACATGGCAGTGACGTGGCGACACGTGGGAAAGAGACTGTCGGCACCATAGAATTGCGACACGTGTCGACACGTGTCACGCTGTGACTGGCTGATGCTGACTTGGCAAGTTGACTTGGTTGACCTTGTGACGTGGCGGATGACACATGGCGAAGTTGACTTTTTGACCGATGACATGGCTGATGACGAGGCGACACGTGTCAACTCTGAGTGTCGGCAGCATATGATGATGACACGTGGCACGGCGCACGTTAGCAGGTCGGCTGTGATGGTGACACGTGGCACGGCGTATTTTAGCAAAGTCAAACTTTTCTCAGATTCTGATTTGTGGACCCGGCGTACGTTAGCACTGTTCGGCGTATTTTAGACGTCGCGACGCTGAAGTCTGGGCGTCGCGACGCGCAAAAGACCAAAATATCCCTCTTGACGCATTTTTGTCCGTTTTTTCCCCAAATTGCCTCCAATGCTTTCCAAACTTTATTTTATCTACAAAATAACACAAAACATATCAAAACGTTCACAAAACTCAAGAAACTATACAAAATATTAGGTTAAATGAGTGGGAAATAGTGATATAAATATCACTCATCAATTCGCCAAACAGTGCGCTCATCGCATTAGGGCTGAATTCCCTCATAGATTCGTACCGGCTGACATTTGCTAGACCCTCAAACTGACCTACTATGGCCGGAACGCTGGGCTGGTTGGTTTGCTCCAGTCCACCTTCCTCCGCGGTTGAGCCAGTCTGAGCGTTTCTTTTCGGAGGCATCTCCATTTTGTTACACCAAGTCTCCCACTGTGGTCGCCAAAAACTGTTTGCGCAGGTTTTACGCGTGCAAGGAAAAAAAGCGTGTAAGGTTCAAACCTCCTGAGACAAAGTCCCAGCAAGAGGTGTATTGAATCGAGTGAATAAGCCTCCAATGGGCACAAGCACACAAATTACAGTCCTAGGGTATAAGCTAAGAAATAAAAAGATAAAATATGCTCGAATGAGTCTTCATTTTTTTCTCTTTTTTTTCTTCTCCTGGTGTAAGCGAATTTTATAGTGTCGCTCCTTAACTGCTCAGGGCAGTTCCAATGTTTCCCGGCGATTCTTGAGGTGTGCTGGTAACTGCTGAGTCACGTACCCCAACTGCCTGATTTTGGAGGGAGATCCGCCCAACCGTTGTGATCGTGGGGATAACCGCATCACACGTCTTCGTCCTGACTACTCGCTCGATCGTCCTAAGTCCTTTGTCGCTCTTCGCTTCGTCATCCTTCTTCCTTTCGCGCTCCCTTTCGTCTTAGGACGATTTCGTCCTGTGGGAATTTTATTTGTCAACACTAACTCTTCTTCTCTATGTCGGATCGGTATCCCAACTTGCTTCGTCACCAACAGGTTCTGCCCTCCGGAGAATTTCTCTGTATAGTGGGGTCAGACCCCTCTGTCTGACATCAGCCTCTTTGAGCCCTCGGACCTTTATCATTCTCTCTTGGCTAACTATAAATATCATTCTACCCCTTCTCGGTATTTGAACTTTCTCTAAGTGAAAAACCACTATCTTCAATTATTGTACTTGCGTTGGAAGTTGTTACAGAACTGGCAGGCAAGAAGGTGATGAGCGCTTGGCCTATAGCAGGAATAGTACATGCCTTGGAAGGATGGAATATGAACGAGTGTGGGCAAACAATGTGCGACATTGACCAAGTTTGGCAAGCCACTCTCTGCCATGGCTTCCGTCCTCTTACGGCTGTTGCTTGAAGCGCCTTTTTGCTTAATAATTGGCCAGCCAGCCAATGCACGTCTTTTATTTTATATATGCCTGTTATATGTTGCATATAATTAATCTAGCTGGTGATAATTGTCCTGTAATGGAGACTCAATAACGTTATTGATCATTAATTATTAGTATTTTTTTTTTTGAAACATTGGAAATTGTGCCATCAAGTCACTCAACATGGGCTTAAGTGGAATGCACTTACAAGAAATTTACTCACTGAAAATACATTAATGATTTTACTAATATTTAAGCCCAAGAGTTTTATGTGCCGACTGGATCAAATGACGCTAATCATGTGACCACACACCTACCTCCTGGGTCATGTATATATGATAAACTAAACGTATTCATGTCACTTATTATTAGATGCAGTTCAACCGGTACATATCGATCATACAATAGCCTTCAACATCGAATCCGATCAGATTGTGTTTGTTTGAATCGTCGAATGAAGGATCGGATAAATTTAATAATTGTCGAATCGAATTGGATTTCATTCAATCCGATTTAAAACCTTAACGGATCGAATAATTTTGATTTGATAACGGATCCGATCCGATAAAATTTATCTGAAAATTTTTCAACTTCCGTATACAATTATTTAGACAAACATAATAATTTTTATTTTTTAAACGACTGTTCTAAGATAAATTTTAGAAGGAAAAAAATTATAGAAACGAAGAAATGATGTTTAGACTTACCTAAGAGAGCGTAAGAAATTCAATTCAATTTTGTATATATATATATATATATAATGAACGCTGATTTCATTACTCTCGACCTTTGCTATTACAGTCTCAATAACAAGAATACATAGGCAAATACCTCTTGAATAAAAATATAACCTTCTATGGGTCCATCCAACAAGAATGAACAATCATGACACACTATTAACTTCTAGGACATTTGACATAATAATCTCATAATAAAGTACAACCACCACCACCTGCAACAAAAAGAAAACGATGAGTTTATTAGCACACTAGCAAGAAGCTTGATTATGAAACTTTTCCAGTACTATTCACGTCTACCTAGCCTCATTGTGAAGTTAAACTGGTTAACATAACTTATAGCCACCCATTTGGTTAAGCGAATAACATCTCTCTATTGATCATTAGGCATCTACTTGACATTGGTTACCTTTTTTCCCTGGACATTTGAAAAAGAATCGATTCCAAAGGCGATTAGAATCCACTTTTGGCATTGACTACACAAACTTAAAAATGCATTACTGTGGTCTCAGTTTAGTTTGAATCTTCATATAGTTTTTTCTGTGGACGCCTGGTCCCCGTAACACTTGTATTATCTTTGACCTTTCTTATATTTTAATAAAATTCTTACAAGTTTCCTATCACCCCAAAAAAAAAAAAAAAAAAAAATGGTTCCCTCTGCTACAAAAGAAATATAAATGAAAATTAATGAAAAAGAATGTCTAAGCATCCACAAACTGAAAAAGAAGAGTTAATTATCATTTTCAACTATATTACCTTAATATCAAATCTGATACTCAGGTACAGAAGAACTAAACAGCAGCCTGCAATTACCACAAATACATATCATGAAAGGGGTGAAAGTACATATAAATGGAAGCACACAGTGAAGGAAGTGGAAAATGACAGCATATATATATATTCATAAACAAAATGCTAAATCATTATACATTTGTAGTCAATATTCCCAAATACACAGGGTTGACCCAAAAATGTGAAGTAGCTTGAACAAACTATTAACTACAAGATATGTTTTTAAGCAATATTTTCAGCTTTTAGCAACTTCCAGATTGTACAGAAATTATTGGTAAGCCAATTCAGTTCATTGCCCACACTTGTGCATGATAAAACAGAAGTTTAACAAAAATAAAAAATCATGTTGAAATTTCCATGATTTTTCTTAATTTAATCATTTCTTTTACAACCTTATATACACTAAAACACTTCCACTGTTTATCCACACACAATCCAATACAATAACAAGATTTGGAAAAAAAAAAAAAAAAAACTCAAATAGATAAATTTACCCATTTTAGTTTTCCTAGCAATAGCAGAGGAAATGTTGTCAAATGAAACCTTTTTACTATGCTCAATATGCAAGCATGAGGGTTTACATGTGTGGATTATCTTGTTTTATATCAATTGAGGATAGGGGATGGCAGGAATCCCCAAGAGGACGGGGGGCCTTGGGGACTCTCCCCAATTGGGGAGGAGATCGGGATGAAAAATTGAAAAAATTAATATTGGGGGTGAGGAAAATTTAATACCCTTTTCTTATTCGGGGAAGGGATGAGGATCATGTAAAATCTCTATCCCCTCCCCATTATCCATTTAATTTTTTATTTACTTATTTGTAAAATTTTCAATAAATATATACAAATTACTATTTACAATTTTATGTAGATATAAATAAAAAATATCTTAATATTTATAAAAATATATCAATTATAGTATTACAAGGATTTAAATAAAATAATTGTAATGAGGGATCCAAACTTTTAAGTAAGTTACGGATCAAACAAAAAGATAAATAACATGAATTTCAATATCTAATATATATTGTGATTTATATAATAGATTTATGTAATAAGTATTATCAACTTTTTTGAATATATATGTTTTAATTTTGGATAATGTAATAGTTCTATCAATATGTTTTTAAATGACTTAAATTTATTTTAAGAAAAAATTGTATGTTATTCGGGGTTCGGAAGCCCTTGGGGATCTCTTTATTATTCAGATATTCTCATCCCCTCCCCTGAAACAATTACGAGGGAACGGAAAGGGGACGAGGACATTTAAAGAATGTCGCGGATGGGTACAGGGATGTCAATCCCTTCCTCTCCCCTCCTCATTGCCATCCCTAATTGAGGAACTGGCCTATGCAGCTGTCCAGCAATATATGAAAATAAGCTGGCTTCCCTAAATCAATGCATATGTATGTTCTTCACTTCTTTGATACCCACCCACCCAAATCTTTTCTAATGTGATTACAGACAGATAACTGTAACTGCACCAAGTACTCAGAGAAAGGCTGTTCATGCGGATGGCAAAACTCTATCATTCCACTACTATATTTACATAGGCCAACAATACGATGTAATTGATGTTTTAATTAAAAGCATTGAAAAAAAACAGATTCACCATAATTATCACAGTTCAATTCATAAATATCATTTTTCAATTTTATTTTTTGTCCCAAATAAACCACCTATAGGACAGCACAACTAAGGCACTTTACCTTCTCATCTTTTGGGGTAAAAACAGCTTTAACTGCATCGAAAACCTCTGCAATTGGCTTTGCAGCATCAATCTAAAAGTAAAAGCAACAAACTATTTATTGCAAAAAACATGCGATACTAATTAAAAAAATATTACCAAAATAAAAAATTTATTTTCTGTCCCAAATAAACCACCTATAGGACAGCACAACTATGGCACTTTACCTTCTCATCTTTTGGGGTAAAAACAGCTTTAACTGCATCAAAAACCTCTGCAATTGGCTTTGCAGCATCAATCTAAAAGTAAAAGCAACAAACTGTTTAATGCAAAAAACATGCGATACTATTTAAAACAATATTACCAAAATAAAAATTGGGAAATATATTACCTTCCGAACTTTACCCTTGGCTTCATAATATTGAACCACAGGGAGACTAGACTCTAAGAAAACTTTAAACCGCTTCCTTATTGTCTCAATGTTATCATCTTCTCTTCCCTTCATTATTCAAAAGAAAATAAAACTTTTTATGTCGAAAGGGGAAAAAAGGAATTGAGATACGAAACAATCATATAATAAAAACACAGGAAACTCCCTGAGAGAAAGGCAGGGTTTATCTAACCTGATTCCTATTCAAAATGCGCCTCTCCATCTCTTCCTCAGAACAGTCAAAAAACAGGACGAATTCTGGCTCAATTTTGGTCTGCAGGAAACTAACGTTTTCAGCAAACAAGAAGGCATGCTAGATTCAATGAATTCTCAATGTTACTTGCATATAAAGGCTAACAATTTCAGCATTACGAAGATTCGCATATAAGACTTACAACAGCTTCAAATGCCGCACGATTTTCCTCGTTCCGAGGAAAACCATCAATGAGGAATTTATCGTTACCACTTTCTTCCATTGCCTTTTGGAGAAGCTTAATTGTTACCTCCGAGGGAACAATTTTTCCCTCTTTAATCATGTTCTGAATCATGGTTCTGCACAGCCAAGAAAACAGAATGTTCATGGTAAAGTCTTGCAGAAACAGGTTGACAATTTGGCCAAACAAAAATTCCAAATCTAACATGTGGTACTACAACACAATATGCTCTTCAGGAAGAGCTAAAAAGACAGAGGCAACCCTGAAACCTTTAAGAGAACACATTGCATTCTTTACACATCCTAGAGACTTTTATAAGAAGCTATTAAGACATAAACTCAAATAAACTAAATCTCAAATTCTAAACTAGTTGAACATAGCAACAACTGAAACAATAACATGATAAAATTATTAGCACATGATATATAGACTACAATGTCACTGTTAAGACTCAAGCTCAATTAGATGACGACCCTTGACTGCCCACAAGCATGTGAGCGTGACTGAGGCTCAATTTGAACTATAGCTTCCACAACATTTCACTGATGAACATCAAAAATCACGAAGCATGATTTTTCAGTTAACAGTTTGACCAAAGGGTCTATATATCAAATGTGACAACTTTGATAACAGCAACATAGTGATCCTCTATACCCATTTTCAGAACCAGATTTGATTTCAGCTCTGAGTAGATCACCAGCACTGAGATGAGTGTACCCAAAGTGTTCAACAATGTTTGCACACTGGGTTCCTTTTCCACTGCCTGGTCCACCTGATCAATTAATAGTATAAAAGTACCAACTCAGAGAAGCCTCAAAAGAATTAAGAAATAGAAAGGACTAGGAATCCCAGAAATCACAAGCTCAGAAAAATTAAATGGGAAAAAAAAAATCAGACCAGTGATGCATATACCATACACGTCGAACATGATAAAAGTGTCAATATCTTCCACTTTGTATAGTATAACCATTGAACAAAATTGTTTGAATATTTTTGGATAGAAACAGTTACAGTATGTATTTGGTTTCAGGGCTAGTCCTTGTAACAGCTAGTGAATAGAAAATATAATAGCATAGTTGCAAAAATGATGCCAGAACTCTAATGCTATGGAATACCTTATCCACGCAAATAGCAAAAGACATTAGCAAACGATATTACTAAAAATAGTCAAATAACACTCAATATAAATGCTTACCCAAAACAAAAACAACAGTGGGTTTCTTCACGGCTACGCTAGCATCTACTTCCTGCAACCAGATGTAAATGTCATGCACTGACATCAAAACAAGAAACACATCAATGACAATGGACCATGCTCATACGAGAAATGAAGAAGGCATATATAAACGAGTCATATGTCAAATAGAATAGATTCAGATGACAACTTGTCTAACTACTTTTCAACTTGATCAACAACCAAAGATGGTTTTCCAAAAAAAAAAAAAATTATTAATTTATTTCACTTCATAAGAAAAAACATTGACCTTATTAACACAACTCTCAGTTACTAAAACATGGATCCAGGGATTTACCAGTGTAATTTGATTTATCAAGATTTGCATGCAGCAAATATCCTTGACTTATATTGGGACACATACGTTAAATCACAAATCAAGCAATCAAAATTAATCATGGACAAATCCAAGTCAGTACCTGGACAGGTGCTTCCACCATAGTTCCCATGAGTGCCAACTAAGTATAGGATCTGCACAACAACTTATAATGTATAAAACAACTGATTCTAAGAAACAAATTCAACATGTAAAAAACGCGCCAACGATATAATGAATTCAAAAATCACAAATCATAGGAAACAATATAATGCAATCTAACATCTCAAATCGTAAGTGATAGTGCATGAATCAACGGCAATTCAGTAAACACTAGCTCAAAAAGTTAAAACTTTATTAGATCTCTAGAAAATTGACAATAGAAAAAGAAAAAGGTTATTTTCCTTGGAATTAAAATTAGATTGAAAGCTAAAAGCATGAGGAGATTAGAAAGATCAAATGAACAAAATAACAAGACATTAATATCTAAATCGAAAGGAGATCAGATCCAGAGAGGGGCTTAGGCTTAGGCTAGGCTTAGGCTTACCTTAGCGTTTTGTTTGGGGAGAGAGAAAGAGAGAGTAGTGTCTGCAAGAGAGCAGAAACAGAGACAGAGACAGGGATGGCTATGTTGTGGTGTGGGATCTGCTTTCTTCTCTTCTTTATAGATGGTAACTTACAAATGTCTACCCCTTTATCCGCGTAGACGTCGGTAGGGGTAAATCGGGGTATTCCTGTGAATGATTTTCTAACGAGACACTCCAATATTACGAAAATAAAGGAGGCATATGATTCTTCTTTGGGAATAAAATTCTGATTCCTTGAAAGCGTGGCCAGCTTGACAATTGCATTTGTATCCAATATATTTACTTGGATTTGGATGTATGTTTCTGTTATACAACGTTTTAAATTGAATCTAATTTTGCAAACGTCTATCATTAATTGGATTTGGACGCACAATTTTATATAAAAGTTAGGCTTCTTGATTTAGGTTACTTCAACTCGACTGGAACGTTTTACTTGTTTAATAAAAGCCCTTACACGTGGTCACGACAGGACTCGGGCAAAAATAAACGATAATTTCGGAAGAATAAGTGGTGTGGAATTTACCGGTCATCATTATTTGACAAAGTTCTTGTAAATGAACCTACATCACTAACAAGTGTCTATTTTAAAAAAAATACGAGTTTTTGGTGATAAAAAGATCAACAAAATAACCATACTACCAGACAGCGTAAGAATCAATACAGTAAGGAATAGCTCATCTATGTAAGCAGAAAAAGAAAACAAGCAGTAGTTGAATCATTCATCCGGACGACGAAGACTATAATACAAGGTAGTAGCAAACACGAATTCATCTCATCGAGCCCATGAAACTGAATCAATCTCATTTCTCGCTGCTTTGTATAATTCAAGCCTCTTAGCACACTCTACTCTCCTTTCCATCAAGGCTGGGTCTTCATCCAACAATTGCCCAAGCTGTTTAGCCTGCAACACATTGAAAACCAGCCTAACTTGACAATAAACAACTGTCTTAGGAATAGTGCACCTCTTTCTTTCCAATCTGTGTGTAGAAGTGATTTAATAATATGACAGCTTGGCCTCCCTAACTTGACAATAAACAACTGCCTTAGGAATAGTGCTCCTAAGTGTTTCTGACAACATACCCACATATGAGGACACGTTTGATCCTATACTAAATCAGTTCAGATCTTGTAATATATCGTTATGGACTTTCTCAACTTCCAGAAAGACTTGAACATCCTTTTCAAGCAAAACCAGCAATTCAGTAATTGCAGAACCTGGGACAACTTACCGCATCCACAGAAGCTTCAGCTGGGCCTCGGAAAAAATTCAGTGAACCCTCAATCAGGCGTCGGTAACCTTGCTCTGGAGCAATTAAGTGAGGATGATAACCATCTGCCTCAGACACTACTTTCTTTACATTCTGCAGAGACAAATGCCGGTCAAATGGAAGCTTCCTCAAGGCAGCAGGAAGTTGGTTGTCAAAGACTCCATAAATACGATCACCTCCAGGTCGCTTGAGAAAATGAAATCCAAAGAAGAATCAGGCATCATACCCCAGGCACACATTTATTTTAAAAGTAGCAAGTTATTCAGATGAGGAGTCCGGGACTAAGAACAGATGAACAGTAAGAGCACTTGTCCCTATATGGCAAAGTCATTCATGGTTCAACTATGGAATAAACAGCTCATCTAGAAAACCATGGAGAGGGCTGGCAGTAAGTTTTACAAGTTTAGATTTAGATCTAAACTAGTAATAACTACCTGCATTAAGATGTGAAAAGTAAATGAAACAAAATGTTCATTCTCTTTCTTTTCAGATTGAAGCTATCTTCTTCAATTATATTATTATAGGTTATAACACCCTCACAGATAAATAAATAAACAAACAACTGATATTAACCAAACCAATTCAGGCTGGTAAGTGTCCACCTGAAGAAGATTCTACAGCATGAAACAGGCAAATGATATAAATAAGGTCAAATCAGTAAACCAACCCCTCAAAAACGCGCAAGCGCACAGGGAGAAAACCTTGAATTTATTATGATTTGACCGCTAAAATAACTACAACTGTAGTTACAGAAAATAATTGAAAGTTGAGTAGTTGACATGCAGTTACCCTCCATCAAGATGCTCCTTGAATATCCGATCAAATGCTCAGCACATTTCCAAGATAGTGTATAGTTGAGCCTAAAATAGGACATCAAAGTTATGAACAACATGGTAAAATCTTAATAACTGTCAAGTTTTAAGCCACTCACCCCACCATCAACAGCAATAGGTCGACCAAGATGGTCCATCTCAGATTCAAGTTCTTCAATGCTTTTGTTTATCAAGGATGTGATACTTTGTATCCGAGACCTGATTACAGACTCCAAGTGCTGAAAACAAAGTACCCCATCAAAATGTTGTTCAGTTACCAAAGAAAATCGTCTTAAATCACTGGTCGCTCAAAACAAACCTTTGACAGAAGCTTTGCAAGATACTCTGAACCCATTTTACTTGCCAAGTGTCCGTAGTCTGGACTGGTTGCAAAGTACTCATGTTCCTTGCGCCTTGCAACAATCATGTCAACATTTCTGTTCATATCAGCTTGTGCGCGGTTCACAATTCCAACCCAAGGATGTTGCAGTCGATAAGATCTCCCTTCAAACACCTTAGGTTAGAGCAGCAAGTTAAAACTATCCAACCTTTTCAAATAATGAAGCAACTTTTCAAAAGGACGCAGAATACACAGAAGAAAAAATTATAAAGTCTCTGGTGACAGTAGAAATTCTCTGGGATCACTTTCCACATACCAAATACCACTCTTCCCACATGCAACAATCAGTTCTACTTCCATGACATTTAACTCTCTAACACAGCCTTCATCCCACTTTTGGGATTTGGGACTTGAAAAACTGTAAAAAGTACTCCAGAGAGAGAGAGAGAGTGCTTACATCCAATGCATTAGTTCCTTTGTCCATCAAATCCATCCATCAAATCCAACTTTGTCAACACCCCAAATGTTCGTTCACCTGCAGTAGTTCACACCATGAATTTTGAAACTTGAAGATTAAACTGCGGGACAATTCTCTGTATAGAATGTATATAATTCATCTGCAGAATATGGTAAATAATCTGTACCACTGGGATCCACTTCCTTTGCGAGTTTCATAGCATCAGATGTAGCAATACTTGATTGGCTGGAGATATTGCTTAAACGATGCAATTAGGCTACAAAATATGAAACAAGCATCAATTAGAATGCAAACAAAGTCCAAAATAAGAAACTCAAATTGAAAACTTATGCATGTAGATAAACGCTGAGACAAAAAAACATAAACCACTAGATACAAGTGCTAAACAAATAGAAAATGCTTACTCCATAGCTAAAGCCACCATATACTGGTGGAGGGCAAAGATTGATTGAATTTGAAAGACAATGTACAGAAGCAATTGTCTCGAATAGCAAGTGAATTTAAACTAGCCCAATGTCATGTTTAATTGTAGATTTTTGTTATCGACTGAGAATTCTTCAATTCAAGAAAAAAAGAAACTAAAATAAGGTACTATAAATAGAAACGAGGAGCTGTTTACTACCTTCTCAACATAAGATCGCACCATGGATTCAATGTCTTGAACAATAGTATCAAGCTGTCCCTCTGAAAAGTGAAATTTCCATGTTGAAACCCATATATTAGAACCAAAAAATGTACAAAGTTAAATCCATAACGGACAACCAAGTACATGACATACCAACCGCGACTTTGGTCAGACCAGGTAAATCAATCAGAGTTAAGTTGACAACTGCAAGTCAAGGAAACCACCAAATGATCTATGTGAGAAACAAAAATTCCACTCGTGAAAAAAATAACGGTAAAAGGTAAAAGAAATGTCAGACCATTTGGAGAGTAGATACTGTAGACAATGTGACACGAATCCAGCCACTCAAGGAACATTAGATATCACGACCAGCAATATGGTAGAGCCTTTGCAAGGGCCAATCACACGCCAGAGAGCTAAGAAGATCAGAGACGCAATGGTGGGGCTAGCACAAAATGCCATGGTCGAGTGTGACAGACAACTCCAAGGCATATTAGCATCACATGAGGGCTTCTATGGAGTGGGTCCAAAGCTATTCTACTTTACCCAAATCATACCAGATTAACGCACCAGCAATCCTGAAGCCAAATGCATTTTGACGGATAAACCCAATTCAAGCCCGACATCAAGTATTCGAGTGACACAAGACTTAATGAACTTGATACACAACATTTGGGCATTGTAACATGAAGCCCACGAAAATTTGAGGATTTTATGTCAATGAGACAATTCAATTATAGCTTTGAAAAACTTGCCACCTTTGTTGGATTTTTGTGATTTTGTAGTTTTTCATTTTATTAACTTTTTTGGCAAAGTTGTTGATTAAGTTTTAATTACTTTTGACTTTCTTGGAAAGTGTGTAGGTTATTTAAATGACTATTAAGGGCTTAGCCTTTAATTAGCCATTAGTTAGACTTTAAGAGTGTTTTGGTCATTTTATGTCCATTAGGTTTTCTTTCTTTGTACTATATATTGTGACTTATATTCATTAATGAAAGACAATCAACCATTTTCGAAAATTTAGCTTCATCTTGAAAGTTTGGCCTTAGCCAAAATTGATGAAGGGAGGGATTCCCCTTATTTCATGTAATCGACTTATCTAAAACGTGGCAACCTTAGTGGCGTCTTCGTGCTAGCAGAATACTACAAGGAATCATCTTAAGGGTTCTCAAAGACAAGTTTTTTGCGGGTCTTCTTTGTGGCCTTGGAAGTGTTT
The DNA here is from genome assembly GCA_019454045.1 of Zanthoxylum bungeanum. Lineage (NCBI taxonomy): Eukaryota > Viridiplantae > Streptophyta > Magnoliopsida > Sapindales > Rutaceae > Zanthoxylum > Zanthoxylum bungeanum. The sequence continues at coordinate 167,711 of SKCR01026627.1, read as the reverse complement.
TGTTCCAACAAAATCAAATTCGCGGTTCTTGGGGTTCTATCCGTTGCGAGGGGTTTGCTTGGCCTAATCCTCCAAGTGAGTTCCGCGTCATTTGGTAATTCCCTCCCTCTTGAAAAGGATTCGACCTCGAATCTATACCTGCATCAAAATGAGTTAAGTCAGAAACATTAAATGTAGCACACATTATACTCACCTTGTAAATTAAGCTTGTACGCATTGTCATTAATCCGTTCCAAGACTTGAAATGGACCATCCCCTCTCGGTTATAGCTTGGATTTACGCTATTCAGGAAATCTCTCCTTGCGCATATGTACCAAAACCCAATCTCCAGGCTTAAATACCACACGTTTTCTTCCTTTATTAGCATGAGAAGCATACTGCTCATTCTTCCGTTGTATGTGCTCTTTTGCTTTCTCGTATATGTGTGTCACCAAATCAGCTTTCCTTTTTCCATCTAACCCTACATGCTCGTCAACAGGCAATGGTAACAAATCTAATGGAGTTAGTGGCTGAAAACCATAAACAATTTCAAATGGTGAATAAGATGTAGAAGAATGAATGCTACAGTTATACGCAAATTCAATAAAAGGCAAACAATCCTCCAAAGTTTTTAAGTTCTTCGTGATAATAGTACGCAATAACTGAGTCAAAGTCCTATTAACCACTTCGGTCTGCCCATCAGTTTGGGGGTGGCAAGTAGTATAATACAAAAGTTTAGTTCCTAACTTACCCCATAAAACTTTCCAAAAGTGACTAAAGAATTTAACATCACGATCTGAAACTATACTCCATGGAATTCCATGGAGCCGTACTACTTCTTTAAAGAACAAGTCAGCAATATTAGTGGCATCATCAGCCTTATGACATGCTATAAAGTGTGTCATCTTACTGAACCTATCAACCACTACAAAGATGGAATCCCTACCCTGCCTAGTCCTAGGTAAACTCAATATAAAGTCCATTGATACATCCACCCATGGCTCACTAGGTACAGGCAATGGTGTGTACAACCCATGAGGCATAACCTTAGATTTAGCCTTTTTACAAATCAAGCATTTATCACACAAACGCTCAATATCTCTCCGCATTTTAGGCCAATAGAAATGTTCACTCAATACCCCTAAGGTCTTAGCAATGCCAAAGTGCCCCATTAAACCTCCCCATGTGCTTCCCTAACTAGCAACTCACGCATACTACAAACAGGAATGCATAATCTATTCTCCCTAAACAGAAACCCATCATGTTGGTAGAATTTACTAAAAGTATACTTTTCACATGCAGCTTAGATAGTACTAAAGTCGGTATCACTTGCATAAAGTTCTTTAAGAAATTCAAACCCAAGCATTCTTGCACTCAATGAAGTAAAGCATACATTCGCGATAGTGCATCGGCGACAATGTTGTCCTTACCTTGTTTGTAGCGGATTACATATGGAAATGTCTCAACAAACTCTAACTATCATGCGTGTCGTTTGTTCAACTTACCTTGGCCCTTCAAATGCTTCAATGACTCATGATCTGTATGGATCACAAACTCTCGAGCCCACAGATAATGCTGCCAAGTCTCAAGGGCTCTCACAAGCGCATACAACTCCTTGTCATATGTGAGGTACCTCAAAATTGCTCCATTCAGCTTCTCACTAAAGTAAGCTATTGGTCGCTTTTCTTGCATAAGAACCGCTCCAATGCCTATCTTGGATGCGTCACACTCAATAAATAAAAAAAATTAATAATTTTTATTATTTTATATCCGGATCTGTATTTTTAATAATTTTAATACGGATCCAAATCCTTGCTGATGTGATCCTAGCAACATGGATCGATTTCGTTTGTTTAGACTTATTTATTATTTATTTTCATATATGGAACCAACGTGGTTGTCCGTTTTTATTTATTATTTGGGTTAGTTTATTTTATTTAATTATGGGTTCAAAATGGGCTATAAATTAGGAGTTATGGGTTTTTAGTTGGTAATGGGTAGTTTATGGCTATTTTAGACTTTTTGGCTCTCTTAGGGTTTGAGCATGTCATTATTTAAACTCAAAAATAACTCTTAATGAAAAACCCTATTATTTGTGCGTGAATAGTGAATTTCTTGAGATTAATAAAATTTTATCATCATTCAGTGATTGAACAAAGACTTATCAAAGGGTTGGCATCCTTTGTGGCGTCCTATTTGCTGGCAAAATTCATCTGAGGCTATCTCCAAGGGTTTTCAAGGACAGGTTCTTTGGGGGTCTACGGGATCTTGGATCGGGTTTCGTCTATTTGGTATCCTGTTTCGTATCAATTGGTTATCATAGCCAGATTTCAGGTCTGACTTTTATTTATTTTCATTTATTTTTTTTTTCCTGTTAATTCGGTCTTTGAAGTCTTGTTTTTGCTGTCATATTCATTGAGTCATTGATAGCCTTCTACTGCTGTCAATAAAAAAAAAAAAAAAAAAAAAGTTAAGTAAGTTCACGCCTGTGAGGCTGTGAACCCAAAAAAAAAGTTTTTTGGAATTGCGTTTGTCAGTCAAAAAAAAAAATTCATTCATTGGCTAGTGCAGATCAGTAGGCAGTAGGGTTTGTTTGCTTTTTGACCTTTTTGCATAAGAAATTTGTTAATAGGTTGTTGCTATTGTTAAAAAAAAAATCAGATCTGGTCAGTAAAGTTTGATCAATTATCTTGTGTGTTAAGTTGTGCTAGGGATTGCCTTAGTGTTCCTTAATCGAAAAGAAAATTTTTGGTTGAATTGTCACTGAATTTTGAATCTGATTTTTTGTGTTTTGTTTTGAGACTCATGTGGTTTTTTTGGTCTTATTTTTAGTCTTGTCTTTATCTTTGTCATTTTTTTAGTCTTTTCTTCCTTCTTGAGTTTATTTTTGTGAAGATGTCAAGTGCGTTGGTTGATATTATGGGGCAACCAAGAGATAATATCTTTCGTACTAGAGTATTGTGAAAGATGAGGTGTTGTAGGCATTGCATTTTTGCATATCAGCCCGATGATGAGTCTCGTATGGAGACACTACCTCTTTAGTTGTGAAAGCCGCGGGAAATGGACGTTGGAAGGGTAAAGTTGGAAAATTGAATTTTTTCAGATTTAACTCGCTTGTTTCGCTTCGGGTTCGCTTGTTGGACCTCTGTTTTAAAACACACCAAACCCATTAAAAACATCTCACAAAATAAATAATTAAATATTGAAAACAACATCTAAATTAAATATTAAAACCAATTAAAATTAAACTTAATTAAATTAAATCACATTCACCAATTAAATTGAACTTGAAATTAAATTAAATTAAATTCCTAATTTAAATAAAAACACATTCCTAAATTAAATTAAATCACCTTCCTAAATTAAATAAATCATATCCTAACTAAAAAGAATAAATCAAATCACTTCCCTTAATTAAAAGATTTTCCCTATCTCATTTTAATTAAAAGATATCCTCAATTAACACACAATCCTTCTCCTACCCAAACAATGTAAAACCCCCTCCCTTGACCTATAAAAAGGACCATTCACTCATCTTTCCAAACCCTGGCTGGCTGGCTCATTCTCACGAAATCAAACCCTAAAATTCTAAACCTAACAAGCGCCCAGCTGCACGCCACAATCCACAACACAGATTCACGCCCCACGTTGACAGACCATCAGCCTCGTTCACAGCTCACTCTCATCACGCCAGCACGCCCAACAGCCTGCCTTCACCGCTTCACCCTGACCACACTCACTCACGCACTAGCCCCTCTTATCACGCCAAAATCTGCCCAATTCAGCCAATAGTCACGCACCAAATACCTTCAATCGCCACATCTGCGCTCAAAACTGCCACACACATACTGCCATCAGCCCCTTGCCCTTCACGCCACCTGCACGCATAAAGTCCCTTGCCCATCACGCCACCTGCAAGCATAAGGTCCCTTGCCTTCACTCAATCAGCCTTTATAGCAATTAAACACGCCACTTGCCCTCAATAAACCACGCCACAGCTTCCAACCAAAAGTGCCTCACATTGTTAGCCAATTCACGCCTCACGCAAACCACCAAAACTGCAGCACACTGCACCCAGTCCAGCTGCATATTTCACCCAAAATTACACGCATATTAGACCCTTAAAACTACCCAGAAAATACCCAGAAACTGCCCCAGAACTGCACCAAAACTCCCCAGAAAACTGCCCTAAAACTACACTAAAAAACTGCACAAAGTTTCCCCTAAAACCGCAAGCCAATTAGCCTTCCAAATTGCCCAAAACAGTCCCCTAAATAAACAAAATAGTGACTTGAAATACAACACAAAACAGTAGAGAAACGGAGTGAAAACAACAACCCGAGCAGTGAAACCGTGAGGAAAATCGTTGGATTAGTGAACCAGAAAAGTTGCGGAGTATCAATCCTTCCGACGGCCGTGTAACGCGCTTTCGAGGAACGACAAAAGAGGTTAGACCTGAGGGCACCCTTTTATTTATTATCTTTCGTTTATTTTATTTAATTTGAATATTATCGCATGAGAGTCGTTTGAGGCATGATGTGATTGTTGGATGAGCGGGATGTGTGTTCCCTTTTGTGGTATATCGGATGGAAACCCGGACGTAAATTCCGTAGCCGATTCCGAATGGACGGTAGTATGGTCTGCACTCGGGATACAACGCCACGTACCACTTAAGATACACGTATCTCGTCTCATCCAAATTTGTATTTGAACATGTCATAGTTCTAGGCCGTTTATTTATTATTTTAAGCATGATTTAATTTAGTATTGTTATTTAATTTTCAAAGCATGATTGTGTTATTTAGGCATGTTGTTTCTTCATTCTTTATGCATGATGTTTCGTTTAGTTTATGTTTATGTTTAATTAGTTATTTGTTTACTTTGGTTTAATGGTTCAATATGCTCGTTATGTTATATTGTGTGGAGTTATTTGGATGAAAGCATGTTAGATCTAAGTACCCTTGAGCATGATTATTGAGTAGACTCGGTTGATTAATTGCACAAATCATATCATCACAAGTGACATAAGTAAGGGACCATTCCGAACCCAACGGTTTGAGGTCTTCCCTTGCGAGGGGTGAGTGCGGCCTTAAATCTTTGTCCCGGTTCACACCGGGTGGCGACTCCATGTTATTTCGTATTTCCCAACTAGGCCGCGAGTCTAGAAACGGCGTCGCCCAGGTTCTGTTGTCTACAGTCTGGCGACTCCACTGGGGATCTAGAGAATCGGCCCCGAAATCATGTCTTGTGATGTGTATGATTTGTGCTTTAGTTGACCGTTTCTATAGTGGGTTGAAGGGGTTTTAATCAAAGGCATTGTCATAAACCCTCATGAGAACCATAGTTGTATATCGTATATAAGTTGCCCATTTATGTTTTTGATAACCACATGCATATTATATCTCATATGTCGCATGCATCTCATGCATACATGCATCATGTTAACCCTCTGTGTCTTAAAAGCCATCATAGATATTTGTTGGGTTAGAGAGCAAAAAGAAAGACTTGTCAAAGGAGAGTTTAGCAAACATGGATATTGGAGAAAAGGAAACCGAGAAACAGAGAGATTTACGGCATAGATAGAAAGACCATTGGGGGGCCTTCAAAAAAAAAAAGAAAAAAAAAGGAGAAAAAAAAAAAAGAGAAAAAAAAGAAAAAAAAAAGAAAAAAATATAATAAAAAAAAATTGTTGTTTGTTTTTAGTCTTTGATAGTTAGAACATAAGTCCAATGATGAAATCATTTGCTTTAGGATGAAATCTTAGAAACGATAAACCCTTTATGTGCTTTTATCTGATACTTGAATGATTGATCTATGTTAGACTCGTAAGCACTTCACTATAGGTTCTTAGCGGTGAAAACCTGAGTAGTTGGCAATGTGACTAGTTGAAGAAATTGTAGGTCGGTGAATGACCGTTTGCTTAGATGTCTATCTTGATTTGCTTATACTATGATGTGTGGTATGGTTGAAAATGAAAGAAAAGTCTCCAAAGAAAAGAATTGAACCGCCTATAACCGATAAGCGTGAAGCTACCCATGGGCGAGTATTAGGACCACCATGAGGAGAAATGCTACCTTAAAGGGTAGGTGTGTTGAAAAAAAAAAGAAAAAAAAAAGAAAAAAGAGAAAAAAAAAAAAAAAAAAAGAAAAAAAGAAAAAGAAAAGAAAAAAAAAGAGAGAAGTTCAAAACGAAAGAAAAAAGAGAGAGACAAAAAAGAAAGAAAACTATACCACATTGAGCACAGAAAAGCAACTGCATGCATAATTGAGACATCTAGGTTGGTTTGACCCATCGATCCCGATTTTTGAAACGAAATCATTGAGTTAGCTTACCTGGGGATGAATCCGCAAAGGAACCTTTGCACACACACACTTTTAGTCTGACTTAGATCAGTTATTCAAAGACTGGATTTGAGTTGCATCGAATATTTTGAAGGTTCTCTGGTTTCATTACTAGGCATTCTTTGAGGACAATGATATGTATAACTATTGAGACTATTTCGTAGCATGTGATATAATATGATATGGAAGGCCCCACCATGTGGTTCATCTTGACCAAGTACAAACAGCGGTGAGCAGAAAGGTAAACCAAGACTGGGGGCGACCAGTCTCCCACATCGCGAATCGGGGACATAACAAGATATTGAGTCATGAGACTAGAGAGAAGGCTAAGCAATCACCTGGAGAACTAGCGGAAAACCTAACCCAGCGGGATAGGAAAATCATTCATGCATGCATGCATACACGTAACATAGTTTGCATTCTTTTTTGTGTTTGTTTTGTTTTGTATTCACAGGTTTCAAAAGAAGAAAAGAGAAAGCGGCAAAGACAAGCCCACCAGAAACAACAATATAGCATCATCAGTTTCGGGAATGAATCCCAGGGTCGAGGCCCACATCAGCATAAGTTTTGGGGATGAGTCCCAGGGTTGAAGCCCGCATTGTCAGCATCAATTTCATGAATGAATCCCAGGGCCGAGGCCCACACCGTCAGAATTTGGAATGAATCCAGGGAATGAATCCCAGGGCCGAGGCCACATCGTCAGAATTTGGAATGAATTCAGGGAACGAATCCTAGGGCCGAGGCCGACATCAGCTGAGTTTTAGAATGAATCCAAGGAATGAATCCCAGGGCCGAGGGCCACATCGTCAGAGTGTTGGAATGAATCGGGGAATGAATCCCAGGGCCGAGGCCCACATCGTCAAAGTGTTGGAATGAATCGGGGAATGAATCACAGGGTCGAGGCCCATATCGTCAGAGTGTTGGAATGAATCCCAGGGTCGAGGCCCACATCAGCAGTTTTCGAGAAAGAATCCCAGGGCCGAGGCCCACATCGTCAGAATTTGGAATGAATCCAAGGAATAAATCTCAGGGCCGAGGCAACATCGTCAGAGTGTTGGAATGAATCGGGGAATGAATCCCAGGGCCGAGGCCCACATCGTCAGAGTGTTGGAATGAATCGGGGAATGAATCATAGGGTCGAGGCCCATATCGTCAGAGTGTTGGAATGAATCCCAGGGTCGAGGCCCATATCAGCAGTTTTCGAGAAAGAATCCCAGAAGGTCGAGGCCCACATCAGTATTAGTCTGGGGCGAGGCCCACATCAGTATCAGTCTGGGGCGAGGCCCATGTCAGTATCAGTTGAGGGCGAGGCCCACATCAGTATTAGTCTGGGGCGAGGCCCACATTAGTATCAGTTTGGGGCGAGGCCCGCATCAGCTTGAGGGCGAGGCCCTACATCTATATAAGTTTAAGGGCGATGCCCATATCAGCTTAGGGGCGAGACCCCGCATCAGTACCAGTTGAGGGCGAGGCCCATGTCAGCTTGGGGGGCGAGGCCCACATTAGCATCAGTGACAGACTTGCCGGGTATGGCACTCTGGGGGCGAGGCCCACATTGGTTCAGCATCGGTTTCTGCCGGGTATGGCATTCTGGGGGCGAGGCCCATATTAGATCAGTTTCAGCTTCTGCCGATAATGGCATTTTGGGGGCGAAGCCCATATTGAGATCAGATCAGTTTCGGCCGAGGATGGCATTCTGACGGCGAGGCCCATATCACATCAGTTTCAGCTTCTGCCGAGAATGGCATTTTGGGGGCGAAGCCCATATTGAGATCAGATCAGTTTCGGCCAAGGATAGCATTCTGAGGGCGAGGCCCATATCACATCAGTTTCAGCTTCTGCCGAGAATGGCATTTTGGGGGCGAAGCCCATATCGAGATCAGATCAGTTTCGGCCGAGGATGGCATTCTGGGGGCGAGGCCCATATCACGTCAGTTTCAGCTTCTGCCGAGAATGAAATTTTGGGGGCGAAGCCCGTATTGAGATCAGATCAGTTTCGGCCAAGGATGACATTCTGAAGGCGAGGCCCATATCACATCAGTTTCAGTTTCTGCCGAGAATGGCATTCTGGGGCGAGACCCATATTACATCAGATCATTATAGTCCGGGAATGGACAGTCCGGGAATGGACAGCTCGGGAATGAGCACGCTCGGGAATGAGCACGCCGGGAATGGCACTTCGGGAATGGAGTTTAGTCCGGGAATGGACAGCTCGGGAATGAGCACGCTCGGGAATGAGCACGCCGGGAATGGCACTCCGGGAATGGAGATTTAGTCCGGGAATGGACAGTCCGGGAATTGACAGCTCGGGAATGAGCACGCTCGGGAATGAGCACGCCGGGAATGGAGATTTAGTCCGGGAATGGACAGCTCGGGAATGAGCACGCCGGGAATGGCACGCCGAGAATGGCAACCGGGAATGGAGATCGGTTCGGGAATGGACCACAACGGTGACAGTTCGGGAATGAACTTCATCACATCATATCACAACAACACTCCGGGAATGGAGATCGATTCGGGAATGGACCACAACGGTGACAGTTCGGGAATGGACTTCATCACATCACATCACAACAACACTCCGGGAATGGAGATCGTTCGGGAATGGCCCACAACGGTGACAGTTCGGGAATGGACTTCATCACACTACATCACAGCTACACTCCGGGAATGGAGATCGGTTCGGGAATGGACCACAACGGTGACAGTTCGGGAATGGACTTCATCACATCACATCACAACAACACTCCGGGGATGGAGATCGGTTCGGGAATGGACCACAACGGTGACAGTTCGGGAATGGACTTCATCACATCATATCACAACAACACTCCGGGGATGGAGATCGGTTCGGGAATGGACCAAACGGTGACAGTTCGGGAATGAACTTCATCACATCATATCACAACAAACTCCAGGAATGGAGATCGGTTCGGGAATGGACCACAACGGTGACAGTTGGAATGGACTTCATCACACTACATCACAGCTACACTCCGGGAATGGAGATCGGTTCGGGAATGGACCACAACGGTGACAGTTCGGGAATGGACTTCATCACACTACATCACAGCTACACTCCGGGAATGGAGATCGGTTCGGGAATGGACCACAACGGTGACAGTTCGGGAATGGACTTCATCACATCATATCACAACAACACTCCAGGAATGGAGATCGGTTCGGGAATGGACCACAACGGTGACAGTTCGGGAATGGACCTCATCACACTACATCACAGCTACACTCCGGGAATGGAGATCGGTTCGGGAATGGACCACAACGGTGACAGTTCGGGAATGGACTCCACCACACCACAGCACATCATCGGTTCAGGAATGGACCAGGGGTCGAAGCACCTCAACATCAACTCAAATCAACACGGCAAGTCAAGTGGCAGCTGGCGAGCCAGGTAAGTAAAAATGCATTGCACGTACTTTGATAGAATTGTCATTGTCACACACTGCACAAGTCCCATCAAAGTGGGGGCGACTGTAGGCATTGCATTTTTGCATATCAGCCCGATGATGAGTCTCGTATGGAGACACTACCTCTTTAGTTGTGAAAGCCGCGGGAAATGGACGTTGGAAGGGTAAAGTTGGAAAATTGAATTTTTTCAGATTTAACTCGCTTGTTTCGCTTCGGGTTCGCTTGTTGGACCTCTGTTTTAAAACACACCAAACCCATTAAAACACATCTCACAAAATAAATAATTAAAATATTTAAAACACATCTCATAAATTAAATAATTAAAACCAATTAAAATTAAACTTAAATTAAATTAAATCACATTCACCAATTAAATTGAACTTGAAATTAAATTAAATTAAATTCCTAATTTAAATAAAACACATTCCTAAATTAAATTAAATCACCTTCCTAAATTAAATAAATCATATCCTTAACTAAAAAGAATAAATCAAATCACTTCCCTTAATTAAAAGATTTTCCCTATCTCATTTTAATTAAAAGATATCCTCAATTAACACACAAATCCTTCTCCTACCCAAACAATGTAAAACCCCCTCCCTTGACCTATAAAAAGGACCATTCACTCATCTTTCCAAACCCTGGCTGGCTGGCTCATTCTCACGAAATCAAACCCTAAAATTCTAAACCTAACAAGCGCCCAGCTGCACGCCACAATCCACAACACAGATTCACGCCCCACGTTGACAGACCATCAGCCTCGTTCACAGCTCACTCTCATCACGCCAGCCCGCCCAACAGCCTGCCTTCACCGCTTCACCCTGACCACATCACTCACGCACTAGCCCCTCTTATCACGCCAAAATCTGCCCAATTCAGCCAATAGTCACGCACCAAATACCTTCAATCGCCACATCTGCGCTCAAAACTGCCACACACATACTGCCATCAGCCCCTTGCCCTTCACGCCACCTGCACGCATAAAGTCCCTTGCCCATCACGCCACCTGCAAGCATAAGGTCCCTTGCCTTCACTCAATCAGCCTTTATAGCAATTAAACACGCCACTTGCCCTCAATAAACCACGCCACAGCTTCCACCAAAAGTGCCTCACATTGTTAGCCAATTCACGCCTCACGCAAACCACCAAAACTGCAAGCACACTGCACCCAGTCCAGCTGCATATTTCACCCAAAATTACACGCATATTAGACCCTTAAAACTACCAGAAAATACCCAGAAAACTGCCCCAGAACTGCACCAAAACTCCCCAGAAAACTGCCCTAAAACTACACTAAAAAACTGCACAAAGTTTCCCCTAAAACCGCAAGCCAATTAGCCTTCCAAATTGCCCAAAACAGTCCCCTAAATAAACAAAATAGTGACTTGAAATACAACACAAAACAGTAGAGAAACGGAGTGAAAACAACAACCCGAGCAGTGAAACCGTGAGGAAAATTGTTGGATTAGTGAACCAGAAAAGTTGCGGAGTATCAATCCTTCCGACGGCCGTGTAACGCGCTTTCGAGGAACGACAAAAGAGGTTAGACCTGAGGGCACCCTTTTATTTATTATCTTTCGTTTATTTTATTTAATTTGAATATTATCGCATGAGAGTCGTTTGAGGCATGATGTGATTGTTGGATGAGCGGGATGTGTGTTCCCTTTTGTGGTATATCGGATGGAAACCCGGACGTAAATTCCGTAGCCGATTCCGAATGGACGGTAGTATGGTCTGCACTCGGGATACAACGCCACGTACCACTTAAGATACACGTATCTCGTCTCATCCAAATTTGTATTTGAACATGTCATAGTTCTAGGCCGTTTATTTATTATTTTAAGCATGATTTAATTTAGTATTGTTATTTAATTTTCAAAGCATGATTGTGTTATTTAGGCATGTTGTTTCTTCATTCTTTATGCATGATGTTTCGTTTAGTTTATGTTTATGTTTAATTAGTTATTTGTTTACTTTGGTTTAATGGTTCAATATGCTCGTTATGTTATATTGTGTGGAGTTATTTGGATGAAAGCATGTTAGATCTAAGTACCCTTGAGCATGATTATTGAGTAGACTCGGTTGATTAATTGCACAAATCATATCATCACAAGTGACATAAGTAAGGGACCATTCCGAACCCAACGGTTTGAGGTCTTCCCTTGCGAGGGGTGAGTGCGGCCTTAAATCTTTGTCCGGTTCACACCGGGTGGCGACTCCATGTTATTTCGTATTTCCCAACTAGGCCGCGAGTCTAGAAACGGCGTCGCCCAGGTTCTGTTGTCTACAGGTGTGCAGTGTGATTATTGATGGGGAACATGGGCTAATTAGTTAGTATCAGTCTCGTGGAGAAATTGAGGTTGTCATTGCGAAACCATCCTAAGCCTTATATGTTACGAGGTTTGCCTAATTGTGATGAGGTTAAGGTGGAGTATCAAGTCATGGTTGCCTTTACTACTATGAGGTTTCATGATGAAGTATTATGTGATGTGGTGCCTATGCTTGATTGTCATGTATTGTTGGGTGGGTCATGGAAGTATGATAGGCAAGTGTGGCATCATGTTGAGAGGAGTAGGTACATTTATGTCACGGAGCTGAGGTCAGTGATTATTTCTCTTTTAACACCACAACAAGCCTATAAAGATCAATTAATAATGAAGAGGAGAAGTGAGGTTGAAAAGAGGAAAAACGAAAGAGTTGTCGAGTGCTTAGCACAATAAACTTTCTAGTGATATTGTTAATGTCAAAGAAAAAAATATGAGCATGGTAGTGAGTAACCAAGTAGTGATGAGTGAGTGTGATGCGAAGGTTGTTGCTATTGCTGAGGTGGATGACGTAGCTGTTGCTGGTGATGATAAATTTGAAGCTCAATACATGGCTAACTGTATTGATGCAATTACATGTGTAGTCGAATGTATTGAGAGTGTTGAGCATCCAAATGAGAGTAGTGAGCCGGGAAACACATGGGTAAATACATGTGAGAGTTTTGTGAGTGTTAAGCATGTAGAATTTGTTGTGAATGAGAATGAGAGTGTGAACTTAATTAGGAATCTCATTGGGACGGTGGGTGAAATAAAATTAGATATTGCGGAAGAGTATGGGCAAGATGGAACAATACACAAGCATTATTGTACTAACATTGACAATTTTCTTCCATGTGAATTTTCCTTGTTACAGAATAATCGTCCAATTGATTTTATCATTACTATCTATGATCCGGGCACGGGTTCGAGGACGAATCCTTTTCAAGAGAGGGAGAATGATGTGATCCTAGCAGCATGGATCGATTTCGTTTGTTTAGACTTATTATTATTTATTTTCATATATGGAACCAACGTGGTTGTCCGTTTTTATTTATTATTTGGGTTAGTTTATTTTATTTAATTATGGGTTCAAAATGGGCTAGAAATTAGGAGTTATGGGTTTTTAGTTGGTAATGGGTAGTTTATGGCTATTTTAGACTTTTTGGCTCTCTTAGGGTTTGAGCATGTCATTATTTAAACTCAAAAATAACTCTTAATGAAAAACCCTATTATTTGTGCGTGAATAGTGAATTTCTTGAGATTAATAAAATTTTATCATCGTTCAGTGATTGAACAAAGACTTATCAAAGGGTTGGCATCATTTGTGGCGTCCTATTTGCTGGCAAAATTCATCTGAGGCTATCTCCAAGGGTTTTCAAGGACAGGTTCTTTGGGGGTCTACGGAATCTTGGATCGGGTTTCGTCTATTTGGTATCCTGTTTCGTATCACTTGCACTTGTCATTCTTACATATAATTCACGATGTAAGAAATATATGCAGAAGGGAATGTGAATGGGAAAATTCTATAAAAGAAATTGCACCAAGAAGGAAAATTTTATGAAAATACTTGTGGATCTTCTCAGCCAAGTCTGTAAAAGCTGATGGGTATATCACACAAACTACAAGTTTCTGAGTGTTACTTCCAAATATAAATCAAATTTAATTACAATATATCGTCTTAGGACCCCATAGTCTTCACAGGACAATAAAAAATGTTATCAAACCATAGCTCTGTGAGTCCACAAGAACCATACATCATGTATATATGTCACAATATCATAATTCAAAGAGATCCCGTATGGTAAAAGAACCACAATGAACATGGAAATGATGGTACACAAATCAACTTAATTCAACAAAATATTTCTTTGAAAATGAAACTAAATTCATTCCTAAGAGAAATTTTTGCACAAATCTTTATGTGTCCACAAAAACCATACACCATGTATATATGAGATAGGTTAGGGGTAGCCTAACTAGCACAATAATATCCTCTTCAAGAGTAAACTTTTTTAACAAATCAAAACAATCCCAAAAAGCCAATGCTACAAAAGGAGAGGACAAAACTTTAGACACTTGAAAGCCATCACAGAAGCATGTAGGGAAATGTCGCAAAGAAGGGCTCCAGTAGATGTGTTATCTCAGCAAGCACATCCTCCTGGTTGTTGTTGTGACTGGGATGCATTTGTGTTGGAGGACTTCAGGTTGACATCGACCATATCTTCTTGCTTTGTTGAAGAAAGTGTTTCCATTCCTGGTAATGCTGCTGCAATTTTCCGGAAGAGTGCCTAAAAAGTATTAACCAAGTCAACTCAACAAGTCGCTTTTGTGACCACGACATATTCATGAGAATACTTGATAAATCACTGCATATATTCCATGTTTGGTGCTAAACATAATGAATAGTTATTTTTGGCAATTACATAACTAAAACAAACCAAACTGAAAAGTTTTCCAACACTATAAACATCGAATTAGTATCACATCAAATCATTTTTTCACCAGAAAACATCAGAATGGACTAAGTAGCATCTATGTGTATCCTAATCCAATCACAAAACCCTAAACATAATCATTTGCGTTAGTGCTTAGCAGCTAGTGAATAAACAACAGATTGTTTACCTTTATATTGAAGCCAGCCTTTGCACTAGTTTCAATAAACATAACATTGAGTTCACGAGCCTTGGCCTCTCCCTCCTCTATCGAAACTTGCCTGTCAAACAAGCAACACGAAGCAGAACCATCAAGTAAAATGTATGAAGTACATATATAACATTATGTTCATGTGTTTCTTGGGCCATATGTCAAAAGTCTGCAGAACTTACGTATTAACATCCCATGTGTGGAATTAAAACACTATGTAAACAGAGTTGCAATGAATAAAGGTAGAATGCCATTACTACAAGGATACTGGATACCATATTCATTACATAGACCAATTTCTATCAATAAGATTAGATCCCAATTCATTAACTCACATGTTTCAAAATCAGCATAATAATCAGAAATATGATTACCATTTCTTTTATCAAGAACAAAAAATGGTTACATCACTATATAACAGTCACTAAAATGCTACAAGATAACTCTTTATCCTTCTCAATTCCATGGTAGTGCAAAGCTTACTCGTAACTAACATAATTATAGAAAACCCAGAGCACAACAAAAGTCTACAGTGATCCTACTAGCGACTATGGATCTAATCTAACAACTATAGATCCAAAAGAAGATCCTTGAACTAAGTGACAGAGTATGAAATACAAAACAGTTAAAACAACTTTATTAATCAATTATTCCAATCAAGTTCAAGACAGTAGATCAGTACCTTTTGTCCACAAGATCTGTTTTGTTCCCGACGAGAACAATGATTACATCACTGCCGCGCTCTGTGCGAACCTCTTCAATCCACTTGGCAGTGTTTAGGAAAGACTGCCTACCTAAAAACACATGAAACAACCAAATTAGATTGAAGTTTTTCATCAAGAATTTAGCAAGCTAGTTAATAGATCATTTGAAAAATAGGCTATGACGTGTGACATGATGTAAACAAAAATGATAATTTGATTACGCATCAAACAAACAAAGAATGAACCATGACTTTTAAGAAAATAAAGTCCCAATGACAAAAACAAATCAGAGTTACAACATACTTGCAACATCATATACAATGACTGCGACAGAGGAATCTCTAATGTAGCTAGGAATGAGACTCCTGAATCTTTCTTGTCCTGCAGTATCCCTGCATAAATTCCAACATAGAATTTTATGACAGAATGAAACAAACAATGTTCAGTCCAAAAATGAGTAAGTACAAAGAATCGTGAACCAAATCTCACCAGAGCTGCAAACGAACCGTTCGGTCTTCAAGATACATTGTCTTCGATAGAAAATCGATACCAATGGTAGCCTGATCATCAAACAATAATAAAACATAAAAAATAATAATAATAATAATAATAATAAATAAAACTGAAGGAGCTAATTAAAGTGCAAAGCCAAAAATATCAAAAATAGCAGGAGAGTATAAGATAGATCTGAATTAAATAAATAATTAACTGGTTTGCAAGCTCGTAAAACAATCATATTCCAGCGAAACAAAAGGATCTACTGATTAAAAAGTAATAACGAAATAGAAATTACAAGCCAATCGGATCCGTACACGTAAGCAGCTGCGTAATCGGATATTATGATGTGTTTTTCCGTGATTAAAAAAGAAAAATAAGAAGAAATACCTGGTAAGTGTTGTCGAATTTATCGTACATGAAGCGAGTGATGATACTAGTTTTGCCCACGGACTGATCCCCTAAAAACACCAACTTGTACTTGGCTAGAGCCGAAACCGGAGCCATTTCGGATCTACAACAAAAACCAACGTTCGCAGTTAGATTCAGGAACGAGATCACAGCCGGGAATATTTCGGCGATTTTAAAGGACAGATCGGGATCGAGATCTCGGGACCGCGCCTTCTTTAGCAAGAAAGCCAACGGTTTTATATAAATATAAATATATATATATATATATTATGTATGTAAAATGGGAAAGCTGACTCCTTAACTAGACACACGTGTGCTTGCAGGCTGGCTCGAGTTGTTTTCTTACTGCGTTAATCGTTTGAACGAACCATTTTCTCTTCTCCCCTCTTTCCCCTTTTTTTTTTCCACCTTACAACTTGGCCCCTTCGTAACTTTCGTTTTTACATTATCTGTGTTATTCTTTTATTTTTTTTATTGATTGTATGATGATGATCGGACAAGATTTATTAATTTCATATTTTTTGGATAAAAAAATTACTTCATTTCATTTTTCCTACACACCGTCATAACTAAAATATAATTATATCTCTTTAAAATTCATCACATTATACTAAAATCTTATTATTATTTTTTTCTTTGGAGAATTTTTTTAATCCATTTCGCTTTTATATCAAGATATAAATATATGTCCCCACTCAAAAGGGACGTGACGAGAGATCCTTTATCACTTATAAGGAGGAAAAATTGCGAACCCTCGTCATTCTCCTATAACTATTAATTGAGTTAATAAGGTACATATCAAACCATTTATTAAAAAACAGTAATAATAATTAGATGAAACAAAAGAAAAAATATGTGAATTATTAAATTTTGTAGTTATACTAGAAAGCCTGGGTTTGTTTCGTTGACCAGTAAAAACAAACCATCCAGCAGCCAGCTCTCTGGTTTCACACTTTCACTACCAAAAAAGGTCGGTGGGGGAGAGAGAGAGAGATGGCATTGAGAGCAGCCAAGTCCGAGTACCGGTCCAAACCCTAACCCTAACCCTAACAGGATCCAAACATCATCAGCAATGGAGTGTGTTGGGTTCTCTACGGATGATGTCATCCCACGACGATCATTTGACTAAGGAAGACGTCATTCAGAGAGTCCTCTCCGTCGTCAAGTGCTTCCCCAAAGTCGATTCCGCCCAGGTCTATCAATTATTCCCGTTTCTCCACTTTCATTTCATTTCATTTTAAATAAATTGACTGTTTGATTTACCGGGAAAAAAAATCTCATTTTGGAGCTGAATTGCATTTAATCTAACTATCTATATTGAACTTGCTTGACGTATAATATTTTATTTATGTTTGGCTTATTGTCTTACACTTGATTTATCTTTTTTTAGCTGTGTTAATGCCCCTTGATTAAAAAGATTAAATTCAATTACAGATACATGGATCTTATTTGTTTTTCGCTGCTCGTACAGCCTATGCTTATTTGCTTCATTTCCCATTAGCTACCTCAATCATGGCTTGTTGAATTTTTATATCGTCATTCATTGGATTTAACTTCATGCCATTAAAAGAAAAACTTCATGCCACATGTTAATCCACATGTTGATTAACATGTGGTTTTGTTTAGCCATAAGCATAGAATTCTCGTTTGCATGTTATGGGAAAAAAATATATGTTAATCAACTTTTTTGTGTGATCATGCTTGCCAATTTCTCATACTTCGCATTAATTCAGGTGACTCTTGATGTGCATTTCCAAAAGGATTTGGGCTTGGATAGCTTGGACAATGTTGAGATTGTAATGGCTCTAGAGGAGGAGTTCAAGCTTGAAATTCCTGACAAGGAAGCTGTTAGACTTGATGCGTGTAATCTTGCTATTGAGTACATCTATAATCATCCCATGGCTAGTTAATTTGAATAAGGAGGTTTCTCTCCTTGAATTTAATTTGAAAAAAATGTACCCTGTTTTTGGTTGGATTAGGTGTTCTTATGGATTTGATCCATGTAAGGGATATGGAAAATAATTGAATATGTCCCATAAAGAGTGAATTTACAGAACCAGAATCTAATGACTTGTTGTTTTTCTGCTGTAATAGCATTTGGATGTCGTGTTCTGATGACATTTTATTTTTATCATTGTCCTCATTTGAGATGCATGTTTGCCTTATTTTCATCTCTTAGCCTGGTTTAAGTGTGGTTTGGCCTGTTGAGTTGTAATTGTGTGTCTTGGAGTCAACTGCTTTAACCGAGTACATTAAACTTTGCTGAAAATAGTGTGGGCATATACTGTTTTTGGACCCAGCCGCTTGATGCTTCTTACATTGTTTGAATTCTTTCATTTTTCTGCTTATAGTGTTGCTCATTCTAGGAAACATGGTTGAAGCAGGGTTGCAAACTCTCTTATGGTGGTGGTTGAACTACTTTGGTTATCACAGTGCCTTTCTGTATTGTTAATGAGGATAAGGAGAAAGTTGCTGACATGAATCCAGCAACTCAAGGAACAAATGACATGAATCCAACAACTCAAGGAACATTAGATCCTTTGCAATTGCCAACAGGTCCAATCACACGCCAAAGAGCTAAGAAGATCAGAGACGCAATGGCGGGGCTAGCGCAGAATGCCATGGTCGAGTGTGACAGACAACTTCGGGGCATATTGGCGCCACATGATAGGGGTGAGCAAAACCGGTTTCGGTTCCGGTTCCGCATGGAACCGGAACCTACCCGGAAAAATTCGGTTCCGCACTAGTGGAACCGGAACCTACCCAATTAAACAGGGTACCCTATTATTCGGTTCCAATCTGGTTCCGGTCCGGTTCCGGTCCGATTCCGAATTACCCTATTTTAAAATATTTTAATGAAAACTACATTCCAATATGAGTTCGTAGGAAAAAACGGGGATAAGTTTTTGAAACATAATCATCCCAGTCAAATACAAAAAGAAATGCTAGACCTACTGCTGCTAGTGAAGCCACCGGAATGTTGCATGGACAAATTGGAATACCAGGGACGGTCCCAGTAGCAGCAACAAGTATGATACCATATGCTACTGGAGACACTACTACTGGGAATGATATCTGGGATTGGCATTTGGACCGACGACCATGTAGCCCTTACAGATTTTAGTCTGAATAACGCAGTTATGGATAGCGTGTCCTTCTCTAAGGTACATATCTAATTATTCTGACCTGATCATTCATGCTTTTGCTTAAAATAAAGTCATATTAATGATTGCGAGTTTGGGTTTGTAGTGGTTTTCCAAGAGAAGATAAGTTTTCCAATTCCACGAGTCAAAGGAAACAACAGGCTGCAGATTGAGCTACAACTTAATAAGTCATGAACAATTACAAAAATTTGTATGTAATGTATGAAGTTGATGTGAAACTGGTTCCATGGTCCGGTTCCGGTTCCGATCATTTTGGAACCGGAACCTACCCGATTACAACCGGTTCCGGTTCCAAATCCGGAAAACCGGTCCGGTTTCAACCGGTTCCGGGTAGACCCGGAACCGTTGCTCACCCCTACCACATGAGGGCTTTAATGGAGTGGGTCCAAAGCTATTTCACTTGACCTAAGTCATACCAGAGTAACGCACCAGCAATCTTGAAGCCGAGTATATTTTTAACGGATCAAGCCGATTCAAGCCCGACACTAAATATTCGGCCAAGACAAAACTTATTGGACTTTATGACACATCATTATGCCTTTATACATGGAAGCCACGAATTTGGAGGACTTTTGGTGCAAGGAAACAACTTTAGACAAATTTGGAAAAGTTTTCCACATTTGTTGACTTTTATGATTTTGTGTTTTTACTTTAGACTTTTTTGGCAAAGTTATTTATTAAGTCTTTGTTTGTTATTGATTAAGTCTTTGTTTCTTTTAACTTTGTGTTTGTTATTAAATGTCTATTAAGGGCATGGCCATTTAATAGCCATTAGTTAGCAACTTAGGGTGTTTTGGTCATTTTGCACCTATTATGGTTTCTTTCATTGTACTATTTAAACTCATTTCATCTTAATGAGAAGCTAATCACCAAATTTCGAATTTCATCTTCATTTTGAAGTCTTGGCTATTGCCTAATTTGCTTAAGGGAGGGATTCTCCTTATCTCATGCAATCGACTTATCTAAGGCGTGACAACCTTAGTGGCGTCTCCGTGCTAGCAGAACACTTCAAGGAATCATCTTAAGGGTTCTCAAAGACAAGTTCTTTTTGGGTCTTCTTTGTGGCCTTGGAAGGGTTTTGTTCCTACAAAATCAAATTCGTGGTTCTTGGGGTTTTATCTGCTGCGAGGGGTTTGTTTGCCTAATCCTCCAAGTGAGTTCCACGTCAGTTGCCCTTCTCACAACTTGGAATTCATTCATTCTTAAAAATGCCAATTTCATTGAAATTAGAGTCCATGCCTTGCCTGGAAAATGCTCATTGATTATTTGCTTCCTCAACCAATGAGGCTGTCTAATTCTTTTCTTGATATAGTTCTTTGCATGATCGAATGAAAGCATGTTTAGCCATTCATGATCCTGTTGCTCAGTAAAATTGGGGAGTGCATGTTTTGTTCTTTCCTCCATAATTTTATAGTATCATTATTTGCAAATCTCATATCACTGTTTCTCATGAAGGGTCAAGTCTTGCGACCTTCATTAGGCACGCGCCTAAGTATAAAGGTGCGCATCTCATAAAAAATGTATGAGAAAATCTCTATCGGAATTGACCCATCCAATTCGAAATCAAGTTATATAACATTGCTCTGTATGAGTGAATGAAGACATGTTTAGCCATTCATGATCATTTTGCTCACTAAAATTGGGGAGTATCTGTTTTGTTCTTTCCTCCATACTTAGAGTATCGTTATAATATTTTGTACCATAATTGTCGAAAGCCCACTTCACACTCAGACCAATGCTCATGAAAGGTCAATGAGACCTTCATTAAGCACACACTTGGGTACAAAAGTGTGCGCCTAGGAGCACCTCATAAAAATATGTGAGAAAATTTCTTCCAAATCCACCAAATTCGAAATCAAATTGTATAATATTCCTTTAGTAAATTAATATAGGTTTTAGGATGGATTTTAAATTTCGACAAATACATTAATTTGTATTATTAATATTTTTCTTTATTTTAATTTATTGGATTTTTTTTTGGTTAATTTACATCTCATCTTCATCGCACTTATGATGAGTGGTATTTATATCACTATTTCTCACTCATTTATCCTAATATTTTGTATAGTTTCTTGAGTTTTGTGAACGTTTTGATGTGTTTTATTGTTATTTTACAGATAAATAAAGTCTGGAAAATATTGGAAGCAATTTGGAGTCAAAACAGTGAAAAAGGACGAAAATGATATTTTTGTAATTTGTCCGCGTCGCGACGCGCAAGCTGCCTGCGTCGCGACGCCTAACATTCACCAAGACTTGCTAACGTGCGTCGGGTCCACAAGTCAGAATCTGAGAAGTTTGACTTTGCTAACGTGCGTCGTGCCATGTGTCACCATCACAGCCGATCTGCTAACGTGCGTCGTGCCACGTGTCACAATCCTACGGTGCCGACAGTCGCCATCACCACGTGTCACTCCACGTGTATGCCACGTCATCATCCACATCACCGGTTGACCGAGTCAAAGTGCCACGTCATCATCAGCCAATCACATCGTGCCACGTGTCGCAATTCTATGGTGTCGACAATCACTTTCGCCACGTGTCGCCACATCATCGCCACGTCAGCTCAATTATTGACTCATATAAGAATCTGAAACCAGCCAATCACGAGCCGCCACGTCAGCTCAATCATTCAGCTCCCAGCCGCCTTGCCACGTGTCACTTTATCACCTTATCCAGAATCTGAAGCCGACGAACCAGAAGCTGCCACGTCGACAATCACTCGCGTCGCGTCGCAAGCTGCGCGTCGCGAAGCGGACACCCTACTGACGCCTATAAATTCAGCTCGATTTCAGAATTCAAATCATGCATTCCTTGAGTTTTGTAAGGACTTTAAGGATTGCATCTTGTGTGTTTAAGTTTTTGTAATTTAAATTAAGCATTTTTACTTTTAGTATTTTTAATTATACACTTTTACTTTTTGTAATAAAATTTTCTTTTCTTTTCTTTTTGTTCTTTTATGTTCAGTAGTTAATTTACTGATGTGGTAAAGGTGAAGCTTTTTACTTTTATAATTTAGATTAATCTCCTTTAATTATAATATATAAATTATTTAAAACCTGACTTAATAAGGATACCGCTATATTGGTCGGTTGTTAATTATTTATAAATTGGTTTTAACCTGACTTAATGAGGATACCGCCTGGTTGGTCGGTTGGTAATTGATTATTAATTTGACTTAATCAGGATACCGCCTATACAGCTGGTTGGTAAATATCACACAGATTTATATATTATAATAAGGGAGATTTTTAAATTAGAAATAGTAAAGGTAGATTAATCTCACTTCAATTATAATATGGAAATTGTGATTTAATAATATGAATTAAAAGTTGATTCCGCCTTAATGGCTGGTTTTAATTATGTAACATAATGTGACACCACCTATATGGTTGGTCTTTAGGTGACAGATAATTACCGCCTATATGGCTGGTTTATGGATAAATAATAACATCGCTTTTATGGCTGGTTCAACTTAATTGGATAATACTGGCAATTTCCATATTATAATAATTTGAGATTTCTAAAAGTGGATCCTATATCCCCAATATTTTATTTTTATTCTAGGGAAGTGATGAAACACAATATTACTAGGCTTAATAATTGATTTAATTATTTATTGGGTAATTCTTTAGTTTGTTTATTGAGTCTTAAGCTTAATGCTTCTTGTTGTCTGATCATCAATAAGACTGATGTGGTAAACTTAAAATGAACTAGACATAGAGATTTTAGGTTTCAGCCTTAGATTCAATAGCCCACGATCTTCATTGAGGATAGATAATCCTTTAATAGATTTCCTTACATGATAGACATATACCTGTCGGGCGGGGTAGCCATAATTGGAACTTGATCTTAATGAATCCAGGTAATTTGGTTGACATAGACATATGGTTCAATTGGGTTATACTGGGTATTTGCGTCTGACCATCGACATAGGCTTTTCCATATTTTCGTGTTCCAGGTTAGCAAACTGATTTATTACACATATGTAAGAGAATCAATTCATCTTTAGAATAATATTGTGTGGAGTCACGACCCTAGATCTTTGAGTCTTTTCTTTTATTTTCCTTAGTATTTTCTTTTGAGTCTGTTTTTATTTTAATTAGTAAATCCACATTCAACCAACCAAAAGCAATCAATTCTCTTCTCCCTATAATTAGATACTTGTAAATAAATAGTATCAATAATTAATAAAAACAGTATGAATTAAGTCTTCGTGGGATCGATATTTTTATACTACTTGAACGATACGTGCGCTTGCGTTATACGTGTGAGTTTACGCCGGTCAACCTCCTAGGTCTTATGACCCCTTACGCTTTTAACAACACGGCTTAGCAAAGTAAATTTGACGTATCATTTGTTAATGGATTTAACCCGTCCCACATCATCTTTAATTTGATGGAAGTCATTTTCATCATCTCGCAAATTGATTTTCATGGTGCTAACCTAACATAATCACTTGAATATGTGAAATTATACATGGGAAGCATCTCTGAAATAATCAAAGCTCTCCTTGCCAATAATTTCATATTGAGAAAATCACTTGTAATAGCAGGGATTAGCTTCATTCTGATACGACGAATGCGGTTTTAGTTTTAGCAATATGTGTTATCAAGTCACATGGTCTTACATTAAACATAAACACTACTCAATTACAATTAATAATCATCTTCAAATCTTTAAACACGGGTACAATATGTTTAATAAATGAATCAATATAAATGATACGTCGACAATTAATAAACAAATCAATTTCCTATTTGATAAAATTACATGATTAATGACATCTTCGATATTATTAAGATCACAATAATATAACCAGGTCTTAAATCAATACTTAGACCTTGTTGACACGATTACAGGAATTTTGATTGTGTCATAAATGAGTAAATATATTAAAATAATATACTACAAATGACACGATTAATAAATGAATTGACACAACATGATTATTAATCATATCAATTTAGATCAATCCAAATACAAAATATTTATCATGACCCGGCACCTTAACCTCTGAGATAACTTGATTACCCCGCTAATGCAATTCTACCCTCTACTCTCAGATAACCTGATTGCCCGGCTAATGCAATTTCTACAGAAATAGAATTTGACAATCACCTTTAAAATAAGTCAAGGGCTCAAGGGCATAGCTAGCTAATTAGTAGGTGCCTTGACAAATTTTGGAAGCATTTTGGCATAAAATGCAATTATTTCACAAAACTTGGTTGAAAGGCCACGGGGCTTTCATAATGAGAAATAGCTATATGCTTTTAATCTAAACAGATGCCACATTGCAAGTATCAAGTGGCATGCATTTGTCCTGTGTATATTCGAATAGTTAGATTTCCAAGGACTATCCCAATATAGTTCAAATTGTATATATTCATAGAATGTAAAAACAATGCAAACCAAGTCAACAGATGATCCATCATGAATTACTAAAGTGCGGCATGATGCTACAATTCTAAAAGCCAATCTTCTGTAATCTCAACAAAATATGATGAAACTTCACTCAACAACAGCCAGCAGGTCACTCTCCTTAACAAAGCAATGCTTTTCATCTGTTCCCAAATCAACCTGAAACAAAGACATTAATGCATTTAAAAGTGCATCCATTTTATCATTGCAACAACGAATTCATAATTATTTCGGTGGACAACAAAACTGAAACACCAAAAAATGTCAAATTCCATGGAAAGAGCACCCTCCTAAATTGACAAAACAAAATCTACGGTGCCAATTAATGTAGGAAACGATAAAGCTCCAAAGACAAACAGTGTACCTCATAAGCACTAATGTCAGAAAAAAGAACCTGTGTTAAGAGAAACATTAATAACTTTAGATGGCATAGAAAGGAGCATATAAGGAAACATTAATATCCCCTTGAGAAGAAAATAATACACGGACAGTTAAAATGCAAGTGGCATTACCTTCTTTCCAGCATCCACTTGCCCAACATCAGCACCAACAGTGAGAATCTGAAACAAAAATAGACTCATATAGCATCCCAAACAACCATCTAGCATCCCACCCACAAAAACATAAGGTTTTGACGTCTTACCTCCCCCATCAAATATCTCTCAAATTTAACAGCTGCTTTTGGCAACAACACTCCACCAGCTGACTTCTGTTGCATAAAGTAGATGATCCTTCAGGCTTCAGCATGAGAAAGCAAGATATGGACATTCATGTAGTTCAAGGTATAGAGAATACTGATGGTCCACTTATTATGAAACAAAAAATACTCGTCCAGTTGGCATTTACAATGACAAAGTAACAATCAACGTATGTATTTCTAATTAGACCAAGAGGAACACTGTCACTGTATGTATCATTCCCCGCCACCAAGAGGAACACTGTCACTGTATGTATAATTAGACCAAGAGGAATACCCACCAAATGAAACATGCTAGACTACCTAACCATTAAGAAAAGACTATTCTTACAGGAATGCAAGATAATTCACAAACACACTGACTTCATAACTGGTCTTAACTCAACTGTAAAGTTACAGCATTTATATTAACTTGAAATGCTACTTTGGCCATCCATTCTAAAAGCAAAGCAGTCAGTAGCTAAAACTTATACTAGACATTCCCAAAACCAAACTAAATCCCCACTCCACCCCCATGGGTTCTTCAGTTTACAAGTTAAACATATGTTAAATGGAAATTGCAAATACATTATGTCAACAGAACAAATTCATAAGCATAGCCATAGGTAGACTCCACGGAAACTATTTCCAGCCATTGCAACCAAATATCAATGTCATATGAAATAAAATCTCCAAACTATCAAATAAATAAGAAATTCAATAACAAGAATATAGGCTATATCATATAGCATATAAGGGCAAACCTCAGGTAACTGCTCAAGTCGAACCAGCACTCGATCAGCTTGAGGAAGAACCTACAAAGAAGAAAAAGAGAATAGTATAACAACAATTAACATTAGCATACCCACCTAAAAATAAAAACTTGAATCGTATACAAAAGCTAAATTTAGAGAAAGATAGAAAGTGAAAAAAAAAATTGAAACCTTAGAGGGCTCCCATTTCGTGGCAATTGCACTGACTCTCAGAGATTGTGTTCGCGGCCCTATTAAAAACCAACATTAATTGAAGAAAAAAAATATTGAGATAAAAAGCTGAAATTGAAAGGTGAGTAAACGAACCAAGTAACCTCCTCTGGTTAGAACGAGAAAGAATATTAGTTTTTCTGAGAGACAATAGAGGGTTTGGTACTGTAACGAAAGTAGACGCCATGGATAAGGAAGTGTGCTAAAGGAGCTGTCTCTGCGGAGAGTGTGAAGGTCGAGTTAAACAAATAGAAACCCTCAAGTGTGTGTGTATACGTGTATCGCCAATGTCTAGATTCTAGAACGTTCTTTATGATTCAAAGAAATATACGTACGTGTCTATATATATATATATACACACACATACACATACACATACACACACACGAGCTTAGGTACATATGTGATATGTGTGTCGATATGTGTGTGTATATATATATATACATGTTAAAATTTTTATAAATAACATATATATTTATAGGGATCACATTAGAAAATATGTCTCTCGATGTATGTCCTTTAGGAAAGACACAACTATAATATATATGTGTTGGAGTTTTCTCAAATGCGTAGAGGAAGAGCGATGTTCAAGCGAAATCGTAACTTTAAGAACTTTTAAACCTACCGAATAAATTATTCAATATCCAATATAAATAATTCATTCATATTTCACCAAAACATATTATATTTGTTATTAAATAACAATATAAATAGTTTAGAAAACATAGCAAAATTTTTACGAAAATATTTTTCCGCAAAATGGCATAAAACATGTTTTTATCTGAATCGACCAACCAATACACATGGGGCTGCCCAGGTCAGCCCCAATAATACTTGTGTAGTTCATGGGCTGCCCAAACAGTGACCAATTCGTTGTTTGGACAGCCGTCACTCGGTAAGCCCGAAACTCACCCGATAATGTCGTTTTTTATCATTTTCGTTTATTTTCACTCCGAAATAATTTCCAGCAATTATTCCAATGCCCAATACACATCCAATACATTTAAATAACATATTTTTCATCACCAAAATTCCAGAATTTCCAAATCTGATCTGGGTGCCAAAAATATCATTTTTCATGCTTTAAATCCAATTTTCTCAACATTAATCATATTAATATTTACACCAATCAAAGCCACAACCTATGAAGAACTCAAGAACAATTCTAGGATTTACAAGAGTGGTCATAATACTCTAGAATGACAACAAGTCATCAAATGAAAAAATTGAACTATTATTACGTTAATATTATTCAATCTAACTTCACGCATGCATCTAACCTCAAAATTCATCCTCCAAATCAAAAATCCCCAAAAAACAAGAAATAAATAAACCCTATAACTATTCTAAATATTCAAGAACAATAAACAAACTTTCTAAGCTTAAGAATATTGAAGATTACCTCAAAATCTTCTAATTTCCTTAAGCTTTCTACTTGATTTCATCTCTTTATCTCGAGTTTCTTCAAGAAATACTTTGGGAGCTTTCATGAGGGAGCTAATGAATGAGAAAATAAAATTTTCTCACTTTAAATATAAGGCTTGGATGAAATTAGGGGCAATATGGTTATTTTAATTTATTTCATCATATTTAAAGATTTCAAATTCAATTTGAATTCTTCAAGTTTAAAAAAATCATGCCACTTGTTACCAATGATAATAAAAACATATGTAATAACAATTACTACAAATGAATAACTATTTAATCTATTTAATTATTAAATTTAAAGTAGACAAAATCAAATTGAATACTTCAATCTTAAAGTTTAATATTATTAGTAACCAATAATAATGAAACATATTACATAACAATTATGTAATATATATACATATATTATTTAATTATCTAAATATTTAACATTTAAATATCTAAATAATTAATTAATACATTTATTATTATATATGTATTTTTATTTACACTAAATAACAAAATATATATATTAATGACATGTGTCAAAATTTCATTTGACAATTAATTAATACGTATCAAATCAAATTTTGTATCAAATACAAATACATATTAATTATTAATTGACCAAAATCCCTTAATGCATGTATTTTCGTTTAACTGTTTAAATTATTCGAATTAATTCATTTAATCCCATAAATTATTATGAATAATCCATATTATTCATAATGTGTTGCCCAAGTGCTTAACGAGTATACTTCATATTGTGAGACTCTCTAAGTTTAGGTTTATCCGTCACGGAATCTAATTTTGTGTCCATAATTCACTCACTCGTAAATTATGACGACCACGGATAATCTCGCTAAACTCTGCAAGTCGAGGTCATTGCATACGTATATTCATCTGTCACAGACTATCAATATTATACCGGCAATATAGATAGGAACGTCAAATTCATAAGATATAATCATCCAAATAACATATTTTTCCATGAAAAATATTATATTTTAACAGACCAAATCATATCTGATCCAGTTTATTATTTTCTCCAATTTTCATGCCAAAATCCAATTTATTCACAAAATTAATCCAATTAATTTACACCAAATTAAATCACCACAACATAAAGCCTCAGGAACAATTCTAGGCAATATTAGAGTGGTAATATCACTCTAAAATGACAATTTTAATTTTGAGATTAATTCTCTAATTAATCTAACTACACATGCTAATAAAAGAAAACAATTAGGATTATTAAAAAATCTATCACCAAATTTTGCTTTTATATATATATATATATATATATTAGTAAGTCATGTAAAATACATATCTAATATGTATTTTCATGCTTCAAAACAAAAACAAGAAAAATAGAAATTGAAAATTCAATATTACCTTAATTTTCAATTTCCAACTCCTCTAATTTTCTTTGGTGTTGATCAATTGTTTCCAGAACCCTAATCCTTTGTTTTTCTTTTGTTTCTCAACACGTGAGAAGTGTCTAACCATGTAACAAATGAAACAATTTCATTTATATACAAATAAGCTAGTGGTCGAAAATTCATGAAGCAAAATTGGTCAATTTTGCTTTTTATTTGGCCGAATCATTTTGTCACAAATTTGATCTTATCAAAAATGTAATTATTTGATTTTTGTCAAACAAAATCCATGTGTCCAAATCACATGGTTTGGCAAATCAAAATTTTCCAAAAATAAAGAATATTTAATGTAATATTCTTAATTCAAATAAATAAATTAACTAATTAATTCATTTTATTATTAAAAAAAAAAGACAAAATCAATATATGGTAAAATATTCCAAGAATATTCTTCTATTATATTAATAATAATAATTAATTAACAATTAATTAATTAATAATAACAATAAAACAAGTGACAAAATTCAATTGGTTAATAATGTGTATCTAATATAAATTATGTATCATATATAAATACACATTATTTAAAACGCATGTGTATATTATGAATAATCTGAATTATCCATAATTATTTGCCCAAGTGCTCAACGAGTACACTTTATATTGTGGGACACTCTAGGTTCAAGTTTATCTGTCATGAAAACCATTTTCATGTCCGTAATTTGTCCACTCACAAATTACGACGATCACAAATAATCGAGTTGAACCATCCAAGTCTATTTGGCTAGTAGGGTATACAAACTCTGACTTTGTTGGTTGTTCAAATGATAAAAAATCTATAATACAGGCTGAGTTTGTAGCATTTGGTGCAGCTTCACAGACTATTTGGCTACGAAATGTCATTACACAATTCAATTGTTGACTCCATTTATAGACCTGTAAAGTTATATTGTGATAATCATTCAACTATATTATTTGCGAAGAATAAGAATATCACTTGTTCAAAGCATATGAAGGTCACATACTTGACAATTAATTAAAGAGCTAATAAAGAAATGTGACATTTGTTTGGGCCAAAATTGACCCCAGTGGCAAAAACGACATTACACCGCAAGACCAGAAGCCCATTAGCAGACTGGGTCCACAGACGAAGACGTCACACAAGGGTCCAAGCCCGTTAAACACACAGACACCCGTTACAGAAATCAAGAGAGAATCTGAATTCATAAATACCACCATGAAGTCAACAGTTCCGAGAAGAGGAGAAGATCGTCAGTTATCGAACATGAAACACCTGAATTAAACTCTCATTAATAACGACTCCAACGGGAAGATCTGGAATACCATACCAAGAGACCTATAAAAGAAGAAAGAATAACGACAAAGTGGCATCTTCAATCAAGCTACCCCTAATACCAAGGCAAAACAAATATACACCACCCTCACGGCATACAACCGAAGGTTGAGGTACCTAAAAAGCCTTGATCTATTCACTTACACTGATTATTGCTTAGGCTAACTACAAGAATGTGGACAGACGACCAAGGCCATATAAAAACAGGAAGGAACTACCGGCTAGCAAGCCTCGGCTTCCAGACTACAATTTCACGATTTCTCCAGGAGAATTGGTCTCGGTGCTAAAGAGATTGGGGAATGAAGTAAAGTGGCCTCCACGGACTAAGGACAGTTCATCCAAAAATGACACTAGGAAATGGTGTGAGTTCCACAGGGATTACGGTCATACAACGGCGAAATGTGTTGCCTTGAGATTAGAAGTTTTGGAACTACTTAAAGGGCTTCTTGAAAGATTTTCTTACGGACAAGGGGAAGGCTACATTGACACGAAGAGATGAAAGAGACAGACAGAGAGAAACTCCAACCCCGCCACCCCCGATTGATAACACTGTCAATGTTATTTCTGGAGGATCGGGTGTTATGAGAGCTACCTATTCAGCAGCTAAAAGGCATTCAAGGGCATTGGCCACCAACGCCTCTCACACCTTGATGTCTGTAGAGGGAATCACCACAGATTTGGTAATTGGGTTTCCAGACGACGGGGATTCACACGATTTAAATCCTCACCATGACACTCTGGTCATTTCCCTACAAGTGGCGAACTTCATGGTCAAACGTGTATTGGTCGACACGGGCTTCTCAGCCAATATAATCTTCGCCAGTGCTCTAACAGACATGGGTACAGAGTTGGATAACATCAATAGGCGAACGACAGTATTAATCGGTTTTAGTGGATAACAAAAATTCACTATGGGGGAAATACGGCTCCCAGTTTATGTTGCAGGAGTCAATAAAATGACTACTTTCCTGGTATTGGACAGCCCTTCGGCCTACAATCTGATTATGGGCAGGCCCTGGATTCATGACATGAGAGCGGTTTCATCTACCTATCACCAAGTAATTAAATTCCCTACTAAATGGGGGGTTCAAGAGATAAAGGGAGATCGATTGGCGTCAATGAGTTGCTACCAAACTACATTGAAGGCTAAAGCTGATCCAGCATAGCAATTACCGTCTGGGCCTTACGCATCAGAGCCTTCTTTACCAAATATTGAGAATCTCGACGAGGTCCAGATTCACCCTCAATTCACAGATCACAAGGCTTTGGTTGGAGCGGGTTTAGGTCCGAAACTGCGAGCCGACCTGGTAGAGTTCTTGAAAAAACGACACGACACATTCACATGGTCACATAAAGATATGGTTGGAGTTTACCCGGAGCTCATCACTCACGAATTGCATGTGGATCCAGACCACACACATGTCAGACAGAAAAGAAGGAAGTTCGCTCCAGAAAGAAACCAGATCATTGACGAAGAGGTGCAGAAGTTACTACAGAACAGAGCGGTTAGAGAAGTGCAGTTTCCCGAGTGGCTTGCCATGTTGTAGTAGTGAAAAAGAAGAATGGGAAGTGGAGAGTTTGCATCGACTTCACGGATTTGAACAAAGTCTGTCCAAATGACTCGTTTCCTTTACCACATATTGATTTGATGGTGGATGCGACTGCAGGGCACGAGTTATTAAGCTTCATGGATGCGTATTCGGGCTACAATCAGATCCTCATGCATCCTCAATATCAAGAGAAGACAGCTTTTGTCACAAGTCGAGGAATATTCTGTTACAAAGTCATGCCGTTTGGCTTGAAAAACGCAGGAGCAACATACCAGCGAATGGTCAATAGGATGTTGGACCGTCAAATAGGGAAGACAATGGAAGTCTACATTGACGACATGTTGGTGAAATCCGTCAAATCAGAACAACATCTCAGCCATTTGGAAGAAGCCTTCGACATCATGGACATGTACGGAATGAAATTAAATCCAACTAAGTGTGCGTTTGGTGTCGCTTCAGGAAAATTCTTGGGGTACATAGTCACTCGACGAGGCATTGAAGCAAATCCAGACCGGATTCGATCAATCCTCGACATTCCTTCCCCTTCCAGCCCAAAGGATGTCATGCGACTTACTGGGAGGATCGCGGCGTTAAACAAGTTCATCTCTAAATCCACCGATAAGAGCTTTTTATTCTTCTCAGTTTTAAAAAAAGCAAGTAAATTCGAATGGACTCCTACTTGTGAGGAAGCACTGAAGCAACTCAAACAGTATTTGACTTCACCGCCCTTGTTATCAAAACCACTCGACTGTGAGAGGCTCTACCTTTATTTGGGAGTCTCGGAGCACGCGATCAGTGGAGTCTTAGTAGATAAGAATCAGGAAGTCAACAACCAGTGTACTATGTAAGCAGATCATTGTTGGAAGCAGAGACCCGTTACCCGCTGATGCAGAAGTTGGTCTTCGCACTTGTCACGGCCGCAAGGAAACTCAGACCCTATTTCCAAGGGCATGCGATCACAGTGTACACGACGTACCCTTTGAGGAGCATTCTTCACAGACCTGAGTTATCTGGGAGATTGATGAAGTGGGCCATTGAGTTAGGGGAGCACGACATAGATTACCAACCCAGGACGACAATCAAATCGCAAGCTTTGGCCGATTGTATGGTCGACTTTTCTCCCGGAATGATGGCTGCAGCCGAAGCTGAAATCAATTCCATTCAGCCGACAAGTCCTTGGAAGTTGGCGGTTGACGGATCAAGTAACAAAAAAGGATGCGGACTCGGAATGGTAATCACTACCCCCTCGGGCGAGGTTCTGCAGCAGGCAGTCAAATGCGGTTTCAGAGTAACCAACAATGAAGCCGAGTACGAAGCATTGATCGCAAGGTTATTATTGGCCAAGGAAATGGGAGCAAATGAGATTGAAGTGACGTCAGACTCTCAGTTGATTGTCAACCAAATCGAGGGATCTTATCATGCTAGGGGACAGACAATGGCTTCTTACTTACAGAAGGTAACTGACATACGAACAGCATTCGACAAATTTTCCATAACCCAGGTCCCAAGAAGCAAAAATTCCCAAGCAGATGCATTGGCGACCCTCGGGTCGACTCTGGAAGGCGACAACCACGAACAATACCTATAGTATATTTGAGCTGGCCGGCAATCTGGAAGGAAGAGACAGCTGTGGCCGCCATCAGTTCAGTCGACAGTTGGATGACACCGATCGTTGAATATTTGCAAAAAGGCCTGCTTCCAGAAGACAAAGTGCAAGCAAGGAAAATACAGAGACGATCCGCAAGGTTCGTGGTATTCGAAGGTCAGCTGTTAAGGAGATCATTCTCGGGACCATACTTGAAATGTTTAACACACGACGAAGCTCAGCATGTGTTGTCTGAATTGCATGAAGGAGAATGTGGGAACCACTCAGGCGGCAGAAGTTTGGCTCTCCGTGCCCATTCGACAGGATATTATTGGCCGACAATGAAACTGGATTCGGCTCAATTCGCAAAGAAATGCAATAAGTGCCAGAGATTCGCACCGATTTCTCATCTACCACCAGAAAAGCTGAACCCAATTCTATCTCTGTGGCCGTTCATGAAGTGGGGGATGGATATTGTTGGGAAACTCCCAGTCGCATCGGGCCAACGTGTCTACATGCTCGTCATGACGGATTACTATTCGAAGTGGATAAAAGCTGAAGCGTTTGCCAGAATACGCGACAAGGAGGTTCAAACGTTCGTATGGAAGAATATCATATGTCGGTTCGGCATCCCAAGTGAAATTGTGACCGACAATGGATCACAATTCATCAACCGTCACTTTCAAAATTTCTACAGGAACTGGGGCATCAAACTGAACTTCTCGATGCCACGCTTTCCACAAGTGAACGGTCAGGCAGAGTCGTCCAATAAGACGATTTTGAACACTATGAAGAAAAGGTTGGAGAAAGCAAAAGGAGCTTGGGCGGAAGAATTACCTGGAGTCCTGTGGTCGTACCGAACAACCGTGAGATCTTCAACTGGCGAAACTCCATTCTCATTAGCATTTGGGACGGAAGCAGTAATTCCATCTGAAGAAGTCATCCCTTCTCCACGATTCCAGTGGCTCGACGAAGAAGGCAACCGACAGCTGATAAACTTCACTCTCGCACGATTGATGAGACTAGGGATACAGCTTCCATTCGACTGGCTGCTTATCGACAGAGGATGGCCAGATATTTCGAAAAAAACGTCAGGACCAGGGCTTTCCGCACTGGTGATTGGGTCTTACGGAGAGTGTTCCAGAACACAAAAGAAGGTGGAGATTGGAAGTTGGGCCCTAATTGGGAAGGCCCTTATCTTATAGCTGAGGTTGTTGGGAAATGAGCCTACAAGTTAGAGACCATGGAGGGAAATTCTGTTCGCAACAGCTGGAACGCGGTGCACCTTAAAAGATTTGTCCGGTAACATTTATGTTTTGACAATTAATTCCTTACCAATTTATTTTTTAGAGTTATCATACTTTTAGTAAAGGAAGACATTTGTAGAAGTTGTTCGACAAATAGCAATAAAATTGTCCAATGGACTTTCGCTCCATTCTTCACATTCAAAATAAACAAACCATTCATCATTTCAATATAACATAACACCAATGATTCAAAATACTTCTTTGTGCCATCCTACCAATTCTAAATACAAGCTTTACAAAGAAGTTCAAGATAATTCCTATACAATTCGCCTTCAAAGACTAGCTCCGTCCACATCGGTCGTTGTTGGAAGGCTAGCAGGGACATCTCTTTCATTCTCCACATTCACGGGTTCGGATTGAGCAGCGGCTTGTCCGACATTTACTTCTTCCTCTTTTGTATCCTTTTCGACCTCCGTCGCTTCTACATTGGTTGGATCTGGCTCAGCCTATTCCTTCCTCATCTCTACTTCTGTTCCTAATTACACATCGTCTTCCTCCGTCGACGAAGAGATACTAGCGATGCGCCTTTCGTATTCACCAATCCATTTCTCGGGCTTCCATTCAACATGTTTTCCATCAATATATTCTTTCATCAAGTCGTATATATTCTTCATCATAGATTCAATGGCGATATCCTCCACTTGGTCCAGTAGCGACTCGTTCTCCTCTTCCTTTTTCAAATTTCAAACCGCCTTGTAACCTTCAATTGTCATTTCGGCAGTTTCCTTTTCCAACTTCAAAGTTGCATTCACTTCCTTCAGCTCCCTCTCAATAACTTTTTCCTTTCTCTGCGAAGCAAGCAGTCCAGATTTCAAATCAGACGACTCCTACTTTACCACTGATAAAGTCTTCTCCAGCTCCTTGACCCTCTATGGTTGGACTCAGCATTCTTCCGCAAGAACAAGCTACATTCCAGGGCCTAAAACATTCAAATCAGAACGTCATTCGAAGCAAATAAAAAAATAATAATAATAATAATGATACTCACTTGGTAGTTTAGAGCGATGGCTTTCTTCATGGCCTCCGCCGGCCCAATTTGTGCCAATCTCACTTCATCCCCTTGGAGTAGAAGTCCCTCAACGAATGAGTCGATGCTTGAAGGGTCAGAAATTGCGGTCGACTCTTTTGGAACTTTCAAGATAAGGGTGTCAGAGTCTTCTTCAGTCCACCTCGGCGACAGTCTTCCTTTTCTTCCCGGTTGAAATAATCTCTGTCGACTTCATTTTTTCTGCGACACCCCCACTTGAAATTACCTCCCGAAGTTGGGTGCCAGCTTCTTTTTCAACATCTAGCTCTCTCTTCTTCAGTTTCCTTGACTTCTTTCGACTTTTCATTTCGTCGAGCGAAGCTACTGTGAAGAGACCAGACATCATCTCCTCTGCGCATGAAAATTCCTCAATTTTAAAGGCTCTCGATATTTTTTATTCACCCCATACAAATTTTGAATCGACCACCTACAGTTTATCACGGCCAAAACGTCGTTAGAGAGGGCCAGAACTTTACCTTCACGCTGATAAATTTCCTTCCACAAAGGAGTCGCCCTTAGTCTCTTCTCGCTAAGATAGCCTTACAATTCTTACGTCGTCCGACAGAGATAGAACTGCTTCAACGTTTGAGGTAGAACGTACGTTGAGATGAACGATCTATTTTGGAGAGGATCTGCAAACGACAAACCCTCGGTTAATCGAAAAACACAAAACACAGTTATAACTTACAACTTGTAAAAGAACGTCACTCACTCGACAAACACCAAAACTCTGGGATTCGACTAGCCCCAGTCAAACCAAATATACCCTCACCCTTTGCGAAGAAATAATAGGACTGCCAATTTCCCCTATTATTAGTCGGCAATCCAATTACTAGATGCTTCTTTCTTTGTCGAAGAATCATAGTATATCTCCCTTTCTCCTTCAAGTGCTCCTTTAAATAATATGTCTCTAGAACATCATTCACCTCGAAGAGTACACCCAACTCGAAGGCTAAACACTCAATCGACAGGAGGATCCTCCACGTGTTTGGCATCAATTGAGACGAAGCAATTTCAAAGTGGTTTAACACTTCCCAGACCAGTCTCGGGATAGGAAACCTCAATCCCACCTGAAATGGACGAATGTAATAACCCATCCACCCCGGGACCTTGTAGTCAATTCTTTCATTCGACGAAGGTACCCGAAGTTATAGAGAATCAGGAAATCTATACATACAGCTTAGTTCCCTCAACATTTTCCCGGTCATACGACTAGCAGGATTTCTGGACAATAAGTTGGTGGGCTCACTGGTGCAAGAAATGTCACTCGGCTCCTCAATTGCAGGCAAAGATCTTAGTGGTATGGCCTCGGTAAGAGTCTCCTGAGGAGACATGGCCAGGGTAATTACTCCACTCTCAATCAATTTCTCGTACGACCAGTCTTTGTACGCTACATCCTCATCGGTCTCACTTGATGATTCGACGTAACTATCTATCTTGGCGCTTAAGCTGCCTAAAGACTCCTCACTCGACATTCTCCAAACAACAAGCATATAAACACTTAAACTCCCAAGTAATCTACCTCTTAAGGATCAAAACCCACAAACACAATTCTTAAATTAATCACACTAACCCAAAGATCAAACAGCCAAATTTACCTAAGAACAGCTTGAATTATTGCTATGAGTGCTTAAAGAAATTGAAGAACAAGAGGAAGTTAACGAAGAATACCTTGAGAAACAACTGAGAGCTCTCCTTACTCGACTTCCAAATGAGGAAAAATGAAACACCCACAGCCTTTTTATGCACGTCTATTTGATTTGGCGCCAAAATTCCCGCCAAAAACTTCTCGTAATCCGCGCTAGTGTTTCCAGTTAATGACAGAAACAAACTAGGTCAAAAATTTAAAGCGTTAAGAACGTCGACCAGGGACTTCCTGGGTGATTCTTGTCGAGTCAAATCAGAGTTATGATATTCACTCGTACCATACGACTGTGTCGAGTGAAATCACTCATGAACCACCTCCCGGTTCAGTCGACAGAGGACATCCCCATATGACTCATGTCTAGTCAAAACAGAGTTATGATATTCACTCGTACCATACGACTGTGTCGAGTGAAATCACTCACGAACCACCTCCCGGTTCAGTTGACAGGGGACATCCCCATATGACTCATGTCTAGTCAAAACAGAGTTATGGTATTCACTCGCCCCATACGACAGTGTCGAGTTAAATCATTCCTGAACCACTTCCCGGTTCAGTCGACATGGGACATCCCCCAGATGACTCTTGTCGAGTCAAATCAGAGTTATGGTATTCATTCACCCCATACGACTGTGTCGAGTGAAATCACTCTTGAACCACCTCCCGGTTCAGTCGACAGGGGACATCCCCAAATGACTCTTGTCGAGTCAAATCAGAGTTATGGTATTCACTCGCCCAATACGACAGTGTCGAGTGAAATCATTCCTGAACCACTTCCCGGATCAGTCGACATGGGACATCCCCAGATGACTCATGTCTAGTCAAATCAGAGTTATGGTATTCACTCGCCCCATACGAAAATGTCGAGTGAAATCATTCCTGAACCACTTCCCGGTTCAGTCGACAGGGGACATCCCCCAGATGACTCTTGTCGAGTCAAATCAGAGTTATGGTATTCATTCGCCCCATACGAACAGTGTCGTGTGAAATTATTCCTGAACCACTTCCCGGTTCAGTCGACAGGGGGCATCCCCCAGATGACTCTTGTCGAGTCAAATCAGAGTTATGGTATTCATACGTCCCATACGACAATGTCGAGTGAAATCATTCCTGAACCACTTCCCGGTTCAGTCGACAGGGGACATCCCCCAGATGACTCTTGTCGAGTCAAATCAGAGTTATGGTATTCACTCGCCCCATACGACAGTGTCGAGTGAAATCATTCCTGAACCACTTCCCGGTTCAGTCGACAGGGGACATCCCCCAGATGACTCTTGT
Organism: Zanthoxylum bungeanum; assembly: GCA_019454045.1. Lineage (NCBI taxonomy): Eukaryota > Viridiplantae > Streptophyta > Magnoliopsida > Sapindales > Rutaceae > Zanthoxylum > Zanthoxylum bungeanum. The sequence continues at coordinate 128,633 of SKCR01026627.1, read as the reverse complement.
CGAGTCAAATCAAAGTTATGGTATTCACTCGCCCCATACGACAGTGTCGAGTGAAATCATTCCTGAACCACTTCCCGGTTCAGTCGACATGGGACATCCCCCAGACGACTCATGTCTAGTCAAATCAGAGTTATGGTATTCACTCGCCCCATACGACAGTGTCGAGTGAAATCATTCCTGAACCACTTCCCGGTTCAGTCGACATGAGACATCCCCCAGATGACTCTTGTCGAGTCAAATCAGAGTTATGGTATTCATCTGTCCCATACGAAAATGTCGAGTCTAATCATTCCTGAACCACTTCCCGGTTCAGTCGACGGGGGACATCCCCCAGATGACTCTTGTCGAGTCAAATCAGAGTTATGGTATTCACTCGTACCATACGACAGTGTCGAGTGAAACCACTCCTGAACCACCTCCCGGTTCAGTCGACAGACGACATCCCCAGATGACTCATGTCGAGTCAAATCAAAGTTTTGGTATTCACTCGTCCCATACGACAATGTCGAGTGAAATCACTCCTTAAACACTTCCCGGTTCAGTCAACCAGGGTCGTTCCCCAAATTACTCGTGTCGAGTCTAAACTTAATACGGAATTCACTCATCTCATACGAACAGTGTCGAGTAAAGATACTCAGGAAAACCGGTCCAATCACCCAGGGACCTCCCATGGCCATGTCTGGGCAAAGAATATTCCCAATCTACACGACATGTCAATGGTTATATATGGACTTTCACTACCTGCACAACATGCTTAATAATGTTTCTCCCAAAGCTACCACCGAGTCTAATCAACCGAGGATTATCCCCTGACTACTCTTATCGAGTCAAGTAAAGACCACGATACTTATCAGCACTACACGACATTCAAGCAAATCTATTCCTAACCACTATCCGATTCGGTTGTCCAGACCATCCACTGGATCCATACGACATGCCGAGTACTCTCCAAGCCTAGGATTACCAGACTTAGAGAGTAGGGGACAAACTGTTTGGGCCAAAATTGACCCCAGTGGCAAAAACGACATTACACCGCAAGACCAGAAGCCCATTAGCAGACTGGGTCCACAGACGAAGACGTCACACAAGGGTCCAAACCCGTTAAACACACAGACACCCGTTACAGAAATCAAGAGAGAATCTGAATTCATAAATACCACCATGAAGTCAACAGTTCCGAGAAGAGGAGAAGATCGTCAGTTATCGAACATGAAACACCTGAATTAAACTCTCATTAATAACGACTCCAACGGGAAGATCTGGAATACCATACCAAGAGACCTATAAAAGAAGAAAGAATAACGACAAAGTGGCATCTTCAATCAAGCTACCCCTAATACCAAGGCAAAACAAATATACACCGCCCTCACGGCATACAACCGAAGGTTGAGGTACCTAAAAAGCCTTGATCTATTCACTTTACACTGATTATTGCTTAGGCTAACTTGAGCGTCGGAGAGCCTACGGTCTCCACCACACCGGTGGGCAGTAAGCTCCTTATTTGCTCTACTTGTTTTGCAGGATTCGCTCGCGCCCTACAAATTGACAATCTCGATTGTGGACCTCGATCAAAATCAGTCTCCACAACATTATTGTAGAGCATATCAGTACATATGATATGATTGCATATATTTTAACCAAAGGTCTTTGACTCATTATTTTATGCAAAACACGTTGAATGAGTTTGGTAAAGTCTTTTAATACCCTAGGTTAGTGGGAGACATCATTGCTCTATGTGATTTTATTTGTACATTTGTACATGTATTTTTTGTATTTTACAATAATTATCTATAAAATGCATCTTCATTGGAAGAATTAACGTTTATTGTTTGATATATCATTGTGTAAACTCTTATGATGTGTGTCAGTCATAAGAACTGGCTTAGGACATAAAGTTACAAAGCCTTGTTGGTATATTTTGTGGCACATAAAATTTATTTCGAGATAATAAAGTAATAAAAGACATACATACTTATTATTTAAGTCTTGATTTCTCATGCGTGTCTGGGCTGCATAAAGTAGAGAAATTTGTGACCGATAAGAGAAAATAACACATATATTTTAGATTATAAAGTAAGTGTTATTGTATCTTACTACTCTATCACATCTTGTTTATATCGATAAAGTTGTTTGATATACGTGACCATAGAATGGACTATGTTGTATTATAATGTAGGTACCACATTGATTCTATATATATGATCTTATTGGACGGAATGGTTTACTATAGTTAATTCTGAATCAATATTGGATCCATAAAGCTTTTTTAGCATTAAAACATTCACAATTAATATTTCCTAAGTGGGAGAATGTTAGAATATTTTATTCTAATATTAATTGTGGGATTCTATTAATTGTGACATAAGTTTTAATAAAGCGCTAAGATAATTAACTTTGTAATAGAAGCTGTGAAACCCAATTTTTAGATCTAATAAAGTGGGTAGGACTCTATATTGATTGATATGTGGAAATTAAAGTAGACTTTGAAATTATTATGGACTTTTAATGGGTGAGCCCATTATACTCCATCAATTAGTGATATAATGTCTCACATTCACTCTCCTATAATAAGCTTACTCAATAATCTGCCTTGATTTTATTGGAACTAATTGCAACTATCTCTTCTTGATGAGTGTTTACGTGAATGAAGATTGTTCATTCACAAGAACACAAATTGCATATATTTTGGATTTTATTGGGCTTATGCTGGTTCTTCTGGCTATTGGGCTGAGCTTCATCGTGCACAATTATATTCGATAAGTGGCCATGCTCATTCGAACCAGCAGCCATAGATTCTTCTACATTACGCGCTCCACTATCATAGGGAACTCATACATCTCCACTAATGAGCGCTCTAATGACTAGGTTCACAGCGTCCCACACTCCCTACATCTCCACTAGTGGCGTCGACACCAGCAGCACAACTACAGTCAGTGAGCGTTTCACCATCATAGCCACCAGTGAGACAGTAGCCTTTGCCCCTTCTTCGGTCACCCCTAAAAGCGTATTCCAGTCCAATAAGTTACCATGATGCATCCTCCTCTATCAGTCAAACCATCCTTGGCGCACTGTGTTTAACAATAAAACTCACCTCTACTCGCATTCCTTCAAAGAGAATCTCCTCTGTATCGCTCGCTCCAGTGTAAGAAACCATCTCACTGAAGCCAATGTAGGAAGTCTTGTAGGAATCAACCTGTGAGCCACATCGTGGGATCATTCTCAGTCAATCGTGGCTCTATCAAGCTCACTCATGGATCTATCATCAAATTACCCTCCCTCTTTGCTATACTATTCAGCTAAATGGGGTTCAATGTCTGGGACCTTGAGTTTTTTTAAGGTAATTCTTTTGCTTATGCTTCTAAAAATCTTTGGTTTGTGGCATGGTTGTTGGGATGGATTTGGAATTGTGAAATATTTAGGTGTAAGAATTTTGTTTATTATGTAGCGGAATAAAAATTATGGGTATTTATTGAATGATTTATGATCGGAGTAGTATATTGCGGCCATTGGCCTGCTACTCCTCCTTTTTAAATATGAAAATGATAGTGGTAAATTTTTTGTATTGAGGCTAGAAGAAACTGAAATTGTGGGTGTTTGGTGGAAGGGAAGGATATGTTGCAGCCATTGGCCTGCCATCCTACCACTTTTAAACTAGAATATTATGATGGGGAATTTTTGACTCGGAACTAGGAGAAGCATGATATTATTGGTGGTATTGTTTTTCCTTGATTGTATAATGACCGTTTGGTCATTTCTTTAATTATTTTCCTTCAATAACCTCTTGTAAAAGATTGGAGGAAATTATGAGATTTTTAGAAGAAATGACCCCAAAGTTGGAAGAAATCCTTCAATTTTTTTTTTTAACTTGTGAGTCACGCTCAGAATTAGCAAGCCATATGTTAGCTCATTCTTTTATTTGTACTTAAAATGGCCAGTTGGCCTAACTTTACAACAAGTTAAGAAATGAACAAATATAAGATATAGCCATGTAGATGTCGGGGTTTTGGGCGAAGGGCACAGCGGAAGCGCGGTTCAGGCGAAATCGTAATTTAAAACTTTTTCAAATTACCGAATAAATTATTCAATATCTAATATGAATAATTTATACATATTTCACCTAAACCTATTTATTCGATATCAAATAACGACATAAATGTATATAAAACATCGCGAAACTTTTACAAAAATGTTTTTCCGTAAAATGACGCAAAACCCGAACCGACCACCCAACACTTATGGGGACTGCTCAGGTCAGCCCTAATAGTGTTAGGGCAGTTCAGGGGCTGCCTGAACAGTGACGAACTCACTGTTTGGACAGCTGTCACCCGGTTGGCTCAAAAGTCACCCGATAACGCTTTCAACTCCGAAACACTTTCCGAAAATTGTTCCAACTCCCAAAACACATCCAATACATTCATAAGACATCAATTTCATCATCAAAAATAGAACAATTCCAGGTCTGATCCAGAAACCGAAATTACCAAATTTCATGCTTTAAATCCAATTTTCAAGATTAATCCAATTAATCCACAACACCAATCAAAGTCACCACACATGAAGCATCCAAGAATGATTCTAGGTGTTACAAGAGTGGTCATAACACTCTAAAATAGTAACTCATCATCAAATGATCAATTTGGACAACAATTACAATAATTTCATCCAAATACACTTTACACATGCACAACACTTCCATTTCATCATTCACAACCAAAAGCCCCAAATTCTATAAGCAAAGAAACCCTAGAACCATTCTAAGAAATCAAGAAACAAGAAACTAATTTCAAGCTTAGGGGGTTTTGAAGATTACCTTTAATACTCCAAATTTCCTTAAGCACTTTCTTGATTTTTCTTTACCTTTTCATGGATTTATCAAACAAAATTTGGAAACCCATTTTCTTAGAGGAGTTTCAGCTATGGTGGTGGATAAAAGAATGAAGAAAATGAAATTTCTAATTAAAGGGGAAGTGACCGACTAATAGGGGTATTTTGGGGATTTTTGAAAATTTAATCAAATTAAATAATGTTAAACTTTATGTTATCCAATTAAAATTGCACACATAAAGTATAATTAAATCATTTCATGTAAACCAATAATAATTGGACAAATTTCATAGCATTTATGAAAAAAGTTTATTAATTAATCATTTAAATATTTAACAATTAATTATTCAAATAATCAATTAATATAATAATTATTATATATATGTATTTTTATTTACAATAAATAACAAATACATATATTTATGGTACGTGTCAAAATCTCATTTGACAATTAATTAATGTGTATCTAATCGTATTATGTATCAAATACAAATATACAATAATTACGATTGGCCAAAATCCCCTAATGCACGTGTTATCGTTTAACTGATTAAACGATTCGAATTAACACACTTAATCCGATGAAGTATTATTCATAATCCGTATTATTCATATCGCGTTGCCCAAGTGCACAACGAGCACACTTTATATTGTGGGACTCTATAAGTTTAGGTTTATCCGTCAAGAAATCCAATTTCGTGTCCATAATCCACTCACTCATGGATTATAACGACCACATATAATCTCGCTAAACTATGCAAGTCGAGGTCATTGCATACGTATAATCCCTCTGTCACTGGCTATCCATATTATACCTGAGATATAGATAAGAACGTCAAATCTGTTCGGTATAATATAGTCGAATGTCAATTTATGATCTCTAAATAACACTTGGAACTGATTTCCAAAGTCATACTACAGCCATGGATTTACTAGATCGCAAACACGTGCGGATGCATATGCCCTGTACACAGGACTGACAGATCCTTCTTGATACGCACTGGATATCATGAGCATAGTTATACTACAGCCATGGATTTACTAGATCGCAAACACGTGCGGATGCCTATGCCCTGTACAGAGGACTGACAGATCCTTTCTTGATACGCACTGGATATCATGAGCATCAGTCCACACCCAACGAACAAGCAGAGGTCTGATCTAAATAGATCGGTGACGTGATTGCCATCAAAGTGTGGAGGATAACTCATATATCCCACTGTGGTATCTCAAGTCGAAAGACCACTATGCTCGCTCAATTCGAGAAGATTCCTATTGACTTTGGTGTACCATCTATTAGGAAATCTTCAGTGAGTCGTTCAGTGTTTATCAAATAGACACATACGTGTCTATACGAGTCTCCCGAGACTCATAGTTCACTGGGATAAAATATCGGACTAAGTCACGATATACGACATGTACTGGTCTCAGCGAATTTTACTAACTGACCTGTATTAGTAAATCTTGACCATGAACTTTATTTAAGGATATACATCTTATAGTGTGTTTCCCAATGTCAATTACAAACTACATTGTAACTGCGCACTACATTGTAAATCCTATGGTCTTTGTCTAATATACACGTATCACTAAATCAGATTTAGTTTCGATCTAATCGTAATTAGATCGAATAAGTGTATAAAAGACAAGGGTGCTACTATAAAATTAGTAATATTATGGAAAATAGAATTGCTCATATTTATGAATCGGACATAAATATGATCCGGATTGGCACTCTGAGCACCAACCCTAACAGTAGATGGCTCCTTAACCAAAATACAATAAAAATAAAGATAAGAATAAAGAGAAGATAACAGGAAAATGGAAAAAGCTTGATTCACCACAAATTCAAATACTATCTTTTTTTGGACTTTCACATTTAGAGACATGGATAGTCATTCTCAAATAACGCTTCTTTTCCTTATTTTCCTCCAAGTAAATAGGAGATGGACTTGTAATTCCTACATTCCATGTTGTTTTTTCCTCATTTTCCTTTTGGGAGTTTAATGGTGGAGTCAGACCTATCGTGGTACAACTAACATGGATAATAATTCATCCTACCATGAAGTTATTCTTTACAGGCCTTTCCTTGATTATATTATTCGAGCTCTCAACTGATTCTCGATCTCAGTAGATTTTCTGCAAAATTTTGATTTTGCGCTCTCAGGTTTCTGTATCTCATCTTTCCTCCTCAATGCAGCTTTTTGACTCAAAGCCTTATATTCTGGCTTTGGGAGAGTTTCTGAGGAAATTTTTTGTGCTTCATTCTATGCCACTGGTTGCTTTGACTGACTATTGGAGGAGTCATGAATTTCAGTTGTCTCATCTGAAAAGGAAAGGCAGAAGGTGGTTGGGCTCTTAGAGGAATCCAAGTTCTAGTTGTATGTGATGAGTGGTAAATCTATCATTATTTCTCACTCATTTAACCTAATATTTTGTACAGTTTCTTGGGTTTTGTGAATATTTTGATGTGTTTTGTGTTATTTTGTAGATAAATAAAGTTTCAGGACATTTTGGAGGTGATTTGGGGCCAAAACAGTGAAAAACAAATAAAATGGCATTTTGGTCATTTGGCGCGTCGCGACGCCTAATGTGCGCCGCTCCATGCTAACGTGCGTCGGGTCCACGTGTCAAAATCTGAGAAGTTTGACTTTACTAACGTGCGCCGTGCCACGTGTCACCATTGCAACCGATCTACTAACGTGCGATGTGCCACGTGTCATCATCCTACGGTGCAATCGCCATCGCCACGTGTCGCTCCACGTGTCAGCCATGTCATCGTCCACATCAGCAGTTGACCGAGTCAAAATACCATGTCATCGCCATGTCATCATCAACCAATCACAGCGTGCCACGTGTCACAATCCTACGGTGCCGACAATCCCTTTCGCCATGTGTCGCCACGTCAGCACAATTATTGAATCAAATTATCTGAATTGCCACGTCAGCCGATAAGAATCTGAATCGGCCAATCACGCGTTGACACGTCATAGCGTCGCGACGCAAGAAGAAACTTTGGCGTCGCGACGCTGATGGCTTACCGAGGCTTATAAATAGAGCTCAAAATTTCAGTTTTAGATATACATTCCTCTCTGAATTCTCTGATGTAAATAGGGAGGTTTTTATCTAGTTTCTTTTAAATTTTAGTTTTGTAATTAATTTTAATTACGTTATGTAATAATAGTAATTTACTTTCTTTACTTTTACAGTTTTTACTATTCAACATGAGGAGGTAACTTCCCTCTGCTAGGGTGAAATGTAATTCTTTTACTATTGTTATTTAGATTAATCTCCCTTAAATATAATATATTCACTATTTAAAATTTGACTTAATGAGGATACCGCTAAATTGGTCGGTTTGTAATTCATTTTAAACTGGTTTAAACCTGACTAAGCAAGGATACCGCCAGATTGGTCGGTTGGTAATTAAATTTTCTTACCGCCTATATGGCAGGTTATTTTGGTTCCGCCTTTATGGCTGGTTGGACTTAATTTGACTTAATCAGGTTACCGCCTATATGACTGGTTGGTAAAATAATCACAAGTTAATATATTATATTAAAGGAGATATCTAAATTAGTAGTAGTAAAAGTTGATCATTTTACCTTAGCATTGTATTTTATTGTAATTTACTTTTCAGCTTTTACTTTACCGCAATTACTTTTCAACATTTTTATTTTATGTCTTTTACTTTTAAGTTTTTACTAGCCCTAGTTATGTGTCGTAACAAGTTAGTTATCTAGGGTTGTGATGAATTCTAATATCACCGGTTTATAATGGGTTATTTTATAGTTTGGGTAATTTAAAGGTTTACTTATTAAGTCTTAAGCTTAATGCATCTTGTTAATTGGCCACTAATAAGATTGATCTGGTAAATCTAAAATAAACTTGACAAATGAATTTTAGGTTTCAGCCTTAGACTTAATAGCCCACGATCTTCCTTGATGATATATAACTCTTTAATAGATTTCCTTACAGGATAGATATATACCTGTCGGGCGGGGGTAGTCATAATTGGAACTTAAACTTAATGAATCCAGGTAATTTGGTTGACATATACATATGGTTCAATTGGGTTATACTGGGTATTTGCGTCTGACCATTGACAAAGGTTTTCGCATAATTTAGTGTTCCAGGTTAGTAGACTGATTTATTACACAAACATGAAATAACTACTTCATCTTTAAAAAGATATTAGAAATATTCACAACCCTAGATAGTTTCCTAATGTCGAATTTTCTTAAACCTACTTTCGTGCAATTTTATTTACTTGTTTTTAAATTTAGAATCATCACCATTTCAAATCAATCAAACAACCTGTTAGATACTAGTAATCATTTGACCTCATAAAATTAATAGATTGGGTATTAAGTCATCGTGGGATCGATACTTTTTATACTACTTGAACGATACGTGCGCTTGCGTTATAGGCATGTGATTACTCACCGGTCAAGTTTTTGGCGCTGTTGTCGGGGACTTATTTATCTTTCACTATTAGTTTTGGGGTTAGATACGTTACTTGTATCTAATTTCTTTTTACTTATTGTTTTTGTTTTCTTGTGTTTTAGGTTCTTAGAAACTACATGAGACGAACCAGAAGCTTTGAACTCTGACCGCTCGACCCAGAAATTGAAAGAACCATCAGACAATTGAGAAGGGAAATGCGTGAAGGCCAAGAAGCAATTATCAACATGGAACCTGAACCTTTGGAGGTCGCACCACCAATACCCATTCGAGACAGAACCATTCCGGTTATCGACGACTTCATTTCCTGTATTGTACTTCCTCCTTTACCAGTAAATGCGTGTGAAATCAAATCATCCATTCAGATGATTCAACAATCAGTGCAGTTTGGGGGGAAAGCAACTGAAGATCTTAATACCCACATCAGCAACTTCCTGGAAGTTTGCGGCACTTTCAATTACAACCGAGAAGCTGAAGAAGCAATGAGACTGCGTGTTTTTCCATACTCCTTAAAAGACAGAGCTAAAGTTTGGATACATTCACTACCAGCAGGTTCCATCACCACTTGGAACACTTTAGCCACCAAATTCCTTGCAAAGTACTTTCCACCAGCCAGAACTAGAAAACTGAGGAATGACATCACATCCTTTGTACAACAAGACTCGGAAACTCTCTACGAAGCTAAGGAAATGTACAAAGATTTGCTCTGGAAATGTCCTCACCATGAGATTCCAAAATGGCTTCAAGTCCAAACTTTCTATAATGGATTTTCTGAACTGATGAGAACCACAATCGATGCTGCTGCTCGATGAGCTTTGATGGCAATGGGAGAAGATCAAGCCTGAGACCTAATCGAAGAAATGGCCAACAACAATTCCTTGTGGCCAACAGAAATGAGCATGATCCAAAGAATTAGAGGAATTTATGAAAGTGGAGCCAATACAGCAGTCAACGCCAAGTTGGATCAGATATGCAAATTCATAGAGACTCTTACCACTGGATCCACAAGTTCACCATATGGAGGAGCACCAGAACCAAACCAACTTGAAGAGACGGTGAATTATGTCAATAATTTCAACAGACAATAGAACAATTCATATTCCAACACCTACAACCCAGGGTGGAGGAATCATCCCAATTTTTCATGGAGCAACAATTCAGGGCAAAAGAACAATCCACCACCTAGATTCCAACAGCATAACTATCCACCACCTGGATTCCAGCAACAGAACAAAATCCAGGAATAGACAAATGAACTAGGAATAACAGAAGTGATGGCTTAGTTAAAAAAGTACGATGCTATGTTTCAGAGCCAATCTGCTTCCATCAAAGCACTGGAGAATCAAATCGGACAACTGGCCAATGCTCAGAGTTACAGACCACCATGGAATCTTTCCAGCAACACAGAACCAAATCCAAGGAACATAGAGAATGAGTAGTGTCATGCCATCATGTTAAAAAGCGGTACTGAAATCAACAAAGATGTTGGAGCCAAAACAACTGCTGAGGAAGTTCCAAAAGAAACAAAGCAACAAATGGAGGAAAAAGAAGCAAAGGAAAATGAACAAATCACTCCGCCTCCACATTTTCCTCAGCGTCTTCAGAAAAACAAACTGGACAAGCAGTTTGCTCGTTTCCTGGAGGTGTTCAAAAAGCTGCACATCAACATTCCATTTGCAGAAGCCTTGGAACAAATGCTCAGCTATGTAAAATTAATGAAAGACATTCTTTCACGAAAACGAAGATTGGGAGATTACGAGACAGTAGCATTGACAGAAGAATGCAGCGCCATCATTCAGAGGAAGCTTCCCCCAAATTTGAAAGATCCTGGCAGTTTCACCATTCCATTCATCATAGGAGAACATAACTTTGGTAAGGCTTTATGTGATTTAGGTGCAAGTGTTAACTTGATGCCTTTTTCTATTTTCAGGAAACTGCAGATTGGAGAAACAATGCCAACTTCAGTCTCTCTACAACTTGCTGATAGAACGCTCGTATTTCCAAGAGGCGTAGTTGAGGATGTGCTGGTCAAGGTTGACAAATTCATTTTCCCAGTAGATTTTATTGTCATTGATATGGAGGAAGACGCAGACGTGCCAATAATCCTTGGAAGACCGTTCTTGGCTACAGGTCGAACCATTATTGATGTACAAAAATGAGAATTAACCATGAGGGTACAAGACCAAGTAGTAACATTCAATGTTTTCAAGGCCATGAATTTCCCAGATGATGAAAAGAATGAGGAATGTTTTAGACTTGATGTGATACACTGTACCATTCAGAACTCCAATGCAATGCTAAGTTCTACTGAAAAACTTAAAAAATGTCAATTGCCTGTGGAGCCTGAAGATAAAGCGTCTTGCGCATTAAAAACGCAGATTCTTACACTACAAGCAATAGAAGAGAAAAAGTTCCACCAGCTCAACGAATTGGAGGAATTTCACAATCAGCCTTTTGAGGATGCCAAATTGTACAAAGAAATGGCAAGGAAAATACATGATGAGAAGTTAGTGCGCATACAACTAGAATCAGGGTAGAAGGTATTGTTAAATAAATCAAGGGTGAAATTCTTCCCATGGAAGCCAAAATCACGGTGGTCAGGTCCATTTGTGATCACCAAGGTTTTACCAGACAGAGCCGTTGAGATACGTGATCCTGACTCCAACAAAACATTCAAGGTTAAAAACAAGCGTGTCAAGCACTACTGGGGAGAATCATTTGAGCGACAAAAAGAAAGTGTCACACTTTCAGATCCAGCCTAACGTTCGAGAAGTCACGTCTAGCTGACGATGTTAAACTTAGCGCTCGCAGGGAGGCAACCCATGCAATTTGTGTATATATTATGATTTGGTGTGATTTAATTTTGTGTGTTTAGCTTTTGCAGATTAAGACATTCCAGGATGGAAGAAGTTCTTGCAAATCTTCACAAGCAATTTCCTTCTCTCCCTCAAAACTCTCTGATGAAAGTCTACAAAGCTCGCTTGGAACGGATGAGACTACTAACGATCCATGGTGTTCCTAATGACATTCGTTGGGTAATTGAAGCACGGGTTTGATTGGCAGGTGAGTCTTCTGAATCTTTTATTTCACATCTGCCTGGTTTTAGAAGAAGCACTTATGCAAAGAAACGTAGAGCTAAGCAAATGAGTGTTTGTTACAAATGTGCACGCTGGAATTGCAATACTCGTTGTCGCTATTTAGGAATGGTGTCTGATAATCGTGAAGATAAAATTAAATTCTTTCAATTTCTGGGTCAAGCGGTCGGAGTTCAAAGCTTCTGGTTCGTCTCATGTAGTTTCTGAGAACCTGAAACACAAGAAAACAAAAGCAATAAGTAAAAAGAAATTAGATACAAGTAACGTATCTAACCCCAAAACTAATAGTGAAAAATAAATAAGTCCCCGGTAACGGTGCTAAAAACTTGACCGGTGCTTACACACACGCGTATAACGTAAGCGCACGTATCGTTCAAGTAGTATAAAAAGTATCGATCCCACGATGACTTAATACCTAATCTATTAATTTTATGAGGTCAAGTGATTACTAGTATCTAACAGGTTGTTTGATTGATTTGAAATGGTGATGATTCTAAATTTAAAAATAAGTAAATAAAATTGCACGAAAGTAGGTTTAAGAAAATTCGATATTAGGAAACTATCTAGGGTTGTGAATCTTTCTAATATATTTTTAAAGATGAAGTGGTTATTTCATGTTTGTGTAATAAATCAGTCTACTAACCTGGAACACTAAATTATGCGAAAGCCTTTGTCGATGGTCAGACGCAAATACCCAGTATAACCCAATTGAACCATATGTCTATGCCAACCAAATTACCTGGATTCATTAAGTTTAAGTTCCAATTATGACTACCCCCCCGACAGGTATATGTCTATCCTGTAAGGAAATATATTAAAGGGTTATATATCATCAACGAAGATCATGGGCTATTAAGTCTAAGGATGAAACCTAAAATTCCTTTGTCAAGTTTATTTTAGATTTACCAGATCAATCTTATTAGTGGCCAATTAACAAGATGCATTAAGCTTAAGACTTAATAAGTAAACCTATAAATTACCCAAACTATAAAATAACCCATTATAAACCGGTGATATTAGAATTCATCACAACCCCAGATAACTAGCTTAGTTACGACACATAACTAGGGCTAGTAAAAACTTAAATAAAATAAAAGACATAAAGTAAAATGCTGAAAAGTAAATGACGGAAAGTAAATGTTGAAATTAAATACTGAAAATTAAATGTTGAAAAGTAAATGCTGAAAGTAAATTACTGAAAGGTAAATGCTGAAAGTAAATTGCTGAAAAGTAAATGTTGAAAGTAAATTGCTGAAAAGTAAATAAAGTAAAAGTACAATAAAAGAAAATGATGAGGTAAAAAGATCCACTTTTATAACTTCTATTTTAGATATCTCCCTTAATATAATATATTAACTTTGCATGATAATTACCAACCAGCCATATAGGCGGTATCCAGATTAAGTCAAATTAATAATTAATTACCAACCGACCAATCAAGCGGTATCCAGTTTAGTCAGGTTAAAACCAATTTAAATAATTACCAACCGACCAATATGGCGGTATCCTCGTTAAGTCAGGTTTTAACTAGTTTATATATTATAATTAAGGGAGATTAATCTAAATATTAGTAATAAAAGTTTTACCTTTTACCCCAGCAAATGGGAGTTACCTCCTCATTACTGAAAAGTAAAAACTGAAAATTAAAGAAAGAAAAGTATGTGCGTAAAAGTAAATTGCGGAAAGTAAAAACTGAAAAGTAAAGAAAAGAAAGTGCGAAAGTGAAAATTAATTATTGAAATCTATAAATAAACAAACAAGATACAATCTTATTAGTATTCTTAAGGAATTCCTTAGAAGAAAGTATGAATTTACAAATGAAATGGCTTGGTATTTATAGGCAAAATTTTGCCTCCATCAAATCATCCACCAAATCCATTATTAATTGCTCCACTAATTGCTCCACTAATTGCTCCATCAAATTCATTATTATTTGCTCTACTAATTGCTTATCATGTTTGGTGGTAATTTGATAAATTTTATTATTTATTTATTATGATTGAAAATGACTTTAATAATTATACACAACACACTTCTGAATGGTTCATCAATTTCAGGCATTAAATCTTCAGAATTTGAAATTATTTTGTCTTTCAAAGTTGTAGATCTTTGAGTATTATTTAATCTGGAACTTGAATCAGCTCAATCCGATATCGGAGTAAAAAGTTATGCCCAAAATACGACATATGCGCAAAATTGGAATTTCCAAAACTGCACTTCGTTAAAACGCCCTTTCAAGTTTCCAATCTCCAAAATTAATATGTCAAGTCCAATTTTTGCCCTTATTTGACCCACATTTCGTCCTAAATGATTTCATTGTGTCCCAATATTATTTTATCTGCAAAATAAACTAAAACACATTAAAACGTTCATCAAACCCGAGAAACTAAATAAAATAATAAGTAAAATGGGCGATAAATATTGATATATTTTCCGCTCATCACACCCTCAAACCTAACATTTTGCTAGTCCTCGAGCAAAACAACAAAATAAAATACAAGAAACAATTAAAATTAAACTAAGCTATTTTCGTAGGGATCACAGTTGCATTTAGCATATGCAACAAGCCTTTAAACCCCTAGGTGTCCTTAGTGGACGAGTTATAGTCTCGTGAGGGCTTACATCAACGATACCCACAAACGTTTTACAAAAGTAAAAAGATAATAAAACTAATGCACACAAAAGCAAAAAGACAAGAGAAAATAGAATAAAGAAGTTAGTGACTAATCAGGTGAAACATCTAATCCAAGTCAATAGTTGTTTTGTTTCATTCTAAATTACCGAATAAGTAAATTCTCCGATTATTTTTACCATTCTCCATATACACAGTCGACAAAATATTAATCAACTAATTTTTGCCCACAACAGTCACAATGTAGTTGATAAGAGAGTAATATTTTTGTCCTAAAGTTTTATCAGAATTCACATCTTTTTGCAGCAATGGAATAATTTTTCTGATTTTTCTGATTTTTTTCTTTGATTTTTTTTATTTTTTATTTATATACAATATATTTCATCTATGTAGTGAGTGTTGGGTCGGTGGCTCCCAAACCAGTTGGCTTTATGGCACCAGGTGTTAAGACACCCCTACAGACTTAATTACTCAGACTTCAGATATATATATTTTTGCAACATCTTTGATCCATGTAGCGAGCTTTGGGCCAGTGACTCCCAAACCAGTTGGTTTTAGGGCACTAGGTGTTAAAACACCCATACGGACTCAATAACTCGGATCTCAGACGTTTTTTTTATTCCAATGCTTTTCATAGATGCTTCCTCCAATTAAACTAAAGCACTGAATATTACAAACTTTTCAATTATAGCTAATGTCCATATGTTACCATGCATGTTGATAATACCTGCTAACTAGGCATATGAAGATCCGTTTTAGTCAATTTTATGGAGAATTCACAAATTAAATAATTCAAAAGGAAATAAATAAAAATTAACTTGTTTCGAAAATAGGTTTGAAATACGTCTCAGGAGTGAAAACTCCTTACTCAGCTATCTTTTACCAATTTCAACTTTTTAGTCAAACACAAAAACGCAAAATATTTTTGTAATTTTTGAAAAAATTTCAATTTTTTTTTTCGAAAAATTTTCGACTAAAAATAAAAACAACACACCACTAAAAACAAGATACGGATCAACTAATTCCCTCCCTCAAACCTAAATGAGACATTGTCCCCAATGTCTTAAACAGTAGAAGAAGAGTTTAGAAGATAGTACCTGGTTAACTGAAATTCTACACGAAAAGTTAAAGGTTAAGATCGAGATTAATCCGACGCCTCTTACCACGATCATCCTCGGACCAATTTATCTTTGAAATGATAGGGTCAATTTGTGGTTCATAGGCTAAGATTTGGTCAATTAGATCCGGAGCAGTTCTGGCAGTGAAGATGAGTTCTTTTAAAGGTTTTGACATAAACCCATTTCTCCGGGCATCATCAAGAAACACACAAAGAAAATCATAAAATTCTTCAACGTTGTACAGTCCAAGCGGTTTCTGGTGTATGTTCAGGTTCGCCCAAGATAACACTGTAAAAATTTCCTCCAATGTACCCAAGCCACCTGACAAAGCAATAAATGCATCAACACGATTAATCATTTCCACTAGTCGCTCGGACATACCTGGCACAATAAGTTCCTCTATGTTTGATGGTCCAATAAGATTCGCCTCTGCCAAAGGTTTTGGGATGATTCCAAAAACGTGACTGCCTCCCTTCTATACGGCCTTTGAAACGATCCTCATTAGTCCAAGATTGCCTCCGACATATACTAAGTGCATATTCCTTGCAGCTAAGACTCGAACCAATTCTTGTGCTGCTTCTACGCATTATGGCTTAGTACCAACACTAGTACCGCCAAACACACAGATGTTTTCAACTCGTCTTCTATAAGTGGCTTCCATGTTTTACTCTGGATGTCTTCAAAAGTGAAATGATGAGTTGAATTTATAACACCTGAAAATGGTGAGTAAAATAATAGCACTAGTACCTGTCAAATGACAATGATTAGTTAACAGTAAAATAAATCGTGATAGTAAAAAAAGTCTGGATCCTGTCGGAGAAAATAAAAGAAAACAACAAATCAAATTACAATTATTAGGAAAAGACAAAGAGATATCATATATACAAGAAAAGTAGCGGCTTGATTGACGTCTATGCGTCAGAGACAAGCTTCTCATCCAATTTTCTTATAAATTGGCAAACAGTGTCTTTTTGAGTCAGAATCCCGAGACTTAATTGTTGTCTTTCTCTTTTTGGAATTGTGTATGCAATTTGCGAATGGCTATATGAACATATCCACTGGGATGCATCTCAAGAGTTGAAGATATATCATCTACAGACTCCTTACTCAAGCCATCCCTAATGAATTTAATTTTATCTACGCGATTATCAGACACCATTCCTAAATAACGACAACGAGTATTGCAATTCCAGCGTGCACATTTATAACAAACACCCATTTGCTTAGCTCTACGTTTCTTTGCATAGGTGCTTCTTCCAAAACCAGGCAGATGTGAAATAAAAGAGTCAGAAGACTCACCTGCCAATCGGACCCGTGCTTCAATTACCCAACGAATATCATTAGGAACACCATGGATTGTTAGTAATCTCATCTGTTCCAAGCGAGCTTTGTAAACTTTCATCAGAGAGTTTTGAGGGAGAGAAGGAAATTGCTTGTGAAGATTTGCGAGAACTTCTTCCATCGTGAAATGACTTTACTTGCAAAAATTAAATACAAAAAATTAAAACACACCAGATCACAATATATACACAAATTGTATGGGTTGCCTCCCTGCGAGCTCTAAGTTTAACGTCGTCAGCTAGACGTGACTTCTCGAACGTTAGGATGGATCTGAAAGTGTGACACTTTTTTTTGTCGCTCAAATGATTCTCCCTAGTAGTGCTTAACACGCTTATTTTTAACCTTGAAAGTTTTGTTGGAGTCAGGATCACGTATCTCAACGGCTCTGTCTGGTAAAACCTTGGTGATCACAAATGGACCTGACCACCGTGATTTTGGCTTCCATGGGAATAATTTCACCCTAGATTTGTTTAACAGTACCTTCTTCCCTGGTTCCAGTTGTATGCGCACTAACTTCTTATCTTGTCTCTTCTTGGCATTTTCTTTGTATGGCATCCTCAAAAGGCTGATTGTGAAATTCCTCCAATTCGTTGAGCTAGTGGAACTTTTTCTCTTTTGTTGCTTGTAGTGCAAGAATTGGCTTTTTCAGTGCAAAAGACGTTTTATCTTCAGGCTCCACAGGCAATTGACATGTTTTAAGTTTGTCAATAGAACTTTGCATTGCATTGGAGTTTTGAATGATACTGTGTATCACATCAAGTCTGAAACATTCCTCATTCTTTTCATCTTCTGGGAAATTCATGGCCATGAAAACATTGAATGTTACTTCTTGGTCCTGTACCCTCATGGTTAATTCTCATTTTTGTACATCAATAATGGTTCGACCTGTAGCCAAGAATGGTCTCCCAATGATGATTGACACGTCTGTGTCTTCCTTCATATCAAGGACAATAAAATCTGATGGGAAAATGAATTTGTCAACCTTGACCAGCACATCTTCAACTACGCCTCTTGGAAATACGAGTGTTCTATCAGCAAGTTATAGAGAGACTGAAGTGGGCATTGTTTCTCCAATCTGCAGTTTCCTGAAAATAGAAAAAAAGGCATCAAGTTAACACTTGCACCTAAATCACACAAAGCCTTACCAAAGTCATGTTCTCATATGTGCAAGGAACATTGAAACTGCCATGATCTTTCAATTTTGGGGGTAGCTTCCTCTGAATGATGGCACTCCATTCTTCTGTCAATGGTATTGTCTCGTAATCTCCCAATCTCCGTTTTCGTGAAAGAATGTCTTTCATGAATTTTACATAGCTGGGCATTTGTTCCAAGGCTTCTACAAATGGAATGTTGATGTGCAGCTTTTTGAACACCTCCAGGAAACGAGCAAACTGCTTGTCCAGTTTGTTTTTCTGAAGATGCTGAGGAAAAGGTGGAGGTGGAGTGATCTGTTCTTTTTCCTTTGCTTCTTTTTCCTCCATCTGTTTCTTTGTTTCTTTTGGAACTTCCTCATCAGTTGTTTTAGCTCCAACATCTTTGTTGATTTCATTACCGCTTTTTAACATGATGGCATGACACTGCTCATTCTCTCGGTTCCTTGGATTTGGTTCTGTGTTGCTGGGAAGATTACCGGCGGTCTGTAACTCTGAGCATTGGCCAGTTGTCCCATTTGATTCTCCAGTGCTTTGATAGAGGCTGAATGGCTTTGATTCAATGCTACTTGATTTTGAATTATAGCTGCTAAAGCATCGTATTTTGCTTCTTGCTTTTTTAACTGTGCCAGCACTTCTATTATTCATGGTTCTTTGTCATACTCATGGCCTTTGTTCTATTGCTGGAATCCAGGTGGTTGATAGTTCTGTTGTTGGAATCCAGGTGGTGGATTGTTCTTTTGTCCTGAATTGTTGCTCCATAAAAAATTCGGATGATTCCTCCACCTTGGGTTGTAGGTGTTGGAATATGGATTGTTCCCATGTCTGTTGAAATTGTTGACATAGTTCACTGTCTCTTCTTGTTGGTTGTAAGATTCTGACTCAGGTACTCCTCCAAATGGTGAACTTGTGGATCCACCATTAACTTTCATGTTAAGAGTTTCCAGATTTTTGCAAATCACATCCAGCTTGGAATTCAGTGTTGTGTTGGCTCCAACTTCATAAATTCCTGTAATTATTTGGATCATGCTCTTTTCTGTTGGCCATAAAGAATTGTTGTTGGCCATTTCTTCAATTAAGTCACAGGTCTGATCTTCTCATTTTGCCATCAAAGCTCCTCCAGCAGCAGCATCAATTGTGGTTCTCATTATTCCAGAAAGTCCATTGTAGAAGGTTTGGACTTGTAGCCACTTTGCGATCTCATGATGAGGACATTTCCGGAGTAAATCTTTGAATCTTTCCCAAGCTTCGCAAAGGGATTCTGAATCTTGTTGCACGAAGGATGTGATGTCATTCCTCAACTTTGCAGTTCTGACTGGTGGAAAGTACTTTGCAAGGAATTTGGTGGCTAGAGTGTTCCAAGTTGTGATGGAACCTGGTGATAGTGAATGTAGCCAAGCTTTAGCTCTGTCCTTCAAGGAGTATGGAAAAACATGCAGTCTCATTGCTTCTTCAGCTGCTCGGTTGTAATTGAAAGTACCGCAAACTTCCAGGAAGTTGCTGATGTGGGAATTAGGATCTTCAGTTGCATTTCCCCCAAACTGTACTGAGTGCTGAATCATCTGAATGCATGTTTTGATGTCACACGCATTTGCTGGTAAAAGAGGAAATACAATACAGGAAATGAAGTCGTCGACCACCGGAATGGTTCTGTCTCGAATGGGTATCGGTGGTGCAACTTCCAAAGGTTCAGGTTCCATGTTGAGTAAAGCTTTTTGGCCTTCTCGTCTTTCCCTTCTCAACTGTCTGATGGTTCTTTCAATTTCTGGGTCAAGCGGTCGGAGTTCAAAGCTTCTGGTTCGTCTCATGTAGTTTCTAAGAACCTAAAACACAAGAAAACAAAAACAATAAGTAAAAAGAAATTAGATACAAGTAACGTATCTAACCCCAAAACTAATAGTGAAAGATAAATAAGTCCCCGGCAACGGCGCCAAAAACTTGACCGGTGCTTACACACACGCGTATAACGCAAGCGCACGTATCGTTCAAGTAGTATAAAAAGTATCGATCCCACGAGGACTTAATACATAATCTATTAATTTTATGAGGTCAAATGATTACTAGTATCTAACAGGTTGTTTGATTGATTTGAAATGGTGATGATTCTAAATTTAAAAACAAGTAAATAAAATTGCACGAAAGTATGTTTAAGAAAATTCAATATTAGGAAACTATCTAGGGTTTTGAATCTTTCTAATATCTTTTTAAAGATGAAGTGGTTATTTCATGTTTGTGTAATAAATCGGTTTACTAACCTGGAACACTAAATTATGTGAAAGCCTTTGTCGATGGTCAGACGCAAATACCCAGTATAACCCAATTGAACCATATGTCTATGTCAACCAAATTACCTGGATTCATTAAGTTTAAGTTCCAATTATGACTACCCTCGCCCGACAGGTATATGTCTATCCTGTAAGGAAATCTATTAAAGGGTTATATATCCTCAAGGAAGATCGTGGGCTATTAAGTCTAAGGCTGAAATCTAAAATTCCTTTTTCAAGTTTATTTTAAATTTACCAGATCAATCTTATTAGTGGCCAATTAACAAGACGCATTAAGCTTAAGACTTAATAAGTAAACCTTTAAATTACCCAAACTATAAAATAACCCCTTATAAACCGGTGATATTAGAATTCATCACAACCCCAGATAACTAACTTAGTTACGACACATAACTAGGGCTAGTAAAAACTTAAATAAAATAAAAGACATAAAGTAAAATGCTGAAAGTAAATTGCTGAAAAGTAAATGACGGAAAGTAAATGTTGAAATTAAATACTGAAAATTAATGTTGAAAAGTAAATGCTGAAAGTAAATTACTGAAAAGTAAATGCTGAAAGGAAATTGCTGAAAAGTAAATGCTGAAAGTAAATTGCTGAAAAGTAAATAAAGTAAAAGTATAATAAAAGAAAATGATGAGGTAAAAAGATTCACTTTTATTACTTCTATTTTAGATATCTCCCTTAATATAATATATTAACTTTGCATGATAATTACCAACCAGCCATATATGCGGTATCCAGATTAAGTCAAATTAATAATTAATTACCAACCGACCAATCAGGCGGTATCCAGTTTAGTCTGGTTAAAACCAATTTAAATAATTACCAACCGACCAATATGGCGGTATCCTCGTTAAGTAAGGTTTTAACTAGTTTATATATTATAATTAAGGGAGATTAATCTAAATATTAGTAATAAAAGTTTTACCTTTTACCCCAGCAAAGGGGAGTTACCTCCTCATTACTGAAAAGTAAAAACTGAAAATTAAAGAAAGAAAAGTATTGTGCGTAAAAGTAAATTACGGAAAGTAAAAACTGAAAAGTAAAGAAAAGAAAGTGCGAAAGTGAAAATTAATTATTGAAAGCTATAAATAAACAAACAAGATACAATCTTATTAGTATTCTTAAGGAATTCCTTAGAAGAAAGTGTGAATTTACAAATGAAATGGCTTGGTATTTATAGGCAAAATTTTGCCTCCATCAAATCATCCACCAAATCCATTATTAATTGCTCCACTAATTGCTCCACCAAATCCATTAATAATTGCTCCACTAATTGCTTATCATGTTTGGTGGTGATTTGATAAATTTTATTATTTATTTATTATGATTGAAAATGACTTTAATAATTATACACAACACACTTCTGAATGGTTCATCAATTTTGGGTATTAAATCTTCAGAATTTGAAATTATTTTGTCTTTCAAAGTTGTAGATCTTTGAGTCTTATTTAATTTGGAACTTGAATCAGCTCAATCTGATATCGGAGTAAAAAGTTATTCTCAAAATACGATAGATGCGCAAAACTGTAATTTCCAAAACTTCAAGTTTCCAATCTCCAAAATTAATATGTCAAGTCCAATTTTTGCCCTTATTTGACCCATATTTCATCCTAAATGATTTCATTGTGTCCCAATATTATTTTATCTGCAAAATAAATTAAAACACATCAAAACGTTCATCAAACCCAAGAAACTAAACAAATTATTAAGTAAAATGGGCGGTAAATATTGATATATTTTCCGCTCATCACTTGCCGCAATGACCCCACAATTTCATCGTCAAAATAAGGGATTGGATCCCTATGAAATGATTTTGAAATTGATGGACCTTCATCGATCTAACCTTAGATCGCAGAGGTATGAATTGCAGAAGAAACTCTTTCGCTCTCGCATGTCAGAGGGTATATCTGTTGAGCATCATGTATCACAGATGATTGCTGACATCGAACAGCTGAGACAGCTAGGCATAGTCTTCGAGGCTGAGAGTTCCATAGATTTGATCTTACAGTCTCTTCCTGACAGCTGGAGCGGGTTCATCATGAACTACAATATGATGAACCAAGAAAATACTATTGGAGAGTTGATGACAATGCTTAAAGAAGCAGAAAAAGAGCTTTTGAAGGGCAAGAAGCGTGAGGCACACTTCGCTTCGACATCTCAGAATGCCAAGACTTGGCCAAAGGCTTCTGGAGGTGTGAAGAACAAGAAAAAGAGAAAGGGCAAGGCCAAATCATCAAAGTCTTCTGGGAAGGCAAGAGACAAATCCCAAGATATCTACCTACATTGTGGGAAACGGGGTCACTGGAAGCGTGACTGCCGTGAGTACATGGCGCACATGAAGGAAGTGAAAGCGGGCAAGGCACCAGCTTCAAGTATGTTTGTTATAGAAATAAACATGTCTACTTCTAGTTTTAAAAATTGGATTTTTAATTCTGGTTGTGGTACTCATATATGTACTGATATGCAGGATTTGCAGATTAGCAGGAGACTGGCTTCAGGAGAGATCGACCTCCGAGTTGGAAATGAGACTAGAGTCGCTGTTTTGGCTGTTGGGACCTACATTTTGGAACTGCCCTCGGGGCATGTACTTACTTTATCAGACTGTTATTATGTACCTAGTTTGACTAGAAACATTATATATGTATCTTGTTTAACCCAATGTGGGTATACTTTTGTATTCAGAAACACCGGGTGTTTTGTTTATAAAAATGATTTTTGGGATATGTAGTGCTGATATTAATAATGGTCTTTATATTTTGAATATAAATAAATCTCAAACATATAACATGACAAATAAAAGGCTTAAATTAAGTAACAAAAATGAAACTTATATGTGGCATTGTCGTCTGGGACACATTAACAAGACTCGTATATCCACACTTTCGAAGAGTGGATACTTGGACGGATTTGATCCAAATTCATATGACGTTTGCGAATCTTGTTTATTAGGCAAAATGCCTAAAACGCATTTTTGCGGTAAAGGTGCACGTGCCACCGAACTGTTAGCCCTCGTTCATAGTGACGTATGCGGGCCCATGTCTAGCCAGGCTAGAGGTGGATATGAATACTTCGTAACTTTTATGGATGATGCATCGCGTTATGGTTATGTGTATCTTATGAAACACAAGTCGGAAACCTTTGAGAAATTCTAAGAGTTTCGACACGAAATAGAAAAACAGACCGGTAAAAATATTAAAACATTACGGTCGGACCGTGGTGGAGAATACTTAAGCAATGAGTTTCTCGATTACTTGAAAGAGTATGGTATTCTTTCGCAGTGGACTCCTCCTGGAACACCTCAATTAACGGTGTGTCCGAACGGAGAAACCGAACTTTATTCGACATGGTAAGGTCTATGATGAGTCGCACTGAGCTACCAATTTCCTTCTGGGAATATGCATTGAACAGTGCAATACTTATTTTGAATAAGGTTCCATCAAAGACTGTTCAACAGACTCCATATGAAATATGGACAGGAAAGAAACCGGGTTTCTCATTCCTGAAGATTTGGGATTGCTGGGCATACGTTAAATGTTTGGATGGTACTAAACTAGAACCTAAATCGGATAAGTGCTTATTTGTAGGTTATCCTAGGGAAACCAAAGGATATTACTTCTACAACCCATAGGAGAACAAGGTATTTGTTGCTCTACATGCGGTTTTCCTTGAAAAGGAATTCCTAAATGCAGTGGTAAGTGGGAGGAAAGTAGAACTCGATGAAAATCAGAGTGATATTGTTCCTGTCACCAATTCCTTAACGGAACACGAACAGTTCATCAGGGATGAAACTGTACCACAGTCTTCTAATACACAAGAACCGTGTAGGTCGAAGAGAGTCAGAAAACAACCTGAGAGGTATGGGTTTCTGATCTCACCTCACATAGATATTAATCTTATTAAGGATAATGAGCCGGCTACGTATGAGGAAGCGATACAAGGTATCGACTCCGCTTTATGGCAAGAAGCCATGAAGTCCAAAATGGATTCCATGTATACCAACCAAGTTTGGACACTGGTTGATGCACCTGATGGATGGTAATTATATCACTATTTCCCACCCATTTGACCTAATATTTTGAATAGTTTCTTGAGTTTTGTGAATATTTTGATGTGTTTTATGTTATTTTGTAGATAAATAAAGTTTCAGGACATTCTGGAGGTGATTTTGGGCCAAAGCAGTGAAAATCAGACAAAAAGGGCAAAATGGTCATTTGGCGCGTCGCGACGTCTAACATGCGCCGCTTCATGCTAACATGCGTCGGTGACACGTGTCAGAATCTGAGAAGTTTGACTTTGCTAATGTGCGCCGGACTTTACTAACGTGCGACATGCCACGTGTCAACATCACAGCCGATTATGCTAACGTGCGTCGTGCCACGTGTCGTCATCCTACGGTGCCGACAATCGCCATCGCCATGTGTCACCCCACGTGTCAGCCACGTCATCTTCATGTCAGCAGAAGACTGAGTCAACTTTGCCACGTCATCATCAATCAATCATAACGCGCCATGTGTCGCACTCCTACGGTGCCGACAATCACTATCACCACGTGTCACCACGTCATTGCCACATCATCACCACGTCAATGCCACGTCAGCACAATGATTGAATTAATCATCCACATCGCCACGTCATCAGATAAGAATCTGTGCGGATTAATCAGCACGTGACACGTGTCCGAGTCGCGACGCAAGAACAACTTGCTCGTCGCGACGCGGAGACCCTATCGACGCCTATAAATTCAGCTCTAAATTTCAGTTTCAGATGTACCATCCTCTCTGAATTCTCTGATGTAAATAAGAAGTTTGTATCTAGTTTAGTTTAAATTTCAGTTTTGTAATTAATTTTTAGTTACTTTCTTTACTTTTTCAGTTTTTACTATTTAGCTATGAGGAGGTAACTTCCCTCTGCTAGGGTGAAAGGTAAAATTTTTATTACTGCTATTTAGATTAATCTCCCTTAATTATAATATATTCACTAATTAAAATTTGACTTAATAATGATACCGCTATATTGGTCGGTTGGTAATTCATTATAAACTGGTTTTAACCTGACTAAGCTTGGATACAGCATGGTTGGTTGGTTGGTAATTACCGCCTATATGGCTGTTTATGGACAAATATTGATACCGCCTTTATGGCTGGTCGGACTTAATTTGACTTAATCAGGTTACCGCCTATATGGTTGGTTGGTAAAATCATCACAAGTTAATATATTATATTAAGAGATATATCTAAATTAGTAGTGATAAAAGTGGATCCTTTTACTCTAGCATTTTCTTTTATTGTAATTTTCTTTATTTACTTTCCAGCATTTTACTTTTTAGTATTTTACTTTATGTCTTTTATTTTTAAGTTATTATTAGCCCTAGTTATGTGTCGTAACTACGTTAATTATCTGGGGTTGTGATGAATTTTAATATCACTAGTTTATAAGAGGTTATTTTATAGTTTGGGTAATTTAAAGGTTTACTTATTAAGTCTTAAGCTTAATGCGTCTTGTTAACTGGCCACTAATAAGATTGATCTGATAAATCTAAAATAAACTTGACAAATGAATTTTAGGTTTCAGCCTTAGACTTAATAGCCCACGATCTTCCTTGAGGATAGATAACCATTTACTAGATTTCCTTACAGGATAGACATATACCTGTCGGGCGGGGGTAACCACAATTGGAACTTAATCATAATGAATCCAGGTAATTTGGTTGACATGTACATATGATTCAATTAGGTTATACTGGGTATTTGCATCTGACCATCGACATAGGCTTTTGCATAATTTTGTGTTCCAGGTTAGTAAACCGATATATTACACAAACATGAAATAACCACTTCATCTTTTAAAAGATATTGGAAAGATTCACAACCATGGATAGTTTCTTAATATTGAATTTTATTTAATTTAATTTTGAGTAATTTTATTTACTTGTTTTTAAGTTTAAAACCATCACCATTCAATCAACCTGTTAGATACTAGTAATCATTTGAACTCATAAAATTAATAGATTAGGTATTAAGTCCTTGTGGGATCGATACTTTTTATACTACTTGAACGATACGTGCGCTTGCGTTATACGCGTGTGAAAGCACCGGTCAGCACCAGAAGGCGTAAAGCTTATTGGTTGTAAATGGGTCTTCAAGAAGAAGACGGACATGGATGGCAACATACAAACGTACAAAGCTAGGCTTGTAGCGAAAGGGTATCGTCAACGACATGGTGTCGATTACGACAAAACTTTCTCACATGTTGCCATGATTAAATCCATTCGGATAATGCTTGCTATTGCTGCATATTTCAATTATGAAATATGACAGATGGACGTCAAAACCACTTTTCTTAACGGAAACCTTTTGGAGGATGTTTATATGCAACAGCCTGACGGTTTTGTCGTACTAAAATATTCAAACAAGGTTTGCAAGTTAAATCGATCCATTTATGGATTGAAGCAAGCATCGTGTTTTTGGAACCAACATTTTGATGAGATCATAAAAGAATATGATTTCGTTCAAAACGAAGATGATCCTTATGTATATAAGAAGGTTAGTGGGAGCGCACTGACATTCATTGTTCTTTACGTTGATGATGTATTGCTTATTGGCAATGACATTCCCATGCTACAATCGGTGAAAGCTTGGCTTTCATTAAAATTCTCCATGAAAGATCTGGGAGAAGCATCTATAATTATGGGAATAAGGATCTACCAGGATAGATCTAGAAAGCTTCTTGGACTCTCCCAGAACTCGTACATTGACAAAGTGTTGAAGAGATTCAACATGGATCAGTCTAAGAGGGGACTATTGCCAGTGTCACATGGCGTCACTCTATCTAAGGACATGTGTCCTAAAACTCAAGATGAGAGAGACAACATGAGTCGGATCCCGTTCGCTTCTGCAGTCAGATCGATCATGTATGCCATGATATGTACGCGACCTGATGTCTCGTATGCTTTGAGCATGTGTAGTTACTATCAGGCCGATCCAGGTGATGGTCACTGGGTTGCGGTTAAGAACATCCTTAAGTATCTTAGACGAACTAATGATGCCTTCTTAATCTATGGAGATGGAGAACTTGAGGTAACTGGGTTTACCGATGCAAGCTTCCAAACCGATAAAGAAGAATGTAAGTCACAATCCGAGTACATATTTTGTTTGAACAACGGAGCAGTGAGCTGGAAATCTTCCAAGCAATAGACTATTGTTGATTCAACAATAGAAGCGGAATATATCGCTACAGTTGAGGCAGCAAAAGAGGCAGCTTGAATCCGTAAATTCCTAATTGGATTAGGAGTAGTTCCGTTAGCAGCTGAGCTCGTTCATTTGTATTGTGACAATAACGGGGCTATATCGCAGGCTAAAGAACCGCGGTCTCATCAACGATCCAAGCATGTACTTCGACATTTCCATCTGATTCGTGAGATCATACATTGTGGTAATGTGAGGATCGAGAAGGTCGCATCAGATGACAACATTACAGATCCGCTGACGAAGGCTATTTCTCAGCAAAAATTTGAGCGACATGTACATAGTTCAGGTGTTAGATACTTGAGTGATTGGCTATAGGCCAAGTAGGAGATTGTTGGACAATTATGATCCATAACGTCACTATTTGTAAAAGACATTGTGGTTTTTGTACAAATTAACTGTGACAAAGGAAATTGTTATTTTATCATTTTGTGATTAGATTACTCAAATATATAAATGATAAAAGTCCTTATGATTAGTTCCAGATTAATAAGATATGAGACAGTATCAATCCACGAAAGTTTAATCATTAAATATCTTTAGTCGTAGTATTATCGAGAATGGACATCGATAATACGGAATAGACTAGTATTGCACTTTTGCGCGTTATGGAAGCTTAACGGCATAGTTCTCATATATTTAAGTATTTGATACTTATGCAAGTGTGATAGGAGGTTGTGTTTGCCGATGGTACGGAAACAACTTCACTCTGGATAGACCCATCGGAATCCCATTGGTAGTATGACTATGTGTCTATAGGAATCCGAATCAGGGTAGGTGTATTTAGTCTTAACCTGAGACTTGTATCACTAATACTTGCGAAAATCAATACGCTTTGATTTTGGTCGTCCTGGGCTTTAACAGGTTCTGTGTACGCCTCTTATAGGTTTATTGAGAATCGTAGTGTATTGGGTGTGATGTCAAGATGGAAGTATCATTTCTTTCATATGGAGATGATGATCACGCAGGGATACAGAACTGGTACTCTAATATGTTGCAATTATCGGGATAATATGACAAGGTCATGATTATCCTATTAAAGAGACTAGTTTCTAGTGATCCGATATATGTTTCGTATGGGAAAGACACAATTCCAGCCCCAGGCCTAGCATGTGACATCTGATACTGGATCGCAATACACAATACTTAGTATACTACGCCTGGTATAGATTATGTATTCCTTAAAAGAATATTTCTGGAGAATTGGGTAGGCAAGATGCTTTGCTATAAGCCAACCATGTCTTGTAAATCGGTAAGAACGTGGTACCGGGTACGCACGTGTTCGGATAGTCCGACGATCGGATTTACTGTCAACATATCCAGGGATCTCATGGGTCGCTTCCCAAAGATTCACCGATGACGTTTGACTCGAACAGAATTAATCTGAGATTAATTATGAGAGAGATAAAATTAATCTAGGATTAATTACGGCAATAATTTATCTGGGATAAAATTCGAATAGAAGAGAGAGAACGATTAATTTAGAATTAATCGATTAAATAATATATTCGATATATTTATTGAAATTAGATTTCAAAGCGGAATTAAAATTGGATTTTAATTCGGGCAAACGAATTAATTTAGAATTAATTCGTAAGCGACTTTAATAATAATGTCGCAACAACAAATTCGTTAATTCAGAATTAAACGAACCCGGGCCCGAGCGAAGTTGTGTGTTGGATTGTTCGACTTAAATTCGGAATTTACAAGTGGTGTGACTCACTTGACTTACATCAACTAGTTTGACTAGTGATGGAAGTGGTTGATGATTAAATCAAATCTTGGATGGCTTGTTTTACACACCAACACCAACCAACACACTTTGATTATTTTATTCATTTGGAATGACATTTACCTAATTGGATTTTTGGTAAATGGTAATTGGATTTTGGAAATCAATTACAAAACATAAAAGTTGAAAAATCTCTCTCTCTTCCTCACCATTGCCGTGAGCTTCCCTCTCCCCTTTTGAAATTTTGTTTCAAAATTTTGTTTCAAAATTTCTTCTTGCTAGCACACTCAAGGAGTCAACCAATGTGTTAGGAAAACTAATCCCAAGAGTTTGGAACACTATGAGAAGCTTGGAGCTCTTCATCAACATCAAAAGTTTTGAACTTCATACATCCATCCAACCAATCAATGTAAGTTTTTCCTCAACTTCTTTTAATATTCACACTAATCATGACTTAGAAGATCCTTGGCATGTTCTAGGAACCTAACAGCCTAGACATTACTTCATTCCCTTCATTCCTTTCATTTATAGACGTTTGCCCAGACATGTGTTATTCCATCCTTTCTAGATTCTGCCAGATTTTATCATGGCTCTTTGTTATTATACCTGTAAAAGTAGCTAGTTCAGCACTGAAATTATAAGGTGAACTTGTATTACATGATACTCCAACAACATGTCCTACCTGAAGTTTAGTTCTCTTGACTGTGGATTTCAAGAGGCGTCATGTTCATCTCAATTTGCTCCACCAGGTGTGGTACGATTCCTTAATGTCTTTGCTCTAATGTTGTATGAGCAACCTCCACATCTGATGTGACAACATATTTTCCAACATTACTTCTCATTTTCGGATGCATCCTGTTAGTGGCACAATCGTCACTGTTAGATCGCGATCCAACAATCGCGATTTTAAAGAAACAAAAAAAAAATTATTACTACTTAGCACATGTGTCGTTATATAATAATCCAACGACCTGTGTGATTCCACCTGGCAATATTGGAGAGGCTGTAAAATTTATTACATGTTCCAAGCTCACGTAAGAATGGCGTTGTTGAGGTTGGCTACTATCATTTCACTCTAATTTCTTTTATCTCCTTTTAAGGATTGAGATTTAACCAAGATAAATTCAATGATCATTATCTTGACAACACATTAATGAAATTGATGAGTGACTTTTGTGTTGTCAAGATAATGACCATTGGATTTATCTTGGCTAAATCCTAACCCTTAAAATGAGATAAAGGAGATAGAGTGCAAGGATGATAGTCATTCCCAGCGTTGTTGATAACGCCATCACAGTTTCCCAACCCTACCTCCCCCATACATGAAAAACAATACAGTGAAAATATTGAAATAACTTTAATGATAAGTATGTGTATGAGTGTTATTGCCTAGACCTGGCCATGGTTCGGTTCGGTTCGATTCTAGCATCAAATCGAACCATTCAGTTCTACAGAATCGAACCAAACCGACATCGGATTGGGAAAATTAGTTCGGTTCCTTATATTTTATAAGGGAAAAAAATTACGGTTCTAAATTATGTGAAACCGTAATCGAATCGAAAGTGATTTTAATTCGATTTCGATTTTAAAATTGGAATCGAACAAAATCATAACATTACGATTTCATTACCGTGAAAAAAAAAGCTCTCTCGGGCTGGGGCCCCAACGTGGGTGAAAATTATATTATGTGCCGGGTGTATATGACATATCTCTCACAGCTGACGAGCCCCATAACTATGTGGGATCCGCCTGCTATGAGAGATATGACATATACATCCGGCACATGATATACCACATCCAAAGTGGGAAGCGGCTATTGTTGCCTCTTAATAATTTAAGGTCACATCATCGAGGCACGGTAAAGAAGGTTGATTTCACTGACCTTTTAGATCGTGACATAAGACTAACATATTCTTAATCAATTGACACTTAGCATGTGTGATTAATTGTAGAACTCTAGATAATCGCACGTGTAAAGTTGGTGGGGCCTGAGAGGACAAGGACATTGGAAAAAGAGCCAGCAATATTATGCATCATGTGGGGCCCACGTCTACTCAGCTCCAAGCTTGGTGCTTTCAACTTTTTATTATTCACGTGGGGCCCAATACATTACTCATTCAACTCCTAGTTCTAGTTGGGAAAGAAACGACAATTGGTGGTCCTTCAACTCTACAGACATCCATGCATTGTCCGCTTTTAATGATTATTTTAGGGGCCTACCGGTCTCTTAACGCTATGCCCCCATGGTTTCAAATATTTTTCTTTTTCCCCAATAGTTTCTTATTATGTGATTTATGTGCTATCGTTTTAATCTTTTTTTTTTTTTAAATCCTTATAAATTTCATTATCAAACCATTCATTTTGGTCTTAAGCAAAGTAAATAAAATTCTCGATTGTCTCATACTCTTACAACAAACGTACTCTTTGGATTCGAACTCAAGACCTCAATATGAGATCCTAAATTCTACACCACTAAATCACGCCTCTTGGGACACTATCATTTTAAACCATTTGCCCTATTTAAAGATTTTCTTTTTGAAGTATTACTAAAAAAATTCTAATAACAACATAGATAGTTAGCTGACATTGGTTTCACCATCGTTACAAAGCATGTTTAAAATGTTGTTAAGATTTAACTTTTTTTATTAGAAATAATTGTTTATGTCAATTTATTTTGTTGGATATGACTTAGGCTTCTGCCTATTGCTCTCCATCTGAGTTATATCTCCATTTGCAGTCGAAGGGGATTTATTGTTGATTGATTTTCCTTCTTATTGAAATAATTTAAGAATTTATTAATTTTGTTAACCTTCAAGTGTCATAATCCCAAAAGATTTAACCAGCATTGTTTAAATATAAATCAATCATACCAATCAGCACATTGATATTTCATATGCTAGTATATGAAATCAATTTGTCAATTTTAATTATTTGAAATTATTTGAATTGGGTGTTTTTCATTAGTTTATTATTTGTGATGAAGTCGATAAACTGTAATAGTTGTTTTACTGAGGGATTAATATTTCTTATTCATAAAGTTATTATTGATTGGTTATTAACTTATTATAATAAATAATGCTACAAAGTATCCCTCCGATAGTGACAAGTGGAAACGAAGAAATTGATCAAACTATGAATGAGAATAAAGAATATGAACCGATCGATAAAATTATTTGATCCAATGAATTGGAATAATGTCGATAAAAAAATGCAGAGATTTATTGGTTGAAAATGATCCAATAAAAAATAATGTTCAAATTGTTCCAATTATATGTTTGTGGTTGTTTTTATCGAAAAAATAATTGTCTTATACTTATATTCACTTTTCCATTAACAATTAACTTAGGGCACATGGGTTCTATATAAGGGACATATAGATTAAAGCTTAAGTTTGCATCCATTAATGAAAATTTGTAACTATTTATTTTTAATTTAAACATTCGAATGAAAACACACATCTCTAAATAAAATAACATCTTAAATGATGTATTTTATTCACTTATGGACATATCTTATCATAAACTCATACATGTACAAATTCGATTAATCGAATCCAAATTCGGTTCACCGAACTTCAGAGTTTCAAAAAAATATATACTATCCCATCCATAGTTTTTGGTTACCTGAACTTTCAATTTTTTTTTTAATTTGGAATTTCTCACAATTTCTCACTTCAGCTTTGAAATATTACTCATAATTAAAATTTCCAAATATTAAAATGGATGTGCTTTTCTGCACCCCATTCCCACAAGGTCATTTGTCAATTTTGGGATCTCGACGGAGGTGTCTGGAGTCTTACTCTCCTGAACGATCCCACACGATTTTATCACCGCAGAGAGCTTCATCCACGTAAACGTGGCGGTTAGTGGGCCATATGACTGACTCTCACTGTGACTCTATGGAGCGTTAAGGTTATTGAGTGGCATATAGGCTCTGGTTGCGACTCAAACCATGGATCTCTTCATCCATATAAGATTTGTAGTCGCAACCATAGTACCACTAGGCCAATTATCATGGCCCTCATGGTGTCACTCCAGCACAACAAGGTCATGGGGGAGAACCTCCGACCTCATGCCATTCATAATAATAATAAGATCTTGGTGAAACGAATCCAACCCCGAACCAATATAATCACTTGGCCACAAGGGAAAAATCCATCATTGTGCCATTCATACTATACTCGGGTCTCAGTGGGACGTACCAACCCCGAACCATTTAATAAACATGGCCACATGGGAATGATCTTTTATTGTTCCATTCATATAGTAATAGGGTCTCGGTGGGACGTATCCAACCCCGAGCCAATATAATCACTTGGCCACAAATGAAAGATCCTTCTTTGTGCCATTCGCACAATAATAGGGCCTCAGTATGACGTACCCAACCCCGAGTTATTCAATAAACTTGTCCATAATAAAATGATCATTCGTACCATTCGTACAATAATAATGCCTCGATGGGACGTACCCAACCCCGAGTCTTTCAATAAACCTGGCCACAAGGGAATGATCTCTCCTTATACCATTCATACAATAATAGGGTCTCAGTGGGACGTACCCAACCTCGAGCCAATTGTTGACGGTTGTTTTTCATTCGAATGGTAGAATAGAGAATTCACCTCTCGTATAAACATCTTTTAACTGTGAATTTATTTGGTTAGTAGGAAACTACATAAACTTGACAAGCAGATAGAGTAAACATATAGATTTATTGATTCGGCGGAGAATAGCACTAACCCACATCTACGGGAGAAAAAGATATATTTTATTATTGCTCGGGGTCAAGATTGACCCGAGCTACAATTTGAGGAATGAACTAGTACGGTAATAAGGCACATTGAGTCTTACACAAGCTCGTTATAATTCTCTCAAGTGGTCGGGTAACTCACAAACTTTCTCTCTCTATCTCTAGTTCTGAAGCTTTTTGGCTTTAACAAGTAGTGAAAATCCAAAGATTGTCAACCCCTGAATTTGTGATTTCAACCCCTTTATATAGGCTCTCATAACTATTATTGCAACTGACATTGACATCAACATGCGTCACTTAATCATCATTGTTACCCTTGAGTCATTACTTCTGCCAACTTCTCAGTCTATCAAATAAGACAATTCTTCTACTATTGTACCGACCTATGACGGCCTATAACGGCTCTGTTTTGTCACTGTACCGGCATATGGTGGCTAGTAGAGGTTACTTTCAATGAGAACTAATGTTTTCCCACCATCATCATTAGCCTTCTAGAAGCATATCTTCCTAAGTATGGCATAAGTCATATGACTCTAATACAGGTCGGCATGTGATCACATATTCGTTTCTCGAGTCGGTATACCGAGACAGATGATACTCATCAAAGTTCCCTCCAATTCTTTTCAGCAGGTCGAGTTTCACAGACAATGACCTCATCGAGTCGAGCTCTGTAAACTCTGGAAACCTCAAATCTTCGCTCTTCATGTGATCGGGTCGGTATCACAACTTACTTCATCCTCAAGACGCTCTATTCTCGGGATTGATCATTTGTATCAAGAGGTCGGGTCATCCTGTCAGATCTCATCCCTCTCTGGCCCTTAGGCCTTTGCCACCTCATTTTTGACGATGTAATCTCCACTCTACTCTTCCTCGGTGTTTGAACCTTTCTCGGGGTAAAAAAAAAAACCACCATCAACAGTTGTCTTACTGAGTCAGTAATACTTTCTTATTCAGAAAGTTACATGGATAGAAAAGATATATGGCTCACGTCGCAACCATGACCTATATGTCACTCAATAACCCTAACGCTGCATAGAGCCACGATGAGAGTCGGACATATAAGTCCATTAACCGCTACGTCTATGTGGATGAGGCTCACTGCGATGACAAAACCGTACGGGATCACTCAGAAAAACAAGACCCTCGGGAACTTCCGTTGATATCACAAAGTAGACAAATGACCTCGTGAGAAGAGAGGTGCAGAAAACACCTTCATAAGGTATCAATTTATATATTTATATGAATTATTTAGATTCTAAAATCAAACGAGTAATATGTTAATAATTTGGAATTGAGTCTTTATAATGTCCCAATACTCTAGAATGAGTTTAGTGTATGTCTTAACTCTCATTCTCATTTAATCTATATTCATTGTTTTGTGTTATATATATATATATATATATATATATATATATATATATATATATATATATTATATATATATATATATATATATATATATATTATGAATAATAAAAGATAAAATTACTCTTGTTTTTCCTAAAAACAAATGGCCCAATTGAAGGAAACCAGTAGTAATAAGGAATAAAAAGTTAGAACCATCAACCAACAACCATGTATTCCCCAAAGTGTCTAGGAGAGGAGAATAGAATCTAACTAGGGCAAAACTAATGAAAAAAATATACAAACCTAGGGGCCAACTGTCAAATAAGTAATAATATTTGTCGCCAAATGACAATATTTATTAATTTTAATTTTCATGAAAGAGATGCATCATAAATGCGGTGGGCCATTAGATTAAACCACCGGATTTGTGATAATCGCCGTTGATTTTAAATAGGCCCCGCTCTCATAGCCGTTTCTGATAGACCAACCAAAATTCGCCACCTGGCAAAAAGAACACCTGATTGGTATAGTGTAACTCTTTAGCGTGGTCATTAATTCACTTAATTTACCCAAGTCAACTTCTGTTTATAGGCCACGTCTCTCTGTATGTATGTGTATATATATATATATGTCTCTTGCCACTGCACTTTCCATCTTCTACCACTAACTTGTACGGCTACTGTTATTTGATCTAACAGGCGCAACTTAGCAACCGGAACCAGATACAGCTAACCTTACCATAGGCGATGTCTTACTATTACGCCGGGTGCGCAGATTACCAAGAGCCCCACTTCCTTGAAGCTTGTTTCTTGTGCCGTAAGCCACTTGGCTGTAACTCAGACATCTTCATGTACAGGTTAGATTCAACACAATTTGCTTCTATTCAATCAATTTTTTTTTTATTCGTAGGAAATCCGAGATACCAAGATGTGAATTTTCATAGAATCATATCAATCGATTTTTTTTTTTTTTGTTTATTTGATTGATTGGGTCGGCTTGAATACTAAAATATGAAATATTGATGGAAAATTGCAGAGGAAACACGCCGTTTTGCAGCAAAGAGTGCAGGGAAGAACAGATAGAGATAGATGAAGCCAAAGAGAGGAGCCGGAACAAGTCATCTTCTTCATCAGCTATAAAATCAGAATCTAAGAACTCAACGCCCAGCAAAACTGTACGGACGGGGACAGTTGCTGTCGCCTGAACCCGGCCAAATTTAAAAGTCTCTCTTTTTTTTTTGGGTTTTTGTTGAACAAAATTGAAGGAAATCGAAATCCCACTTATTATGATCAAAGGTTTGATCTGTAAATGCATCAATGGCGGGATAAGTCGGTGAGTGAGGGTGATGAAGGGGAAAATGAGATCAATCAGAGAATTTTTCTTTTTCGTTCTTTATAAGAATTAAGAGGAACCCGCATCCTTTAAGATATGTGTGTTATTTTATTTCTGTAATGATGTGATGATCTCATGTTCTTAAATTTATTTTCTCTCGTGTAAAAATTAAGTTAATTGAAAAATATTATCAAAATTAAAAGAAACAATATTATATTAATATAAATTTACATAATCTTAAATTTTACTAATTTTTTTTAAAAAAAATTAAAATTATACGAATTGTTTTCAAGTATTCCTCAGAATTCTTACTCATTGGATAATTTGTATTTGTATGTATTGGACCATGTGTATCTATTTCTGCATTAAGGTCTCAATTAATGTATCTCTCTACAGAGTCCGGCCTACTAAGTGATATATTGTCTGCTTCTCAGCAATCGATTTAAACCCATCCAAAAGACTTTTAACTCTTTACCTACAAATAATATTATAGCCAATTACTCAATCAATGTGCCAACTAAAATATTGGATTGTAATAAGAATAGATTGTAATATCACATGTTGTTTGGGATAAAATTTAGATATCTTCTTATAAGTAAGAGTCTGGATGGATTTGAACTCATGCCAATAATAAAATTACGAGGGTTGGAGGGCCAACAATAACCATCCA
Source organism: Zanthoxylum bungeanum (assembly GCA_019454045.1). Lineage (NCBI taxonomy): Eukaryota > Viridiplantae > Streptophyta > Magnoliopsida > Sapindales > Rutaceae > Zanthoxylum > Zanthoxylum bungeanum. The sequence continues at coordinate 90,649 of SKCR01026627.1, read as the reverse complement.
TAACCTATCAAAACAGATAATATTTGTTTAGGGTTTGGATCCATGCCAATGATAAAATTGCGAGAAGTCAGAACAATTCAGAGTACATTCAATATCTCTCCACCAACACAGTGACTGATGCGGGATCAGATATTTCATCAACTCTGCTGATGCACTACCCCGTCGCTTTATATAAAACTTTCAAAAACCGATTGTCGGGAAACTCATCTATGATATTTCCTCATAACTTTATATGTGCGATAACGTGCTCTAAATGCACAGTACTCTTAAGGTGCACCACTCATCTTCTCTTATCTCTTTACTGAAGCTCAACATTTTGAACTTTTTACAAACCCTAAATCTCTACAGTTCCCCTCGTTTCGACGAAACTGTAAATCATTCTCTGATGATTTAATCAGTTTGTATCTTTCTCTAATCCAAAATTCAAACTCTTCAACGCACATAATGGTTATTTAATCAGTTTGTGTTTGCACCCAAAATATTTTGAGCCTAGTCCGATTAACGAGATAAAGCTTGACCCAAGCCCAAAGAATCAAGATAAATATTGTCACTGAAGAACTGCTTCAAAAGTGGAAAGTGAATTTAGTTTCCTTATATTATTTCATCCATTATGATGCAATTTCCTCAACTAAGACAAATAATAACATGATGGATAGATAGTTACAGGAACATGATGGAGCAGTTTGTGGTAAGATCATAAAAGGCAGAGAAAAGAACAAATGAAGAACCAGCAATCATCACAACTGTGGAAGCTGGATTTTGGCCGAGGTCCACAATCAGAATTTGGAAATATGGGCACTAACGATCCTGCAAAACAAAGAAGAATGAATGGGAGTAGACTGCCTACCGGTGTGGTAGGTACCGGGGACACTCCGACGCCCAAGTCAGTTGTATGAAATGAAGAATAAATTTGTTAACTATGAAAGCAAGGTTTTCTATTACCTTGACCTTCTTTAGGTGGCCGTGAGGGCGGAAGAGAATGTTTTGAAAATATGAAGCTCTGAGAGCTTATGTTAGAGAAGAGAAGCTTGTCAGAAAGAATTGCCTCTGTTTCTCGTATTTTGTTGTAATTTATAGTGGAAGGTAAATGACTTTTGCAGCTGGCATAAGTCCCACAATGTGCTAAGATATCTTTACTTAGTGAACAAAGTGGAGCAGTTCGATTATGATTAGGGTAAGTGGGAAATGTTTGGTATAGATTTGGCTTTGTGTATGAATCATTTTTCTGCAAGTGGAAGAAGGGTTTTATTGGGCTTTACCTTGGGCTTAGATGATTTCACCTTTGGCCCAAGTTTGGTCCATATAGGCTTATATATCTTTTGGGCTTGGCTCTTACTTTCGGGTTTTGCATACCATTTTGGGCTCTGCACACTATTTTGGGCTTTTAAGGTAAAAGACGGTTTTATCCTTGGCCCATTTTTGGTTCGTACAGTTTGTCCCTTACTCTCTAAGTCAAAAAAGTTTTGTCTTAGAGAGTATATACGTTTGTGTCGAATGATACTAATCACAAAAAGCACGTGATAAGAATGTATCACCTTCTGTCGAATGGTTTTATAAGAGTATTGTGCAAAATGTGGGTTTTTGGAATATATCGCGTGTATCATCTGGGCAGACGAAGTCTTAGTCTTTCTGATTTGACTTGACTTGTGGGAATCAGTTCTTGGTCGTCTGATCAGTTTGAAGATCAATGGATACATTCGACTCGACATAAGTAATGGAGAACATTCTCTGGTCAACTGAACCGAATGTAGGTTTAGGAGTTCCACTTGACTCGACAACATTCATGGGGAAAGTCCATTGGTCGATTGAACGGAATGCAGGTTCAGGAGTCCAACTCGACTCGACAAGAGTCATTGGGAATGTCCCTTTGTCGACTGAACCAAATGTAGGTTCAGGAGTACAACTTGACTCGACAAGAGTCATGGGGAATGTCCTTTTGTCGACTGAACCAAAAGCAGGTTCAGGAGTCCAAAATGACTCGACAAGAGTCATGGGGAATGTCCCTTAGTCGACTGAACCAAATGCAGGTTCATGAGTCTTACTTGACTCGACAAGAGTCATGGGGAATGTCCCTTAGTCGACTGAACCAAAAGCAGGTCCAGGAGTCCTACTTGACTCGACATGAGTCATTGGGAATGTCCCTTAGTCGAATGAACCAAATGCAGGTTCAGGAGTCCAAAATGACTCGACAAGAGTCATGGGGAATGTCCCTTAGTCGACTGAACCAAATGCAGGTTCAGGAGTCCTACTTGACTCGACAAGAGTCATGGGGAATGTCCCTTAGTCGACTGAACCAAATGCAGGTTCAGGAGTCCAAAATGACTCGACAAGAGTCATGGGGAATGTCCCTTAGTCGACTGAACCAAAAGCAGGTTCAGGAGTCCTACTTGACTCGACAAGAGTCATGGGGAATGTCCCTTAGTCGACTGAACCAAAAGCAGGTTCAGGAGTCCTACTTGACTCGACAAGAGTCATGGGGAATGTCCCTTAGTCGACTGAACCAAAAGCAGGTTCAGGAGTCCAAAATGACTCGACAAGAGTCATGGGGAATGTCCCTTAGTCGACTGAACCAAAAGCAGGTTCAGGAGCTTGACTCGACAAGAGTCATGGGGAATGTCCCTTAGTCGACTGAACCAAAAGCAGGTTCAGGAGTCCAAAATGACTCGACAAGAGTCATGGGGAATGTCCCTTAGTCGACTGAACAAAAAACAGGTTCAGGAGTCTAAAATGACTCGACAAGAGTCATGGGGAATGTCCCTTAGTCGACTGAACCAAAAGCAGGTTCAGGTGTCCTACTTGACTCGACAAGAGTCATGGGGAATGTCCCTTAGTCGACTGAACCAAAAGCAGGTTCAGGAGTCCAAAATGACTCGACAAGAGTCATGGGGAATGTCCATTAGTCGACTGAACCAAATGCAGGTTCAGGAGTCCAAAATGACTCGACAAGAGTCATGGGGAATGTCCCTTAGTCGACTGAACCAAAAGCAGGTCCAGGAGTCCTACTTGACTCGACAAGAGTCATGGGGAATGTCCCTTAGTCGACTGAACCAAAAGCAGGTTCAGGAGTCCAAAATGACTCGACAAGAGTCATGGGGAATGTCCCTTAGTCGACTGAACCAAAAGCAGGTTCAGGAGTCCTACTTGACTCGACAAGAGTCATGAGGAATGTCCCTTAGTCGATTGAACCAAAAGCAGGTTCAGGAGTCCTACTTGACTCGACAAGAGTCATGGGGAATGTCCCTTAGTCGACTGAACCAAAAGCAGGTTCAGGAGTCCAAAATGACTCGACAAGAGTCATGGAGAATGTCCCTTAGTCGACTGAACCAAAAGCAGGTTCAGGAGTCCAACTTGAGATGTGTCGAATGCACAATCTATTCAATATTTTATCATTTGTCGAGTGATTATAAGGCATGCACCAGAGATTGCCCAATTAATTTTTCTTGAATGAAAGCGACCTTCATATCTAATGATGTCGTGTCAAATGGTGAAGGCAGTCATGAAGAGAATTTTGTTGTTGAGAGCAAGTGGTGTCAGAATTCATCAAAAAAATTTATATTTTCTAGATCTTCCACTTGTCGTTTAACGAAATAAAACCTAACGCAAATAACGAAGAGTCTTTTGGCGGGAAATGAACCGCCAAAAGAAGTAGTATATGACCGGCGTAAACACACACATATAACGCAAGCGTACGTATCGTTCAAGTAGTATAAAAAGTATCGATCCCACGAGGACTTAATACCTAAGTTATTAATTTTATGAGGTTAAATGATTACTAGTATCTAACAGGTTGTTTAATTGATTTGAAATAGCGACGATTCTAAATTTAAAGACAATAAAATAAAATTGTTTGAAGGTAGATTTTAAGAAAATTCAATATTAAAAGCTATCTAGGGTTGTGATTTATTCCAATATTAATTAAAGATAAAGTGGTTATATTATAATTGGGTAATTTATTGATTTATTAACCTGGAACACTAATGTATGTAAAAGCATCTTCCAATGGTCAATTACAAATACCTAGTATAATCCAATTGAACCATATGTCTATGTCAACCAAATTACCTAGATTCATTACGATTAAGTTCCAATTAAGACTACCCCCGCCCGACAGGTATATTCCTATCCTGTAAGGAAATCTATTGAAAGGGTTATCTATCCTTAAGGAAGATCGTGAGCTATTGAATCTAAGGTCTTAAACTTAAAATCCCTATGTCTAGTTCATTTTAAGTTTACCTAATCAATTTAATTAATGGCCAGTTAATTAAAGAGCATTAAGATTAAGACTCAATAAATAAATCTTTATATTACCCAAATTATAATCTAACCCTTATAAACCCGTGACATTGAATTTCATCACAACCCTAGATACTAACTTAGTTATTACACATAGCTAGGGCTGGTAAAAACTTGAAAATAAAAGACATAAAATGCTGAAAAATAATTGCGTTAAAATAAATACTGAAAAGTAAAAATACAATAAAAATAAAATGCTAAGGTAAAAGGAATTACTTTTACTATTACTAATTTAGATATCTCCCAATAAAATAATATAAACTTGTGATATTATTTAACCAACCGACCATTTGGCGGTATCCTGATTAAGTCCAATTAAGTCCAACCAGCCATATAGGCGGTAATATTTGTCCATAATCCAGCCATAAAGGCGGTACCAAAATAAATTTATCAACCGACCAATTTGGCGGTATCCTTGATTAATCAGGTTCAAACCAACAGAAAATAAATATACCAACCGACCAATATAGCGGTTTCCTTTATTAAGTCAGATTTTAAACCAGATAAAATAAATTTATCAACCGACCAATCTGGCGGTATCCTTGATTAATCAGGTTCAAACCAACAGAAAATAAATATACCAACCGACCAATCTGGCGGTATCCTTTATTAAGTCAGGTTTAAACCAGATTGAATAAATTTCCCAACCGACCAATCTGGCGGTATCCTTTATTAATCAGTATTTTAATTAGTAAATATATTATTTTTAAGGGAGATTAAACTAAAGAGCAACAGTAAAAGAATTACCTTTCACCTTAGCTGGGGAAATTACCTCATCATGGTAAATAGTAAAACTGTAAAAAATAAAGAAAGTAAACTATTATTATTACAAAAAGTAATTAAAATTAAATTACAAAAGTAAAAAAAATTAAAAACTAAAATTGTTTAGAGAGAGAAACTCTCGTTACAAGGAATTGAAGAGAGAGAATAACAACTGAATTATGAAAATTCGCGCAATATTTATAGAAAATTTTGCCTTCAGCGTCGCGACGCTGGAATAGTAAGATGTGGCAACGCTGAGAAGGCGACACGTGGCATGGCGGCTGACTGTTCACGCGACACGTGGCAAGGCGGCTAAGACTCAATTATTGTGATGACGTCATTGGATGATGTCATGATGACGTGGCGATGACGTGGCGAAGACGTGTGTTGCAATTGTCGGCACAATAGGATTGCGACACGTGGCGACACGTGTCACGCTGTGATTGGCGGATGCTGACGTGGCAAGTTGACTAAGTTGACCCGCTGACGTGGCTGATCCGTGGCATGACACATGGCGAAGTTGACTCGTTGACCGCTGACGTGGCTGATGACGAGGCGACACGTGTCAAGTCTGAGTGTCGGCAGCATATGATGTTGACACGTGGCACGACGCACGTTAGCAGATTGGATGTGATGGTGACACGTGGCACGGCGCATTTTAGCAAAGTCAAACTTCTCAAATTCTGACATGTTGACCCGGCGCACGTTAGCAGATTCGGCGCATGCTGGGCGTCGCGACGCGGAAGGTATGGGCGGCGCGACGCTGGAAATTACCAAAATGCCATTTTTCCCCAATTTTTCACTGTTTTGCTCCAAATCACCTCCAGAATGTCCTGAAACTTTTATTTATCTACAAAATAACCAAAACACATCAAAATATTCAAAATCTCACAAACTCAAGAAACTATACAAAATATTAGATTAAATGAGTGGGAAATAGTGATATAAATAAATACCCTCAATCAGTAAAGAGTGGCTTGATGGGTTCATTTGTTTCATTCACAAGATCTACGATTTTGGAGAGAACTTCAAGGCTTCAAGGTACTTCTTCAAAACTCTCTTCGCGTTCTTCATTTCCTTTGAATATTCATAGAGTAGCTTCAAACTGTTCTTAGCTAAATTAGGCTGTTTGATCTCTTGAATCATATGTTATTTGGTGGATTTGTGTTTGGAGAGGGGAGTAGGATTTGATCTTTAAGAAACCCAAATCTTAGAAATTATTTGTTTGTAGACTCGTCGATTAGAATATGTCGAGTGGAGACTCTTTAGAAAGTTTAGGCGAACAGATTGATAAATTCGTAGGAGTATCATCAAGTAAATCAACAGAAGAAAAATCATTAAGGGAATGGTCGCGTCAAGAATTATCTGAGGGACCTGTTACCATTTTGTCGCGTGAAATTCCGGTGCATGCAATTCCTATTAGATCATTTGCAGCAGTTGAGGAGTTTAGTGGAGCGGTGAGCACAAGTGAGCCGACCAACTTACTAACCAAGAACCCATCTAGTCGAATGACGGCTAGTTTGCTGATGGAATTAGGAGTAAGTATAGATTTCCTAGATCAATGGAGTTGAGGGTGCCTTTGCCGACTGAAAGAATCGACTATAAAATTCCCGGGTGGATTGGATTTTATGTGGTACCGTTTTCTAATGGACTTAGATTCCCCATACCGAGGTTAGCTTGGGAAGTTTTGGATCACTATGGGATCGCTCCTTCTCAACTAATGCCGAATGCTTGGAGGATATTATTGTCGATTGAATGTTTAGCATTCGAACAAGGATTATTTTATGAGGTGAAGGACGTTGTATATTCATACTACCTCAAGGAGCACTTAACTGAAAAAGGGAGATATAATTTGTATCTTCGTCGTAAGAGGGAACAAATAGTTATGGGGCTTCCAACGAACGATAGGGGTAATTGGCAGTCGGATTATTTCTTTGTGAGGAATGAGGGTATCTTTGGGTCGACTGGAATGGGTCGTGTTTCAGAATATTGGAGTGTATTTAGTGAGTATCAGTTCCTTCTATTTATTAATAATTTATCAATGTTATTGTCGTATGACGCTAATGTGTGGATTGTTTGTTATGCAGGTCCATTTCGAAACAGTTTATTCGACAAAACACCTCGAATTTTGTCCAACACTAAAGCTCTTCTTGACCTTCCCGTCGAACAAAGAGATTGGAGAATAATCTTGGTAGAGCAGAGATTAAGGGCAACATCAGTGTGGAAAGAAATCTTCGAATCAGAAGGTACATCTACCCCTTTGGCACTTTCTAAACACGTATTGGAAGTCATCTACTGCACTCGGTCGATTCAAGCTTTATACGGAAAGGTGTGGTTTATAAAGACTTTAACTCCAAAAGAAATTTTATGCGCAGAGGATATGATGTCGAGGCAAATAAAGGTAGCTTCAATTGACGAATTGAAAAGCCGAAAGAAGGCTAGGAAGCTAAGGCTAAAGGAGCCAGAGGTGGAGGTTCCAGAAACACAACAAGTTGTGTCGACTGAAACTCCAAAGACTAAAGGGAAGTCGACTGAAATCATTGTCAAAGGCGGTAAGAGGAAAGCGGATGAAATTGAAGACATTGACAATATAATTGTCAGGATTCCATCAGGGTCGACTGCAATTTCTGACCCATCAAGCCTTGACCCTTTTATCAAGAAACTTCTACTGGAAGAGGATGAACAAAGGCTATTCCAAGATTGGCCCCGTCGAGTCAATGAAAAAGGCAGCAGCTTTAAATTACCAAGTAAGAAAGTAAAAAAAAAAATTTCTCTTTATAATTTGTAGAATGGACTCTAATCAAGTGTTTTTTGCAGGCAATGGAGTGTAGCTTGCACATGCAACGGTACGTCGAATCAAATCTCAGGAATTATAGAGAAATGGAAAAATCATTCGCAGCAATGAAAAAGGAAATGGTCCAAATGAAGTCGCTTGGAAAAAGGAATGCTGAATTGGAAAAGGAGTTGAAGGAGGTGAAAGCTACTCTTCAGTTGGAAAGGAGACCTCTGAGGTTACAATAGAGGGGTATAAGGAAGCGTTCGAAAATGTGAAGAAGGAGAATGATGAATTACTTGAGAATCTTGAAGGGATTGCACTTGAATCAATGATGAAAGAACGAAGTTATCTGATGAAAGATTTCATTGAAGGGAATACAGCAGCTTGGGAACCAGAGAAATGGATTCAAGAGTATGATCGATTATTGGCAGGAATTTCTTCTTCCAACAGGGGTGATGAGGAAGAGAAAGGTGAAGAGGTCGATTCTAAAGTGGCTGAGAAAGAAATTATTGACGGCAAGGAAACGGCTGAAGTTCAAGAAATGGACAAGAAGAATGAACAACTCAGTCGAATGGAAATTGACCCGACAATTCAAGTTCAAGATATGCCTGCATCTGAAGTTGTTACTGAACGCATTCCGGAAGAAGCTGCTCCAGAAATTTGAATCTCTTTTGTAATTTTAATTTTTAATTTATCGCCTTTGTAGAACAATTTTAATGACTTAATGATATTTTGGGATAGTATTTCAAATGAGATTTGTTAATGATTCGAATCGAAATACATAAAGTAAAAAATCACTCTGAATCCTCAAATATAAATAAATGCACGCATAAATTACCGGTAAAATTGCTTAAGGTGAATTGCATTCCAACTATTGTGAATTTGTCTCCCTCAGTTGTTTGTAATTTGTAGGCTCCATGTCCAACAACTCTTGTGATGATGTATGGCCCTTCCCAATTTGGCCCCAACTTTCCATCTCCAACTTCTTTTGTATTTTGAAAAACTTTCGTAGTACCCAATCCCCTTCCTTGAATGTTCTGCTTCTGACATTCTTGTTGAAATATCTAATCATTCTTTGTCGATGCGTCGCTAGTCGAATGGATGCACGATCCCTCAATTCTTCAATTGTTTCCAGGTTAAAATTCATAAGTTGTTGATTCGTATCATCGTTGAGCCATTGGTAACGGGGAGATGGGATGGTTTCTTCAGTTGGTATCACAGCCTCTGTCCCAAATGCAAGAGAGAACGGAGTTTCTCCTGTGGAGGAACGGATAGTCGTCCTATAGGACCATAAGACTCCTGGTAGTTCATCCGCCCAGGCTCCTTTTGCCTTTTCTAATTTTTTCTTTAAAGTATTTAAAATTGTCTTGTTGGAAGACTCGGCTTGACCATTTGCTTGTGGGAATCGAGGGGTTGAAAAACTTAATTTGATCTTCCAATTTTTGCAGAAGTCTTGGAAGTGATTGCTGATAAATTGTGAACCATTATCAGTCACAATCTCTTTGGGAACGCCGAATCGACATATGATGTTTTTCCAGACAAATGATTGAACTTCTCTATCTCGTATCTTGGCGAAAGAGTCTGCCTCAATCCACTTTGAAAAATAATCTGTTAACGCCAGCATGTAGACTCGTTGTCCAGGGGCGGTTGGTAGCTTCCCCACAATATCCATTCCCCATTTCATGAATGGCCACGGGGAGAGAGTGGGATTTAATTTCTCAGGAGGGAGATGTGAAATTGGAACGAACCTTTGACATTTCTCGCATTTCTTCGTATAATTAGCTGAATCAATTCTCATAGTTGGCCAGTAATACCCAGTCGAATGGGCGCGTAGATCGAGGCTATGTCCTCCAGAATGGTTTCCACATTCTCCTTCATGCAATTCTGACAGTACGTGATGTGCTTGGTCGTGAGTAAGACATTTTAAATATGGTCCAGAGAATGACCTTTTCAACAATTGTCCGTTGAAGAGGGTAAATCTTGCTGCCTGTCTCTGAATCTTTCTCGTTTCAGTTTTGTCGTCTGGAAGTAGTCCTTCTTGTAAATAATTCATGAGTGGCGTCATCCATGAGTCGCTTGATGTGATGGTGGTGATCTCCTTGCTTTCTTTCCAAATTGCTGGCCAATTCAAATACACTACCGGAATGGATTGTGGTTTATCCCCCTGCATCGTCGACCCAAGGGTAGCCAATGCGTCTGCTTGAGTATTCTCGCTTCTCGAACTTGGGTTATTGTAAATTCTTCAAACGTCGACTGGATTTCTTTCACTTTCTTTAAGTAGGATGACATTTGAGGATCTCGAGCTTGATATGATCCTTGGAGTTGGTTGACTATCAGTTGAGAATCTGATACCACTTTTATTCTGCTTGCTCCAAGTTCTTTAGCCAAACTGATTCCTGCTAACAACGCCTCATATTCCGCCTCATTGTTTGTAACCCTGAATCCACATTTGATTGCTTGACGTAGTATATCTCCATCAGGAGTAGTGATCACCACCCCAAAGACCGCATCCTTTCTTATTGCTGCTGGAACCGTCGACTGCAAGATTCCAAAGTGATGTGGTCTGGATTGAACTGACTTCTTCATCTATTGAAACCCTCTGATTGAGACTGAAGTCAGCAACAAAATCAGCCAACGCTTGAGATTTGATTGCTGTCCTGGGCTGGTAAGTGATGTCGTGTTCTCCCAATTCGACCGCCCATTTCGTTAATCTTCCAGACAACTCCGGCTTATGAAGAATGCTCCTTAGGGATACTCTGAATAAACTGTGATCGGGTGTCCCTGAAAGTATGGTCGTAGCTTTCTTGCTGACATTACCAAGGCCAATACTAGTTTTTCCAAATGTGAGTAACGTGATTCCGCATCAGCAATGCCTTGCTTACGTAGTAGACTGGAAGTTGGGTGTTGTTGTCTTCTCTGATCAAAACAGCGCTCACAGCTTGATCTGAGACTCCTAAGTATAGGAAAGCCTTTCATTGTCGAGTGGTTTTGACAACAATGGTGGCGACGTTAAGTATCGCTTGAGTTCTTTGAGAGCTTCTTCACAGGCTGGAGTCCACTCAAAGTTTTTTGCTTTCTTTATGGCTGAGAAGAACATAAAACTCTTATCTGTGGACTTGGAGATGAATCTGTTTAAAGCTGCAATTCTTCCTGCTAGTCGCATAACATCTTTTTGGACAGGTAGGAGAGGGAATTTCAAGAACTGATTTGATTTGATCAGGATTTGCTTCAATGCCTCGTCGCGTGACAACATATCCCAAGAACTTCCCAGAGGCTACTCCAATGCACATTTTGTTGGATTCAACTTCATCCCATATTTATTCATTATGTCAATGCTTCTCTTCTCCCAAATGTTGTAGATGTTGATCAGATCTTGAAGATTTCACCAGCATGTCGTCTACATAAACTTCCATTGTTTTCCCAATCTGTTGAGAGAACATATTGTTGACCAATTTATTGGTCACAAAGGCTGTCTTCTCTTGGTCGTCTGAATGCATAAGGATTTGATTGTACCCAGAATATGCATCCATGAAACTCAACAATTCATGCATGCCCGGCTGTAGCATCAACCATTTGATCGATATGTGGCAGTGGGAAAGAATCCTTCGGGCATGCCTTTGTTCAGGTCTGTGAAGTCAATACAAACTCTCCATTTTCCATTTTCTTTCGTACTACCACCACATGGCTAACCAGTCTGGGAACTGTACTTCTTTGATGGCACCATTTAACAATTTCTGGACTTCTTCATCAATGATCTGATTTCTTTCTGGGGCGAACTTTCTTCTTTTTTGCCGGACAGGAGGGTAGTCTGGATCTATGTGGAGTTGATGGGTGATCAACCCAGGGTCAATCCTGTCATGTCTTCATGCGACCATGCGAATCGGTCGTGTTGTTTTTGCAAAAAATCACTCAAGTCTGCTCGAAGCTTGGGATCCAGATTTGCTCATATTTGAGTTTTGTGATCTGCATGTTCTGGATGAATTTGGACCTCGTCCAGTTCTTCAATACTTGGGAGTGTAGGCTCCAAAGGATGAGGCCCGCTCTGTAATTGCTATGCTGAATGGATCTTAGCTTTCATTGTTGTCTGGTAGCATCCTCTCGAGGCAATCCTATCACCCCTTATTTCCTGGACCCCCACTTCGTTGGAAATTTAGTGTTTGATGATAAGTGGAAGACACAGCCCTCATTTCGTGAATCCATGGCCTACCGATGATAAGATTGTAGGCAGAAGGACAATCCAAGACTAGGAAAGTAGTCATTTGGTTAATTCCTCCTGCGTAGACTGGAAGACTTATTTCTCCCAAAGTAAATTTCTGCTCACCACTGAACCCGATTAACACCGTTGTTCGTTTGTTAACCTTCCCCAGTTCAGCTCCCATATCTGCTAAGGCAGTTGCAAATATGATGTTGGCTGAAGATCCCGTATCTACCAGAATCCGTTTGACCATAAAATTCGCCACCTGTAGGGAGATCACTAAAGCATCATGATGAGGGTTCATACTTCCGGAGTTGCTGTCGTCTGGAAACTCCATCACCAGATTTGTAAATTTTTTCTCCATAGAGACTGTGGAATGATGAATGTTTGACATGATAGCCCTGGCATGTCGTTTGGCCGCTGAATACGAAACTCCACTGATCTCCGATCCTCCTGAAATGAAATTCACCGTGTTGTCGATTGGTGGAGGTGGAATTGGTGCTTCTTCATGTCCATCCCTCTCACTTCTTTGAGCGAATGTAGCTTTCCCTTTCTCTGTAAGTAAATCTCTTAGAAATCCCTTGTTCAGCAGCTCTAGGACTTCTAATCTTAATGCCACACATTCAGCCGTCGTATGGCCGTAGTCTCGGTGGAATTCACACCATTTACTTGTGTCTTTCTTTTTGAAGCTTTCTCTGCTGCGTGGAGGCCATCTTACTTCATTTCCCATTTTTTTTAATACCAAAACTAATTCTCCTGGAGAAATAGAAAAATTGTAATCTGGGAGTCTTGGCTTTTCTGCTTGAACTCTTTCCTGTGTTTTGTATGGCAGGGGTCTTCGATCAAAGTCCCTTCGGAGGGGCTGATGTTCTTTCCTTGGGTGACTCCTTTTCTCTGAATGATGGCTAGGTGCCATTCTTGCGAATTCTTTATGTCGTTTGGATGTATGAGGCGTTCTCTCATTTTGCACATTGGAGGAATTATCTTTCCTTTTATTCCTCTTGTCTTCTTCCCATCTGATTTCAACTTGAGCTCGTGCCATGGCCTGGTCCATTGTGTAGCATCGAAATTTAGTTAACTTTTTGTAGAGTCCGCTATCACAAAGTAACCCGTTTCTGAAAGCTTCCACAGCTGTCGGCTGATGTAGATCTGGAATTGTTATCCTTGTTGAAACGGGCCACGTAGCTTCGCAATGATTCACCCCTCCGTTGCTGGATGGTACTAAGGTCGTCAGTAGTTTTTTCAAGTTTGCAAGAGCTGGCGAAATGCTCTACAAACTTATCTGCTAACTGTTGATAGGACTTGATGGATCTGTATGGTAGATTGATGAACCACGTAAGGGCAGGGCCTCCCAAAGTTTCTCCAAATCCTCTGCACATACTTGCTTCCCATTGAAGTGGAGCTAAGCCAGTTGACATCATTTTGTACTTGTAATGGATGACATGGTCGTCTGGGTCTGTGGATCCATCATATAGTTTCATGTCGGGTGGACTGAACTTCCGCGGTAACTCAATGGATGTAATGTTTTCCATGAAGGGGGTGTCAGAAATGGTTCCAGCTCTGCTCTTCTTTATTGGTAGTTTCACTCCTGGTAGGCTGGACATGATTGCTTCTTTAAATTCCTTCATTTCCCTTCTCATAGCGATGGCAACTTGTTGAGCTTGGTTGATGGAGAATTTGGTAGGTCCCTCTGGTCCTCATCATTTGATGGAATGTTATCTGTTGTTTCGTTAAATGCTCCCAAGAGATTGACTGGTGTGATACGGTTATTGGGCTGATCTGAGATATCATGATGCCGAGATGGGGATGAAATTAACTCCAACTGTTTCTGAAGGTTCATGTTGGAATTACGAATGGTTAAATTTTCCTCTTCCAAAGCTTTTAATCTCTCATGTAGAGTGGCCAGTGTGATGCCATTGGATCGGTTGTCTGTTCATTGATTGAAGCCATGAATTACTAAGCTGTGACTGTTGGTTGAATACAAAATCTTTGTTTGCAAATTATTGCTAGGGCCCCACGGTGGGCGCCAAATTGTGGAAGCTGGATTTTGGCCGAGGTCCACAATCAGAATTTGGAAATAGGGGCACTAACGATCCTGCAAAACAAAGAAGAATGAATGGGAGTAGACTGCCTACCGGTGTGGTAGGTACCGGGGACACTCCGACGCCCAAGTCAGTTGTATGAAATGAAGAATAAATTTGTTAACTATGAAAGCAAGGTTTTCTATTACCTTGACCTTCTTTAGGTGGCCGGGAGGGCGGAGGGCGGAAGAGAATGTTTTGAAAATATGAAGCTCTGAGAGCTTATGTTAGAGAAGAGAAGCTTGTCAGAAAGAACTGCCTCTGTTTCTCGTATTTTGTTGTAATTTATAGTGGAAGGTAAATGACTTTTGCAGCTGGCATAAGTCCCACAATGTGCTAAGATATCTTTATTTAGTGAACAAATTGGAGCAGTTCGATTATGATTAGGGTAAGTGGGAAATGTTTGGTATAGATTTGGCTTTGTGTATGAATCATTTTTCTGCAAGTGGAAGAAGGGTTTTATTGGGCTTTACCTTGGGCTTAGATGATTTCACATTGGCCCAAGTTTGGTCCATATAGGCTTATATATCTTTTGGGCCTGGCTCTTACTTTCGGGCTTTGCATACCATTTTGGGCTCTGCACACTATTTTGGACTTTTAAGGTAAAAGACGGTTTTATCCTTGGCCCATTTTTGGTTCGTACAACAACAACAACAACGAACCAAAAATCCAGCATGTCTTTCTGCTTCAATTTCGAGTAGTTAATTTTCATTCAAACTTATTAGTTGTAGTTGCAATCTATTTCAATTGTTGTAAAACTTTAGATTCAGTAGATTTCATCAGTATTTAGAGATTAATTACAATATAAGTTTCTTTCCCAATAATTTTCAATTCCAATCTACAAATGTATAAGATTTTGATCGTTGTGTAGACTGATTTTTTGAAAATATCAGATTAATACCGACCCCTTGGGGGGTCGGTATTGATCCGTTATTGAGTTGATCTCTTTCATAGTTTTTTATTTACATATTTTTTAAAATTTTATTCTTTTCTTTCATTTAGTATGATATATTTGGTATGCGCTAATACTACTAAGATAATTAGAATTTTCTTAATTTGATTCTAATTTTTGAATTTAACAGTTCATTTAATAGAAAAGAAAAGAAAAGAAAAGAAAAAGATTGAGTTTTCTGCCCTTCGATCTTCATGGATCTTCATAAATAAGATAAGATTAAAAAAAAAACTAATAATCAATGATTGAAATGGAGATCTTTGTAGTTTAAAATTTTGTAAATAGAAGAGGGGCGGATGTAGCCAAATGGATCAAAGTAGTGGATTGTGAATCCACCATGCGCAAGTTCAATTTCTGTTGTTCGCCCATAGCTGAAAACTAACATCACAACATTTGCTGCTGTAAAATAAACCCATTTTAAAATGGGATAACATGCTCGATAAGGCATGAGTTCAAGTATCATAAGGGTTTTTTAGTAAGAACGTGCACGAATCTGATCAATTACCCTTCGGACTTTGTGAGCAGACATACATATATGTTAATCTAAAACATATATTTCTACCTTATTCGTTATTATCCTTATCATAAGGTTCACTTTATTATTCTTATTTGGGCTTTATAATGTTTTTTCGTTGCATAGTTTTGTTTTAGTACATAAGAGATGTTTGGATTTTTCAAAACTACATGGACATGCATAAGAGAAATTTTATCCCCACTTAGGACAAGACATAACTTTTACTTGTTCAAATAACAAGGTCAAGCAGAGTCAGGAATAAAGAATCTATTTATGATAAACAGATTAATTTTGCAAGTTCGTTATTACGAGTATTTCCTATAAAGGGATCCTTTAATGATGTATACAATACATGAATTCTTGATATAGATGCTACAGAGTTGGTTCTCATCCTTCAGAGACTACAACTGTAATAGGAGCATCTGTTGACAAAATGATCACCCTAAGATGATCATCTCATGAGAACGAATCAAATCAGATGGTTATATTTCTCAATCTCTTTGACTTGCTCATACGTGGGGAAATTAATCAAAAAAGAAAGAAGATGAGTTTTTTACTTTTATCACTTATGAGTCGTGTGAGATGAAAGTCTCATGCACTGTTTTGAATGAGAGAAAGAAATGAGGAATCCTCTTTTCGAATTCGTATCTCCCACTCAATTCGTTGCTTTTTCTGTTACTTTGAAAGTAGCAGGTAAGAAAATCACTCGTTTGATCGACTATGCTGCCAAAAAAATTTTACCTCTTCTTCTAGTGTGTGCTTCCGAGGGAGCAAACATGCAAGAAGGAAGTTTGAGTTTGATGCAAATGGCTAATATTTTTTTGCTTTTATATAATTATCAATTAAATAAAAAAATTATTCTATGTATCAATTCTTACATCTCCTACTACTGGTGGAGTGACAACTATTTTTGGTACCTTGGGGGATATCATTATTGTTGAACCTAATGCCTATATTGTATTTGCAGGTAAACGAGTAATTGAACAAACATTGAATAAGACAGTTACTGAAGATTCTCAAACGGCTGAATATTTATTTCAAAAGGACTTATTCGATCCAATCGTACCATGTAATCCTTTCAAAAATATTTTGAACGAGTTATTTCAGTTTCATACTTTTTTTCCTTTGAATCAAAATTAACTTCAATAGAGTTTTTAAGTGATTTTTTTTTTGTGGTGAATAATTAGTTAGTTAGTTTGTACGAATATATGGATTTTTTTGCCTCAGTAATTTTCAATTCTGTGTTTTTATTGGCATTCTATTAGAATATAAATTGTTCATCCATTTCAATTGTGAGGACTCGCTCCTCTAGTACGCCCAGCAATACCGATTTTTGAAGCCAACAGTTTGTCCATTTCTCTAATCCAAATTCAAATTCTTTAACGCGCATAAACTCAAATGATTATTGAAAGGCTTTTCACAAAATTTATGCCCATTCTTCTTAGTGGAGATAATGAAACTATTAAAAACTCGTGAAACCGCATTTGCATTCCTCAAGTTGGTCTTTTGCGATGATTCCGATACTACAATTATGACTTGTTGCATTGCTGTGCATATTTTAGTGGTTGAGGATTTACGGATTCTTGCACAATAAATTTAGTTACTTCAGTTAGAAGCAGAACTGGAGCGAGGAGTAATCATTTGGTGGAGTTTATGTGGGGCGATCATCATCTATACAAGTCAGATTTGTTGTAAATATATTGTCTAGAAACAATAAATAACATGCAAATAAACAAATCAAATCAGAAAATTGGATCTAATATGCATAAACCCTAGAAAACCTTAAAACTTGAGAATAAGAAAAACCTTGATACAAAATTGAAAACCAGTAGTCCGGATCGAGATTAATCTCTGTCCTTAAGAACTTATCAGCCCTGTCTCGGTGCTCTACGGATTTGTGGCTAATGTTCTCCCAGGATAACCCAGATTCCTCTTGTTCAAGGGGCACACCTTAACAAGATCTTGAACTTGGAATATGGTGGAAATCTCTCAGACTTAAGACACAATATGAGACTCTTTTCTCTTTGGATGAAAGTCAGATTTATTTTATGTGTGTTAAAATGAACATAAAGCTTCCTTTTATAAGTATGGAATGATGCCTCAAAGGCACCCTTAGGGTTGGGGTGCAACCCTCCAAAGGGTTATACCCCCCTATGCACCCCTTGGTGCATAGAATCACTTTACACACAATTGGAGGACATGTCCTCATGGGGTACCATCCAAGGGACATGTCTCTTCTCCATCCAAACAAATATATTTGAAGATTTGAAGAATTTCCAACAATCCCCCACAATTCTTCAAATATTCATGCAGACACTTGAGAGAGTTTCCGTGAACTAAAGCTGCATCGAAATAGGTAGCTTTCGCCTTGAACCTTTCCTAGTGAATGACAATCGGATTTACTTGGCAAACCAGTGACCCATAGTCTTGAACTGTTCTGTCGTTGGTGTAAACCAAGACAACTGCCAACACTGTTGGACAGTTATGACCCATAGCGTCACTATTTGTACATATCATGGTGTTCTTGTAAAAATTAACTATGTGACAAAGGAAATTGCTCTCTTATCATTTGTGATTAGATCACCAAGATGTATAAATGATAGGAGGTCCTTATGATTAGTTCCTGGATTGAGATGATATGAGACAATATCAATCCACGAAGGTTTAATCATTAAATATCCCTAGTCGTAGTATTATCGAGATTAGACATCGATAATGCGGAATAGACTAGTATTACACTTGTGCGCGTTGTGAGGGTATAACGGCATAGTTCTCATATATTTGGGTATATGATACTCACGCAAGTGTAGTAGGAGGTTGTGTTTTACCGATGGTACGGAAAACAGCTTCGCTCTGGATAAACCCCTCAGAATTCCATTGGTAGTATTACTATGTTTCTATGGAAGTCCGAATCAGGGTAGGTGTATTTGGTCATAACCTGAGACTTGCACCGCTAATACTTGCGATAATCAATGTACTTTGGTTTTGGTCGTTCAGGGCTTTAACATGTTCTGTGTACGCCTCTTCTGGGTATATTGAGAATCATAGTGTATTGGGTGTGATGTCGAGATGGAAGTATCACTCCAGTAATAGTGGAGATGATGATCACGTAGGATACGGAACTCGTTCTCTTATATGCTGCAGCTATCGGGATATTATGACTATGTCATGTCTATCCGATTACAGAGACTAGTTACCAGAGATCCGATATGTGCTTCGTACGGGGCAGACACAATTCCAGCCTCAGGCCTTGCACGTGACATCCGATACTGGATCGAAATACGCAATACTACGTATACTACGCCTGATATAAATCATATATTCCTGTAAGGATATTTCTGGAGAATTGGGTAGGCATGACGTTTTGCTAGAAGCCAACCTTGTCTTGTAAATCGGTATAAACGTAGTACTAGGTACTTACGTGTTCGGATAGTCCGACAACCGGATTTACTACCAACATATCCGGGGATCTCATGGGTCACTTCCCGAAGATTCACCGATGACGTATGACTCGCACTTTATTAATCTGGGATTAATTAGATGAGAGAGAAAATTAATCTGGGATTAATTACAGAGATATTTTATATGGGATAAAATATTATTAAAAAGAGAGATAACGATTAATTTGGAATTAATCGATAAATTAATATATTCGATATATTAAACGAAATTGAATTTCGACGCGGAATTAAAATTAGATTTTAATTCGGGCGAACGAGTTAATTTAGAATTAATTCGTTAGCGACGTGAATAGTAATTTTACTAGGCAAAGTTATTTAATTAAATTAGATTTAATTTCGTCGCAATGGAAAATTCGTTAATTTGGAATTAGCGAACCCGAGCCCGAGAGTGTTTGCGGACGCACTCGCATTTCGAAATCAAGTGCGGCCACAAGTCACATCTAACGTCAAATCATTAGTCACTTTGATTGATGTGATGTCTAGTCACTTTGAGTGATTGACAACATGTCACTTGTGATTGATGTGAGTTGGTGGATGACATTAAATGCATTTTGGCTCCAAAATTTGGTTGACCTTTTTGAAAGGCTAATACCAAGGCTCCAACTTCAAATATGTTTGTCATCAACATGTTCGCTACTAGTATTAAAATTGGATTTTAGATACTGGATGTGGTACATAAATATGTACTGGTGTGCAGAATCTGCTATGAGCATGATACTGACTTCAATGGAGATTAATCTGCGAATTGGAGACAGGACGAAAGTCGCTGTTTTAACCGTAGATACCTAAGTTTAGGAATTACCCTTCGGGTGTGTACTTAAATTAGGAAACTGTTAAAATGTAACTAGTTTGACTAGAAACATTATCTCTGTATCATGGTTTAATTCGTTGCGGATATACCTTTATATTCTAGAACACTAAAGTGTTTTATTTTATAAAGATGATATTGAGATAAACACATTAGATGTGAAAAACAGTATTTATATTTTGAATATAAATAAATCTCAAACATATATTATGACAAACTAATAGCTCAAACTGAGTAGATCAGTTGATACTTATTTGTGGCATTGTTGTCTGTGACACAATTAACAAGAATCGTATATCCACACTTTTGAAGAGTGGGTACTAGGACAAATTTGATTTCATTCAAATAATGTCTACGAATATAGTTTATTGGGCAAATTGCCTAAAATACTATTTACTTGGTAAAAGTGTAAGTGCCACCGATCTGTTAGCCCTTGGTCATAGTGACGTAGTGGGCCCATGTCTAGCTAGGCTAAAGGTGGATATGAATATTTCGTGACCTTTACGGATGTGGCATCGCGTTATGGTTATGTGTTTCTTTTGAAATGCGAATCGGAAACTTTTAAAGTTTCGACACGAAGTAGACAAACAGATCGGCTAAAGTATTAAAACCATCACGGTAATACCATGATGAAAATACTTAAGCAATACGTTTCTCATATACTTGAAAGAGTATAGTATTCTTTCAATGAGGACTCCTCCCGGAACACGTCAATTTGATGGTGTGTCCGAACGGAGAAACCGAATTTTGTTGGATATGATAAGGTTAATCACGAGTCGCTCTGAGCTACCATTTCCTTCAACGGATACGCATAAACAGTGCAGAACTTATTTAGAATAAGGTTCCATAAAGATCTGTTTGACAGACTTCATATTAAATATGAACAGGAAAGAAACCGGGTTTCTCATTCCTGAAGATTTGGGTATGCTAGGCATATGTTTGGATGATACCAAACTAGAACCCAAATCGGATAAATGCCTAAGTTGTGGTTATCCTAGGGAAACCAAAGTATAGTACTTATACAACTCACAAGAGAACAATGAAATTGTTGCTCACCATGCGGTTTTCCTAAGAGGAATACCAATATGCAGTGGTAAGTGGGAGGAAAGTAAAACTCGATGAAAATCGTAGTAATACTATTTCAGGCATTGATTCCTTAATGGAACACAAATAGTTCATCAAGGATGAAACTATGCCAATAATCTTCGAATACACAAGAACCGCGTAAGTCGGAGAGAGTCAGAAAACAACCTGAGGTATGGGTTTCTGATCTCACCTCATAAAGATGTTAATCTTATTGAGGAATACGAATTGACTACGTATAAGGAAGTGATACAAGGTATCGACTCCCTATTATGGAAAAGTGTCATATAATCCGAAATGGATTCCATGTATACCAACTAAGTTTGGACACTAGTTGATGTACCGCAAGGCATTGTGCCTATTGGTACTATATGAGTCTTCTAGGAAGACATACATGGAAGGCAACATACCAACGTACTAAGCTAGGCTTGTAATGAAAAAGATATCGTTATCAACATTGTGTCGATTACGACGAAACCTTTTACATGTTGCCATGGTAAATCCATTTGGATAATGCTTGCTAATGCTGCATATTTCATTTATGAAATGTGGCAGCTAAATGCCAAAACCATTTTCCTTAACGGAAACCTTTTGGAGGATGTTTTCAACATCCTGACGATTTTGTCATACCAAAACAAGCAAACAAGGTTTGCAGGTTATTCGATCCATGGATGGATTGAAGTAAGCATTGGGTTCTTGGAACTATCATTTTGATGTAATCATAATGGTAAATGATTTAATTCAAAACGAAAATGATTCTTGTGTATATAAGGAGGTTAGTGGGAGCGCACTGACAGTGATGTCCTATAAAATGATGACATGTCATTTCTTGGGAATGATATTCCCATAATACAATCGGTGAAAGTTTGGCTTTCAAGAAAATTCTCCGTAGAATTCTTGGGAGAAACAACCTTTATTCTAGGAATAAAAATCTACTGGGATAGATTTAAAGTTGTTTGTACTCTTTGAGAACCCGTACATTGAAATAAATGTACGCGACCTGGTGTCTCATGTGCTTTGAGAATATGGAGTCACAATCAGGCCAATCCAAGTGATAGTCATTGGATTGATGTTAAGAACATTCTTGAGTATCTTAGAGGAATTAAGGATGTTGTCTTAAACTATGGAGAATGAGAACTTGAAATGACTAGGTTCACTGCTGCAAGTTTCCTAACCAATAATAACGACTATAAGTCATAAAACGGTACTATACAGTTTGAATAACGGAACAGTGAGCTGGAAATCTTCCAAACAAGATACTGTTACTGAATAAACAACAAACGCGGGTTATTGCTGCAGCTGAGGCAACAATAAAAGCCTTCTGGATTGATAATAATCCTAATCAGATTAGGAATAGTTCTGTTAGCAGCTGAGCTGGGCTACAACGCAGGCTAAAGAATTAATGGTCTCATCAATGATCCAGATATATACTTTGATATTTATCTGATTCGTTCTGATCATACATCGTGGCGATGTGATGATCGAATAAATCGCATCAGATGATAATCATGCAAATCCGCTGACGAAAGTCTTTTCTCAGTAATTTGAGCGAACCGTACATAGTTCAGGTGTAAGATACTTGCGTGACTGGCTATAGGCCAAGTGGGAGATTGTTGGACAGTTATGACCCATAGCGTTACTATTTGTACAGATCATGGTGTTGTTGTACAAATTAACTATGTGACAAATGAAATTGATCTCTTATCATTTGTGATTAGATCACCAAGATGTATAAATGATAGGAGATCCTTATGATTAGTTCCTGGATTGAGATGATATGAGACAGTATCAATCCATGAAGGTTTAATCATTAAATATCCCTAGTCGTAGTATTATCGAGATTGGACATCGATAATACGGAATAGACTAGTATTACACTTGTGCGCGTTGTGAGGGCATAACGACATAGTTCTCATATATTTGGGTATAGGATACTCATGCAAGTGTAGTAGGAGGTTGTGTTTTACCGATGGTACGGAAAACAGCTTCGTTCTGGATAGACCCCTCGGAATTCCATTGGTAGTATTACTATGTGTCTATGGAAGTCCGAATCAGGGTAGGTGTATTTGGTCTTAACCTGAGACTTGCACCGCTAATACTTGCGACAATCAATATACTTTGGTTTTGGTCGTCCAGGGCTTTAACAGGTTCTGTGTACGCCTCTTCTGGGTATATTGAGAATCATAGTGTATTGGGTGTGATGTCGAGATGGAAGTATCACTCCAGTAATAGTGGAGATGATGATCACGTAGGATACAGAACTCGTTCTCTTATATGCTGCAGCTATCAGGATATTATGACTAGGACATGTTTATCCGATTATAGAGACTAGTTACCAGAGATCCGATATGTGCTTCGTACGGGGCAGACACAATTCCAGCCTCAGGCCTTGCACGTGACATTCTATACTGGATCGAAATACGCAATACTACGTATACTACGCCTGATATATATCATATATTCCTGTAAGGATATTTCTGGAGAATTGGGTAGGCATGACGCTTTGCTAGAAGCCAACTTTGTCTTGTAAATCGGTATAAACGTAGTACTAGGTACTTACGTGTTCGGATAGTCCGACAACCGGATTTACTACCAACATATCCGGGGATCTCATGGGTCGCTTCCCGAAGATTCACCGATGACGTATGACTCACACTTTATTAATCTGGGATTAATTAGATGAGAGAGAAAATTAATCTGGGATTAATTACAGAGATATTTTATATGGGATAAAATATTATTAAAAAGAGAGATAACGATTAATTTGGAATTAATCGATAAATTAATATATTCGATATATTAAACGAAATTGGATTTCGACGCGAAATTAAAATTAGATTTTAATTCGGGCTAACGAGTTAATTTAGAATTAATTCGTTAGCGACGTGAATAGTAATTTTACTAGGCAAAGTTATTTAATTAAATTAGATTTAATTTCGTCGCAACGGAAAATTCGTTAATTTGGAATTAGCGAACTCGAGCCCGGGAGTGTTTGCGGACGCATTCGCATTTCGAATTCAAGTGCGGCCACAAGTCACATCTAGCGGCAAATCATTAGTCACTTTGATTGATGTGATGTCTAGTCACTTTGAGTGATTGACAACATGTCACTTGTGATTGATGTGAGTTGGTAGATGGCATTAAATGTATTTTGGCTCCAAAATTCGGTTGAACTTTTTGAAAGGCTAATACCAAAATTTTGGTATATGTATTATTTGGATTTTAGAAATCAAATAATCAACAAAACACTCTCTCTCTCTCTCTTCATCTCTCTCTCACGGCCTAGGGTCTTATTTTCTTCTTCCATTTTTGGCACAATGCCGAGAACAAGGAGGAACAATATGAAGTTTTGCGGCAAAATTTCAAAGGTGCTAGCACATTTCCGGAGTCTTGCGAAGGTGATAGGGAACCACACTTGTGAGCATGGAATCACACAAAGCTTGGAGCTTGGAGGGATCACCATTGCCGAAAATTTGAGGAGCAAAAAAACTGCCACTGCCGTGACCACCTTGGAGGGAGAAAAAGATTTTTGTTCTTCGACGCATCGCCTCAACCGATCGATGTAAGTATTCTGCAACTTCTTCGTGTATTCACATGTATGTTTCATTGCTTTATTCGATCACCGGGACCGTAGATTTTCCCAACAAACACACAGCTTTACTTCGACCATTTCCCGTTCTATGGTTGTGTTCATTTCGGCCCTGAACAACGGTCCTGGATTCATCAAATACTTTAGGGTAACCCGCTTTTAAAAGTTCCCATGGAAGCGGCCTCACTTCTTACTTGAAATAAGTGATCTACTATCAAGAGGTAATCTGTCTTTACCCCAATTAGGACTCATCTCCTAATATAGTGATCATTAAAAGCCTTAGCTTATCCTAACCAATGACAGACAGCACTCAACGTCATTATCAGAATGAGAAAGAGTACAAAACTCTTCAGTGCTTGTTTTGAATTGCATAAAGTTTCTGTTGTCCCTTTTGAACCTAGATCTTGGGATCTCCAGTCAGCTAGGTTGGGTTTCCACAGTGACAATTCTTAGATTATAGGCTTCAAGCCCATTCCCCTCGATGACTTCTCAACTTGCTCTCGAGGTAAACCTTTAGTTAGTGGATCCGTTAGGTTTCCTTCGACTCAACATAATCGATCGATATTATGTTACTTGAGAGCATTTGACATATGGTATTATGTCTCCGACGTATGTGTCGAGATTTACCATTATACATTGTATTTTGAGCTCTCCCAATAGCCGATTGGCTTTCACAATGTATGTTAATCGTTGGCACCGGTTTGGCCCAACTAGGAATATCCTCCAGGAAGTTTCTAAGCCATTCTGCTTCTTTTGCTATTTTGTCTAATGCTATGAACTCTGATTCCATAGTAGACCGGGCAACACATGTTTGCCTCGAGGATTTCCATGACACGGCTGCATTACCAAGTGTGAAAACAAATCCAACCGTAGATTTGGAATCCACTGTATCAGATATCCAGTCAGCATTGTTGTATACCTCTAGAACAGCAGGATATATCTCATAATGTAGCCCATATTTTGAAGTTTCTCATACCTCAAAACACTTACTATGGCTTTCCAGTGGTTATATCCTGGATTGCTAGTATATCTGCTAAGCCTATTCATAGCTTGAGCGATATCAGTTCGTGTGCGATTCGTGAGATACATCAGACTTCTGATGATCCTTGAATACTCTAATTGCGATATGCTTAAGCCAATATTCTTTGATAGACGAAGAGTTAGGTTAGCTACTCCCAAATCTTTCATATCAAATTTGTTGGATAACACTTTCTTGGTAGACTGAATCAACTCATGATTATTACCAATTATCAGCATATCGTCTACATAGAGACAGACAATGACATGAGAAGATTGACAAAGAGATGTATGAAAGTCAGATTTCTTTTCTGTGTGTTAAAAGGAACATAAAACTTCCTTTTATAAGTATGGAAGGATGCCTCAAAGGCACTCTTAGGGTTGGGGTGCAACCCTCCAAATGGTTATACCCCCCCTATGCACCCCTTGGAGCATAGGATCACTTTACACACAATTGGAGGACATGTCCCCATGGGGTACCATCGAAGGGACATGTAGGGGTGAGCAAAACCGGTTTCGGTTCCGGTTTCGCATGGAACCGGAACCTACCCGGAAAAAATCAGTTTCTAACTAAGTGGAACTGGAACCTACCCAATTAAATAGGGTACCCTATTATTCGGTTCCAATTCGGTTCCGGTCCGGTTCCGAATTACCCTATTTTTAATCGGACACGACAGTTTGTGTAGACAAGTTTTGTAAAACTGAATTGAAACTGAAACTGAAACTAGAGTGTGACAGTGTGTGACCATTAGCATAACTCTAGCACAAGATTTGTACATTTTCGTTTGCATCTGAAAAAGTAAAGTTAAATTGGCACCTCAATGTTAAAAGGGAATTGAAATATTTTATGGTTGCACTTTATTTTTTTTCAGTTGTTTTAGATTGATCCAATTACTTTGATGAACCATTTATTATCTACCAAAGGTCATGAATGTACAAGTTAGTTCATTCTCTTGTTCAAGGCCTATCTGGCTGCAATCGCAGGCCAGGAACTGCGGAACAGTTAACATTACAATAATTTTAAACTACTAAACTGTTGTATATTTCAAGTAATATCACAACAATCACTAGGTGTTTCTGTGGAATTTGTATGAGCAGTGGTTTTAATATGGGTTTAGAATTTTGGTGATTACTTTTCAATAAAACTAACAACCTGCTTTTAAACAACATTAAAAACAAATTCATAACGCTTACAAATTCCAACTTACTGCTTGCATGCTCTTCTCCTCTGAATAACAAAAAGCTCTTTGCAGAAACCTTGCAACAATTGAAACAAACTTCTCTACTTTTTCCTTTTGGGGCAAATGGAAATCTGGATCTCAAATGCGGTTCTGGTTCCGGTTCTATGGTCCGGTTCCGGTTCCGATTATTCTGGAACCGGAACCGGACCGGTTACAACCGGTTTTTTATATTTGGAACCGGAACCGGACCGGTTATAACCGGTTCCGGTTCCAAACCCGGATTTCCGGTCCGGTTCCAATCGGTTCCGGGTAGACCCGGAACTGATGCTCACCCCTAGGGACATGTCCCTCCTCCATCCAAACAAATATATTTGAAGATTTGAAGAATTTCCAACAAGATTTTATGGTGCTTGATACTCTTATGCGTGGCTATTTGATGTTGAAAATTAGTACTGAAGCGATGGAGATCTTACATAGAATGAGGATTTAAATTGTTACTCTTATACTCTTACGACTACTCTTTTTAAATTGTTGCTTAGAGTTGGTGATTATGGTAGCGTGTAGAAGTTGTTTAGGGATATAATTCGATTAGGGCTTAGACCTTCTAATTATACTTTTAATGTGAGGATTTTTGGGTTTTGTAGAAAGGTTGTATTAGAATTGGTGAGAGTTTGTTCCATGTGATGCATAAGTATGTGTGTGTTGCATAGGTTAGCCCCCAAAGCGTGTGACTTGATGGCAAAAAATTTAGGATTTGATTGTCAGCTCATGAGTTTGAATATAGATTATGCATTTATTATAAGAATCTAGGACAGTCGGGGTTTTATATACTCCACTTGAGTTTGAATCGGATGATTTGACAACGGGTTTCCAAAAAAAAAAATGTTGCGAACATTTTTGCCTATAACATTTTGATCAATGCATAATGCATTAGAGGAAAGACTTCAAATGCACTGTATTGGATGCATCTGATGATTGAAAGGAGCTGCAAACCAAGCATACATACATTTAGTATTGTTGCTGATGCTTAGAGCAGATGAAAATGTATGCTAGCGGACAGGACCCAGATATCACAACATATATAATATACGGATTCATGGCTTCTTCAATATTCAAAATATGAATCGAGTTGTGATTATGCTGGATGTGCTTGTTTCAGCGGATATTCTTCCGATCATGGTAACACTAGAAGCATCTTTTATGATGTAAGTTACCGCTATGTTCTGCAATTTGTTATAAGAAATATTTATACATAATTGTAAGATCTTAATTGCTCTAGATTTGTAACAAGTGAAGTAGATAAATTTTTGTAGAGGACTTGTAGTGTAGCATGATCTAATGTTTCATTCTATGACAGTAGAGTACATACATGTCAATTATCCATAATTGTCTCTCTTGTTTTTTTCGCTTAATTTTCCTCGGCATATGTGCTGGCTGAATTTGGGCTAATGACCCAAATATCATTATATCTCAAGCTCACGCATCCGACTTGTATCAGAACATGACTCATACCCTTCATCTGGCCCAAAATAGCGTCTTGGGCCATTGCCCAGGCCCAACCAATGTAAGTGACGAGTCTACGCAAATGACTCACATGCAGGGCCCAAAAGCCCATGTACCCCCAAGGGGAGGAGGTCCGTACGGTCTAAAGGCTTCTGAAAGTCCACATGACTCAGAAGGTCTCCAACAGATTCTAATCATGCAACTCAATGTCCCAGACGACATTACTTGAACCGTGTCCCAACCGACACTGCCTCATATTATGCAATGTCCCAGTAGGCATTGTCCATCAGTCTACACACGATTAATTCATTCTTAATGAGGAAACTAAGTATTTGGATCAAGACAAATTACCTACGTTGTGGTATAATCCAAGTATAACAATGATTACACCTAATTCCAGATATCTAGGCACTCTTAATCTAGTCACTACTCTATTACCCTTTCCTAAATAGGATTAGAATACGACACTTCCAAGTGATCCTAAACTGACTAAAGCGGCTACTACACGACCTATAAAATGAGAGATGGTCCAAGAGATTGAGGATTCAAGATTCATTCAAGCTTTGGCTCTCACACTCAAGTTCCCAAAACATACATAACTCTCTAAACATCAGCATATCGCCCTCACGGCAATCTACGAAGGTCAAGATAACTCTCTGCCTTACTTTAGCCTTTCTTTCGCTCGATATATGATCAAGTGTGTCAAAGAAAATGATAAATATCATTTTAGTACAAAGAACAAATGCTTTGTAAAACCAAACCAGAAAAAAAATTATGTAACAATCTAACATATTAGTACAAATAAATGATTTCATGTTAAAAGTAAATTTTCAATATAACGCATCAGTTAAAATTTTCAAAATAATACACAAGCTACCTTTGGAATTAATCAAGTGGCTGACCTTGTAAGTTGTAACTCACTTCTAATGTGCATCTAATTACTCTACTGATGAGTAATAGAAAAATAACTCACAGAAATACAAAATTAAGAAAATATTCCGAATCTCATACAATTAAATTAATGCCCTATTCAACATCAAGATCTATTTTTACCATTTGAAGATATTTTGCTTGTAAAATTTAGCTTCCTACTAAACTTAGCTGATTATGAATATAGGAGTGCCTACGACATCCACCACACCGATGGGTAGTTACTTAACACTCATTTTGCCTTTGTTTTGTAAGATCTCTAATGCCCATATCATACAAATTCTAGATTATACGCCGAATATGCGTCTACAATAGACAAGCTGGATTCCGTATCACTGGGTTGTGCCTTGGTGTTAACCCACCCAAAAATGTTCTGTAAAGAGAGCATATATAAACAAACCCCATAAATCTTCGAAAGATATGCAGGAATCAAAATCGGTGATTAAAAATGAGATACATAGGCATTGTTTTGTTGCAGTCTACTGTATGGTATTTGCAAGTGAAGAAGGTGGAATCAGCCAAACAAACGGCAAAAATTTGCAGGTTTGTTGTAGAAATTGAAGCTTGGCACCACAGTGTGTATAGACTACTTCAAATCAAGGATCTGTTGTTCCACTATCAGATGATGCCTTTTAATTAAATTAATAGTTACCGTGTAAATATCTAAAGGGAAAAAAATAATAGTGCAAGTCATTGGGGGTCAAAAGGATAAACTAGTAAGCTTCAATTTTCAGTCTTTTGAATCCCAATTTAATTTCTTTTTTTTTTGAATCGTTGTAAACTCCACCGCCAAACTATCCATTTCGGACTTAAACGGAGTAGGTAAAACCCATGACTCTGTCTCAAACTCTTACAAGAAACGCACTCCATGGATCCGAACTCATGACCTAAATATGAGATCATGAATCCTACACTATGAAGCCACTTACTTTGGGGGACATCCTAATTCACTTAGATAATGAATCTTGCTGAGTCACATTCTGCTTTTGTTTCAGCAATTATGAGGTTTAAAACTTTAAATACAAGCTTAAGTGTGAGATTGGGATTATTCACTTCTCGTAGCTTCTTTCAAAAATCCAGCCCAACGTGTTTTATTGGGTTGTTAGTCGACCTGGGATTGTATGGAAGAATTGTTAATTAGTGTGGAAAAAATATGGGATTTGTGTTTCTCGTGCTCAAAATCACACACATTTAATAAATAGAATTGAAAATACATGAATTTTTTTTTTTTTTTTTGAAACGATGGAAACCCCGTCACCAAACCATCCATTCTGGGCCGCGGCGCAGGTAAAACCACCGGCTGTCCCAGGCTCTTACAAGAAGTGCACCCCCTGGATTCGAACCCAGAACCTCAAGGTGAGATCCTGGACCCTACACCACCAAGCCACACCCATTGGGGACTGAAAATACATGATTGCTTGGTAGTAGTGGTCCTAAAGACAATTAGGCCGATAAAAATTATCGGGGGGATGGGGTCTGGTTCGTTAGGGGTAGATAATGTGACAATTTTGTATATTTGTTGGTTTAATGAATTAGATACGGGTATTGAGATTCTCATTTAAATAGAGGTAAAATCTTCATATGGACGGAACCTGAGGGGGCTCGGTACATTAGGGGTGGGTAAGTGGATAATTTTCGCATATGTTGATTGAACGGGTCAGGTACGAGTACTGACATTCTCATATCATACATAATCTGTTGCCATCCCTAGGAACAGTACATACAGACTGTCGACTGATGTTCTTAAATTTGATAGCGGATCATATATTTTAAAAACTCATCTAAGAGCCTCCAAAATTGGGGAACTTATTTATCATTTTTTTTTTAATCTTACATCAAACTTTGACAAAAATACACAATACAGTGCTTGCTATGCAATCCCAACTTTCTTTCTTAATTTCCAAAATTGCTAGCGATTAGCAGCACCACAAGCATCTTCATATAGACATATATTAAGAAAATGTTAATTAGTGCTTCGCCAAATTAAACATAAAAATCCTAAAATTATATAACATATAATTTATTCTTTATTTGACAAGTCTTTTACAACATTGTGTACTTTTTCATAATCAACTCGAGTTTTACGAAGTCAGTAGAGATCATTTTATCAATATCTACAACAATGGTTTTTTTTTTTTATCAACTGTATTCGAATTTAGAATCGGATAATTAAATTTTAAATTATTTACCATTAAATTACACTCATCGAGATCCTAAAACTAAACAACAACATCCGAATTCTTGGTGTATTCAAAGAAAAGATCGATCCTACCAATGCCCTAAGCCGGGGCAAGCAAATGGTCTACACATTATGATCATTGCATTAAATTTGTCATTGTTTTTAATTATAAACTAAAAAATAAAAAATAAGTTCTCATTATGTGAGATTAGATACATGAATCATTTACATATTATTGTGTTTTATTTCAAAATTATCATCTCATTAAACTTGGTAAAATTTTATTTATGATTCGCGTAATTTAAGGTGAAGTGAAAATAATTTCACTACATTTTATTTATCTTAAACGTAAAGGTATTTGAAACCTATGATTCACATTTAATCTCGGATTTTATAACGTGTGTGTATATATATACATATATATTAATTTATTTGAGAAAAAACTAATATATTTTATAATTAATTAAAGAAAATGGTGGCAACCACATGCATGATATTCATTTACACATTAAATACAAAAAAAACAGTGCATCCAAATGTAATTATTTAACTTGCCATATAAAAGGGTACAATTTTATCCACCCCTTTACCTTAAAAAAATAATTAATACAATAGTGTTTTGTTATAATTTGGAAGACAATAAAATAATATTAAACATTTATCATAATATTTAATTATTTATGTATCCTCCAAAACTCTTTTTTTTTTTAATGATTAGAAATCACATCACCAAACCATCATTTTCGAGTTTAAACGAAATAGGTAAAAATAAATTTCTCTTCCCAAAATCAACATTTCAAAAATAATATTGTTTTTGTTTTATCAGCAAATGTCACAGTAGTGTTTTTTTTTATTATTATATATTTTTAATTAAATTTTAATGTTTAGTCATCACTTTAACTCAATTTTTTGGAATAAACAAATCAAATGATTAATCATTGATATAATATATATTATAAATTCGATTTCTCAAGTCAAGAAACGGGCCCCTATTTAAGAAAGACTGCCAAACACGGCCTAATAGTAAATATCTTTTTTAGCCGTAATTTGTAAAACAGTAAAAGGAGAGAAAGGAGCGAAAATCACTCGCAAGCAAAGCCGCCGGCGACCCTTTCGATTTCGATATCCCACAAAATTAAAAAAAAAAAAAAAAACTAATCTTTTTAGTTTTTACCACTTCCTTCGTCAGTCTGTTAATTATCAATTTACACCCAAACGAAGCATTCACAAATTATATATTTATTTTGTTGATTTTCCATTTTCCCACCACTTGTGTAAATTAAAAACCCTAATTTTCTCTCTCCTTCACACACTGACTCAGGTTTCTCATCCTCACAATCAAACCCTAATTATTTATGATTTGATTTTGTGGATCTGTTTTTTGTTTGCAGAGGTCGAAAGATTAAAGCGAAATTAGGGGGAATCATTCGAGGAAGGATATATGTCCTTCAATCAATCAAACTCCCATAGAAGCGAGACCACCCAGTATCGAAAATCAGGACGATCCGCGGGCCCCAATCAGCAGCGGACCTCCTCAGGCTCTTACGGTAAGGGCGCTGGCGGTGGCCCTGCCCCTTCACCGTCTCTTCCCTCCGACGATCGCAGGTCACTCTCTATTCCATCCTGCTATTAAAGTTCTGTTTTTTTTTTTTTTTTTTTGGTTTCTTTGTTTGCTTGGATTTCAAATTACGGTTTTGATTATGTTATTGAGCGTTGTTTTTTGTTTTTCTTCATGATAGTTTTAAGAAACCTCACAATGCACAAGGAGGCCACAGTAGTGTACAAAACGGTCCACATTCACAGTCCCAGTTACCCGGTATGTTTTTATTTTTTATTTATATATATATATATTAATTTATTATATTATGGATTTTCTGTTTTTGATTTGTCGTTTGCACTGATAATTTGATTTTATTTTGGGGTTAAAAAACAAAATGTGATTGAGATTTTAAATCTATGTTACTGATAGGAGCATCTGAAGCTCCTCTTGGTGGCGGTGATGCCAAACAAGTTGAACCGTCCGCCCCTCAGAGAAGCACCCGAGCTGTTCCGAAGGCTCCAACGTCTCAATCTGCCTCCATGAGTTCGGATAGTACTGCACCTGCTACACATGCGAAAGGTCCACCCCCCCCCCCCCTCTCCTCTCTTGTGCTTGGTATTTATAGATGCTTCATTCAAGTTATAAGGAATTATTATAATGCAGGTTTTTACTGATGTTTTGATATAATGTGTGATCTGATCAGCATTAGCAGTTTAGCACTTCACTATCCTTTTCTACCGTTAGAAACTAGATTGATGTAACTAACTTTTTGTCTTCTAATGTTTTCATGTGGCTTAGCTTCTGGAGATCCTTCTAAATCATTCCATTTTCAGTTTGGTTCATTGGGGATGCAGGTATTCTTCTATAACTTTTGCTCTTTATGCAAACTAAAAAAGTTAGTTTTTCAGTATTCAATGATGCTCTATTTTCGGTATTTCTGGTAGATTCCAGCCCGAACTAGTTCTGCACCCCCGAATTTGGACGAGCAGAAACATGATCAGGTCCGTTTATTTTTCTCTCTCTGATCAGTAAACTCCAAATGGTTAAATGAGTTTGGGTTCACACCACCCCTTATTTTCCGGACCCAGAGTGTATAAAACTTTACTCCCTTCCTGAATAGTATGGACTGGTGCTTTCAAACCCGGACCAGACCTGCCAGTCCGACTGGTTGAACCGATACCCGATCCAAGGTCCTGTCCTGATATGCCCTTTAATCCGGTTAGGGTTTGAATCTAACAATAAACTGCTGGCCTGGGCAGTTCAACCTGTGGACTGGTCCGGTTCTTACGGGTTTTTGGACTGGTTTTTTAATTCAAAATTAATAATTAATATTTGATGTTTGAAAATAAAGTAAATCAATTTGATGTTTGATTCAAATCGGTACAGAACAAATAACAAAAAACATGAAGCAATAAAGCATTGAACATATAATATTGGAATGCAACAAAAGATTTAATACCTGTGAACTATTAATTTATGTGTGAGGAACTAATTGCACTAAACCAGCAGCCAACATTTCACTGACAAAATTCACCAAACTAATTGAACAAAATTCACCCAAATTCATCACATCATGTAACTTATTGCATGCATGAACAATAACACAACAATAGACTAGAACAGAAGTTGGTGGTGGAGAACTGGAGATAAGAGTAGCGGTGCTGCAAGAAGTGGTTGTTGCAAAACAGCAGCAAGCCTGCGCATCTACATACTTGTTGTGACTCTTGTGCAGCAGTCCCAACCAACATCAGTAATCTTCAGATACCAGGCGTGCGCCGTTCTCTGCTTTTCTGTTAGGGATTATAGATTATGATTTTTGGATGAGGCTGCACCAAGTGGTGAAAAGAAAGGGAAGAACGCAGACGAGATATAAATTGGGGTTTTTATTTTTTTATTTTTTAATATATATTTTAGGGTTTAGGAATTAGGATTCCAAGGCTCTGACCTTGCACGTACAATAACTTTTGTAATTCCAACATCTTCACTAGTGCTATATTGGTTTGGAAAAGAATTTAGTCTTCATTGTGTTTTCTGAAGCACTTAAATAAAATACAAAATTATAACCTTCTTGCACCACGAAATTGCTTGGAATTTAGCTTTGCCAATTTGAGGACCACATGTTATTCATGCACCATATATTATAATTTTTCCACAAAATTTCTTGGAATCTAGCATTACCCAATACACCCTTATTAAGCAAAATTATTATTAAAAATATATATTTTTAATAATTTATTCATTTTTTTACAATATTTTTATTTAAATATTTTTTATTTAAATACATAATAAAATAATAATTTATTATCGACTTAGGTCGACCCTTGGTCTGACCTCTGACTCTTGACTCTCTCTGGGCCGAGGGGTCGGGCCGAGTTTTAAAACATTGGTATGGACAATAGATTCTGTACTCCTCTCCTCTTCCTTCGTAAGTGCTATGAACCTAGATTTCACCTTTTATTTTTTCTTCTATCGGGATGGACTTTGGCCAACAAGCATATGTTAATATTTTAACCTTTGATCTGTTTGGTATTGCGATGAAAAAAATGTGGAGAACAAACGTGTGAATGATAAACGGCGATATATAAAAGTGCGTTAGCTAAAATCTAAATATTGTTCGGTAAAATTTAGGGTTTTTGCATAAACGATTGAAGCAAAAAAATTTATATACGTTATTTTATAAATAAGTAAAAAGTTAAGAGGGTAATATTGTCCTATGTTAGAAAATAACTATGATGTGCTTTTTAAATTTTTTTCATGGTGTGCAAAAGGCTAAAAGATAAAAATCTTAGCTTTTTCAAAATTAAATTTTTAAAAGAAAACAATCAAACACTTAAAATTTGCATTTTGACCTATAGATCAAACCACAATACCAATAGGGTCTATATGGTTTGGATTTCTCAGTTTTAATCATCTTGACCCTTCATTGCTGAGATACATTGGATTTACAGTGTTTGATGATCAAATTATGAAACTGTCTTTATTTTTTGCTTGTAGGCACGACACGATACTTACAGATCAGTGCCAAATATTCCAACACATGTGCCGAAGCAGCAGTTGCCTAGGAAGGATGCGGCCGCTCCTGACAAATCTAGTACTGGGGAGGTTCATCAAGTGCCAAAGGTAAAAAAGGATCCTCAAGTCTCACTCCCACCAACCGCATGCCAAACACAGAAGCCTTCTGTTCTTCCTATACCAAGGACGTCTATGCAAATGCAGTTTCACCATCCACGAGTTTCTGTACAGTTTGGTGGGCATAACCCACAGATTCAGTCTCAGAATGTAACAGCCACATCACTCCCTATGCCAATACCCCTGCCATTACCAATGGGAAATGCTCTGCAAGTGCAGCATCATATGTTTGCTCCAGGTCTTCAACCCCATCCAATGCAGCCCCAGGGACTCATACATCAGGGATTGGGCATGGGTTACACAACTCAATTGGGTCCTCCCCAGCTGCCTCCCCAGCTAGGCAATATGGGAATGAGCATGACCCCACAATTTCCCCAGCAGCAGGAAGGAAAATTTGCTGGCGGTCCTCGTAAAACTGTTGTAAAGATTACTCATCCGGACACACATAAGGAGGTCAGGCTTGATGAACGAGCTGATACAAATTCAGATGGTGGGGTCTCAGGGTCTAGGTCTCGTTCCCAACAAATACCATCATTTGCACCTGCTCATCCAATGAATTACTACCCTAATTCTTATGCTGATAGTCCCATTTATTACCCAGCTCCGGGATCTCTACCGTTGACAAGTAGCCCCATAACATCCGATACTCAGGCCACAAGATTTAAATATCGGGGTCCCCAAAATGCATCTTTCATGAATCCAAATCTTAATTCTCTGCCAGTTAGTAAAGCTGGGATCCCAATGCCTGTTGTTGCGGAACTACCAAACTCGGAACAATCATGTGATACACATAATTTAGTTTCATCTGCCTCTTCAGGAACTGTACAGGTGACAGTTAAACCAGCCTCAGGATGTGTTGGAGAAAAGACTGCAGGTTCCTCTTTGTCAGACATCTCACCTGCAGTTGGAAAGGATGGAACATCTAAACCTTCAAGGCCTTCCGGGGAAACTATTGCATCTCATCCTCAAAGGGACTCTGAGACTGTTCCAGAAAAATCTTCTCAGCAGATAAAACCCAGCAGTGAACTGCTGGTGTTCAAGTCAATGGCAGGAGCAACTAAACAGTGTGCTGTAGTCTCTTCTCTCGTCTCTACTGAGAGTCTGGCATCCAATTCTTTGCCCACTGCACCATCTGAGGAGTCTATACCAATTGCACATGTGGAAGGCAGAAGAACGGAATCTCTCAGCAGGTCAAACTCTATCAAAGATAATCAGAAGAAGGCCGGAAAGAAAGGACAAATCCAGACACAACAGCAGGTAGAGCTTGACTTTCGAGATAACTGTTCTTTCAAGTTATACTGCCACTGTGCCGCATTAGATTAGTTAAGTATATTTAGTTGCAATGCCTTGCACCTTTTGCAGGTTGGTGGACAATCTACCACAACCTCAAGCCTGAGAACTGCAGAAACTGGTATATCATCCAACAGTGGAGTTTCTGAAACTACAGAAGCTAAAACAACTATTGAATCGGTGTCAGCAATTGATGCTTCTACTTCTGATATTTCTGAGGCAAAAGAAAATGCTGACAGCACTAAACAAGGCATTACTTCTGTTTCATCTGAAATCTCTGGTGATGGAATTGGTGCCAATATCTTGGACACTGGTTGTGATGCGAAGAGTAAGCTAGCTGAATCTTCACCGCCAGAATCTTCAGTGACAGAAAAGGCGGGAGGAGTGACCTTGCCTGAAAGGTTCAAGCAAGATATTAACCCTTCTGACATTTCCTCTCAATCTGCTACTTCAAAATGTCCAGAACTTGTCAGCCATACTGAACAGGAATCTGTATTAAAGGCAACAGCTGTCTACAATGATGTTCCAATCTTAGGATCCACAGAGGGAGGGTTAGGTGAATCTGCAAGAACTGTTGCAGAAGCTGACGAGGTGACTGACAATATGGATGTGTCTACCTCTGGAATTGTAGACTCAACAGATGTTGAAAGTTCACATGGTAATAAGATTTCCACTGTGGATGCCTCGTCAAGCAGAAATGATGTAATACAGCAGCAGTCTGCTCCTGTTTCATCCCCTGAATTTTCAGAAACAATCCCAAAAAATGAAGGGGAGGTTCTGGATAATAGTGGTGCTGGCTCTGTCTTGCTTCCAGTCGCTAGTTCCAAAGATAAGCCTGGAGTTGGTACTTCTAAAGGGAAGAAGAAGAAGAAAGAAATCCTTCAGAAAGCAGATGCTGCTGGGGCAACTTCTGATCTTTACATGGCTTATAAGGGTCCTGAGGAGAAGAAAGGGACTGTGTCTTCAGAAAGTGCAGAAATCACGCCTACTGTTGGGAATTCAAAGCTTTCACCCGTTGATACACTTCATGTGGATGCTGTAGACAATGAAAAAAGTGTTCCGAGTAAAGAAGAGCCTGATGATTGGGAAGATGCTGCTGACATCTGCACTCCAAAATTAGAACCTTCTGATGGCAGGGAACAGGTTCCAGGAGTACACTGTGATGAAGATCGAAATGGAAATGTGGGAAAGAAGTATTCGAGGGATTTCCTACTGAAGTTTGCGGAACAATGCACTGATCTTCCAGAGGGCTTTGGGATAGCAACTGATATAGCAGAGACTTTGATGAGTGGTAATAACAATGCCTCTCATCTTGCTGATTGCCATTCGTATCCTAGTCCTGGAAGAGTAATGGATAGGCAATCGGGGGGACCTCGAGCTGATCGCCGTGGAAGTGTAACTGTCGATGATGACAGATGGGGTAGACTACCTGGTCCAAGTTTGGGGAGGGATTTGCATCTGGATGTTGGTTATGGTGCTAATGCAGGATTCCGACCTGGCCAAGGAGTTAACTATGGTGTATTGAGGTATCCCCAAGGACAAATATCTATGCAGTATCCTGGAGGTATACTACTAGGGCCAATGCAGCCTATGGGTCCTCAGGGAGGGATGCAAAGAAATAGTCCTGATACCGACAGGTGGCAAAGGGTTGCTAATTTCCAACATAAGGGTTTAATTCCTTCTCCTCAGACTCCTTTGCAGATGATGCACAAATCTGATAGAAAATATGAAGTTGGTAAAGTGCAAGATGAGGAAGAGGCCAAGCAGAGGCGGCTAAAAGCTATTTTGAACAAGCTAACTCCGCAGAACTTCGAGAAACTCTTTGAGCAAGTAAAGGAAGTCAACATTGACAATGCTGTCACACTCACTGGTGTCATCTCTCAAATTTTTGACAAAGCTTTAATGGAGCCTACTTTCTGTGAGATGTATGCAAACTTCTGTTTTTCTCTTGCTGGAGAGTTGCCTGGTTTCAGTGAAGATGATGAAAAGATAACTTTCAAGAGATTGCTTCTGAATAAATGCCAAGAAGAATTTGAAAGAGGAGAGAGAGAGCAAGAAGAAGCTAACAAAGCTGATAACGAGGGCGAGATTAAGCAGACTGAGAAAGAAAGAGAAGAGAAGAGGATCAAGGCTCGAAGACGAATGCTGGGTAACATTAGACTAATTGGGGAACTGTACAAGAAGAAAATGTTGACTGCGAGAATAATGCATGCATGCATCAACAAGTTGCTGGGCCAGAGTGAGAATCCTGATGAGGAGGATATTGAGGCGTTGTGTAAATTAATGAGCACAATAGGGGAGATGATTGACCACCCTATGGCCAAAGAGCATATGGATGCATATTTTGACAGAATGGCGAAGTTTTCAAACAACATGAAACTTTCTTCTAGGGTTAGGTTCATGTTGAAGGATGCAATCGAGTTGAGAGAGAATAAATGGCAGCAGAGGAGGAAAGTTGAAGGGCCAAAAAAGATTGAGGAAGTGCACAGAGATGCTGCTCAAGAACGGCAAGCACAAGCTAGTAGGCTTGCCAGAGGTCCAAGCATGAATTCTTCAACACGAAGGGTGCCTATGGATTTTGGTCCTAGAGGGTTATCTTCCCCTACTAACCAGATAGGTAGTTTCCGTGGAATGCCTACTCAGAATCGTGGTGGCCATGGTGCTCAGGATGTACGGTTTGAGGATAGGCAATCCTATGAGGCTCGGACCCTGTCAGTTCCCTTACCTCAAAGACATATAGGTGGTGATTCAATAACTTTGGGTCCACAAGGCGGTCTTGCCAGAGGAATGTCCATTAGAGGACCACCAATGATGTCAAGCACTCCCTCACCTGATATTTCTCATGGTGCTGGGGAACTTAGAAGAATGGCAGCTGGTATGAATGGTTTCAGTGCTCTATCAGAGCGGCCAGCTTATGGTTCAAGGGAGGATATAATTCCAAGATATCACCCAGACAGATTTGCATCCCCACCTGCTTTTGACCAATTGAGTGTCCAAGAGCGTAATACGAATTATGGTAACCGAGATATAAGGACTCCTGAGCGAAGTTTTGATCGGACTCTTGCAACTTCACCACCCACACGAGGTCAGGCACCAGCTGTCACCCATAATGTTCTTTCAGAAAATGTGTGGCCTGAAGAACGCTTACAGGATATGTCAATGGCTGCAATTAAAGAATTCTATAGGTAGCACCTCTCTGCATGCTTTTATCATCCTGTTCAATTTTCCGATCTTGACAGAATATTGCTTGAGAATTCAAGCTCATTGTGTGAGCAAGTAAATTTGCGTGTACTTGCGTCTGATGCACTTGATAAAGTCATTGCCGTATGTTTAGTCTATATTTAGGTATTAGCACTAAATTGAAATGAAGGCGCTAAGGTTGAGTGATAATTGATAATTAATGTATTGCGAGGGGGATCTGCAACTATTTGGCATATATATTGTGCTTATATTATCAGAATAATGATTGAATTCTACGGTAGGCAATTTGGTTATATCAGTAACATTAACATGTTTTTTCCTCAATTTTTTCAGTGCCCGGGATGAGAAAGAAGTTGCTTTGTGTATCAAAGATTTGAATTCCCCAGGATTCCACCCTTCAATGGTCTCTCTCTGGGTCTCGGACTCTTTTGAGAGGAAGGACATGGAAAGGGATCTTTTGGCTATGCTGCTTGTGAATCTTTCTAAATCTCGGGAAGGCATGTTAAGTCAAGGCCAGCTCATCAAAGGGTATGAAAGATGAAACTTTTTTTTCTAAGAACATTGACAGTACCATGAAATTTATTAAATGATTGAACATTGATGAAAAGTTTGTCTGCTTGTGTTGCCCAATATAAATCTGTTTTATTTTCTATGACTAGGTTTGAATCTGTTCTCACGAATTTGGAGGATGCAGTAAATGATGCTCCAAAAGCAGCAGAATTTCTTGGCCGTATATTTGCCAAAGTTGTGGAAGAGAATGTGATCTCCCTGAGGGAGATTGGGAGGTTGTTACATGAAGGCGGGGGGCGCCTTCTGGAAATTGGGCTTGCAGGTGATGTTCTTGAAAGCACATTAGAGATGATAAAATTAGATAAAGGAGAAACTGTGTTACATGAGATTCAAATGAGCTCAAATCTGCATTTGGAGGATTTCAGGCCTTCAGATCCTAACAGATCAAGGATATTATAAATATTTATTTAGAAGAGGATGTGGGATGCTTATTTCTACCTTGTTAGAAGAATTTGATCCCTAGTGCTTTTAGGGGTACTTATTATTATTATTATTATTTTGCTATAATATTTTTCTTGATGATGGGGTGAATGGGACATCTATATGGCAGTTTGGGGTTTTCCATTCATCAACATATTTTTCTGCAATTATGGAAAAGAGTTAAATTGAGCATCAAAATATTTGTCATGTGGTCTTGCTAGTAAATTGGTGAAATAGAACTGGGCACTCCCATTTTTGCATATTTTATTACCTTGCTATCTATATCTCTATTTATACTATTAATCTTAATGCAAAAGGATTGCTCTCATTGATTCAAGGTGAATAGCGAGTTATCTTTATTTTGGGGAAAAATATTGAATTTTGGTTGAGTTGAAATTATGTTGAAGATGGGAGGTGTGTTTTGTTAAGTGAGATCTAATGCATTTTAATTAAGTGGGATTTAAACAAATTTTAGCTTATGGATTTATCGAGGTTGTTTAAAAAATTTAATTTCTTCATAATAGCTATTTAATATTTTAAGGGGTATTGAGATTCTAATTATTGTTTTATTTTGAGTTCAAATGCTTTTTGTATTTGGTTGTGCTTAAATAGAATATCATGTCTAGATTTCGGGTTGATTTGTAATTTGATTTTTTCGTCATTAATTAATAATTAATATATTGGTCGTTAATATAGTGATTTAGACTCACATTTTAGTTTGTTTCAATTTTCACAATTTTAGTTTAATAATTACAATCACAATTCATACACCGGTAATTTTGATACTTTTTTGGATGTTGAGGTTTGATGGAAACAGTTTGGATGCCATTAATGATAAGAATTATATTATGTCGCAATAAATATTAAGATAGATTGGTAACATGAGCATATTTTTCTTTCATTATTTACTTGTTTCTTAATGAAAGTTGACACTTCACAAACAAGAGAGACTGAGAGAGCTTTTTTATTTCCGAAAAAAATGGAACAAAAAAAGTAAGTTTCCCATTTTTTGAATGCGGTACTTAATTGCATTTTTAGCATCTATTTTGTTTAAAAAAATAAAATTAAAAATTACTAGATAAGTTTTTTTTATTGTAATTAAAAAAATGTGATGAACAAATGATGATTTATAACCAATTTTATTTTATATTAATAAAAAGAATTGTGGTTGAATTTTTTAACAATTGGAATTTTTTTATTGTTAATCAAATATTTTAAAAATTATGTTTTGATCAAAATACAATTTTAATCACAATATCAAATAAAGGCTATATAACACATGGAATTTCAATACCATTCATAAAATTCAATATTATCTTTGATTAAAAAAATGAATAACTTAAACAAGTTTAAATAATTTTTAAAAACAAATTTTCACATTTAAAAATGCACGTAAAAAATATTATAAAGATCGTAGTGGGCCGAGTTATAGCTACCAAATATTGGACCGCATTGCAGTAAAGACGGGTCGGGTTCTAGGGCAGATTTGTGTTTTTAGCGAAAGGGGCATTTAGCTTGGCCACTCTATTCTCTGCGAGGGTTTCTCCAAACTCATCGAAAATGGTATCCCTTTATCTCGGCTTGTTTAATAATTACATTTTTTTATGCCTTTGATTTTATATTTTGTTTTTCTCTTTGTTGGCATTTTTGTTTTTGATTATTGTTTGGAATTTGTCAAGAAATTTCCTTTTTAATGCTTGTGAAAAAAATCAAAGTCGCATTCAATTGGTCCAATTTTTGTTTCTGGGTTTGCAAAGATTTTGAATCTAGTGTTTTAGCTTTTACATTTGTTTCTGAAATTGATTCATTGGGCATTCTTATACCATCACTGTTTTTTTATTTTTTATTTTTTAAATCCAGACGATTTTGGCTTTGTTATTGTTTTATAACTTTTCCAAGTTATTTATTTGATTATGGTTTCATGTTGTCGCGTTTGCAGACAAAGAGGACCAAGAAGGCTGGAATTGTTGGA
The DNA here is from genome assembly GCA_019454045.1 of Zanthoxylum bungeanum. NCBI lineage: Eukaryota > Viridiplantae > Streptophyta > Magnoliopsida > Sapindales > Rutaceae > Zanthoxylum > Zanthoxylum bungeanum. The sequence continues at coordinate 47,203 of SKCR01026627.1, read as the reverse complement.
AAGTACGGTATGTATTGAGACTACTGTTATTGATTGTATGTGTATTTTGTTTTCTGGTATTTTGCGGTAGTGATAAATGATAGATATGAGAAAATACACTTTAGATCTTTTATTTCTCGTGTGCTATTCTTTTCATTCTTTATTTTGTTAAGAGAAAATTGATGGTTGTTCACCTGTTTATTCAACAGAGCCTGCTACTGGAATTAGGAATAGAAATTTATGATAGGAATCAACCTGTGAAAGACTTTATGCTGGATCTATCATCTCTCTTGCTTCTAGATATGTCTATTAAAGTTTTTTTTTTATTAGATTCGTCTTTGTTTTGTGGCTTTGGGAGTTTTGAATTCGAAGATATTATTCCATTTCAGGTACCCGATATGGTGCCAGTCTACGCAAGCAGATTAAGAAGATGGAGGTTAGTCAGCACAGCAAGTACTTCTGTGAGTTCTGTGGGAAGGTAATACATCCACTCTCTTCCCTGCCCTTTCCTTTTTTATTTCCTTTCTAGTTTATGATTAATTGTTTGTTGATGCATTAAATATTTACAAAACTCAACTGTTGCAGTATGCCGTGAAGAGGAAGGCCGTGGGAATCTGGAGTTGCAAAGATTGTGGTAAGGTGAAAGCCGGAGGTGCATACACTTTGAAGTAAGATTCTCATAAACTCTCATCTTTACTTGATTCTTCAATTGAAATGATTCTAAATTCGATCATATGTGCCTTTGCAGTACCGCTAGTGCTGTGACTGTGAGGAGTACCATCCGTAGACTGAGGGAGCAGACAGAGAGTTAATTGTGTTGCCGAGCCTTTTGTTTTTGTTTAGTGACGTGACTGTATTTTTTGTTTGGAGATCTAAATTGATTCCTATGCCTGGTTGGGTATTTGGTTTAAGAGAGTTTGAATTTGAATTTAGTTAATCAGATTGTAAGTCTTTTTTTCCCGAAAGGACTTGTTCTGTCGCTACAAACTACTTGTTTAGAATCCATTTCTTACTTAGAAATGGGGACTTGGATTCTTCTAATTTGATGGCTGTTTGTTGAAAAAATTACAAAGGTTTTGTTTTGATTCTACTACCATGTGCATAGAATTTAAAAAATGCAAAATATACAGAACAGTGATTAAATTTCATTGGAAGCTCGTACAACAAAGGCTTGGCCCAAGAGTCTTTTTACCACCAGAGCACTAGCACTTTGATTACATCCAACTAATACAAAACTCTACCGAGATGGTACATAGCAAAATATGAAACACAGTCAAAAAAATGACTTGGCCATGGCCAAGGGGCTCTGTTCTCTTTCTCCATTCCCATTTTTAATCTGGGAATGCATCTAAACAGATGATTCTAGAAGGAATGACCCCTAATACAGTGCTCTTCAACCATCTTACTCTCGTACACGAGCATTATTTATGCATGAATGTCAAAAATTTGAAGCCCCTCAGGGGTATATCATACAATGGGAATGAGGGATGCTCTATTTGCTGTTGTTATGATGCATTTGTTTTTGGACAGCCTTAACTGATGCAACTCTAGCTGCATTTGCTGCCCTGTTAGCAGCTGCTACGGCCCTGTTAACTCTGTCATCTACCTTGGCCACATCAAAAGCTTTTTCGGCTGCTCGTTGTGCTTCCTGATTACAACAAAACACCAGTTAGAAACCCCCTCAGTAATGATTAAAAGAGATATCATTTAAACAACAATTAACCTCAAGAAAGTTTTTATCATATTAACTGCAACTCATAAACTCTTCTTTCTGTTGAGACCTTTGTAACAACAGTAAAATACAGATCAAACATTGAACGATAAACAATAAAAGCTGTTATAAACAGACTTGGCAGATGAAGCGTAAAATTCTAAGCATCAGCACTTGTAGAATGGTAAGTTTCATTAGTGAAAATACCTGCACCGCATTGAGTACTTTGGAGCGGTAAACAGCAATAGGAGATACAGGATGAGTGGTATTCTGTGTGCTTGGAATGTCAAGAATTCCATTTTGCCAGTGACCAGATTGGGTTTCCCCATTTCTGAACGTGTACATTCCAAGCCCTTGTCTTCTGCCCTCATGCCAGGCTCCCTCATACCGATGCCCGTTTGCAAAACGATATACACCAAATCCATGCATCTTGTCCGCAAAATATTCTCCAGCATATGTGTCCCCATTTCTAAGTAAGAAACTTAGATGTCAATACGGAATGAAAAACAATCATATGCATATGCATTAACAAAAATACTAGAACAAACATGACTACAATCCGTCATTAAACTTACAATCTAATAATAATCAAAAAGATGGAACTAGACATTTGATCGCCTGTATATGTTGCCAATATAAACTCATTGTCCTTATCAATCACATCTCCAAACCCACTATATGATACCCTTTGTCCAACAATTAGTTAATTATGGAAAAAAAAAACCTAAGCTCAGTCAAATACCGATCCAATAGTTGTAAAAATAAACTAGGAATAAAATTCTAGTATTTATGTAAGCACAAACCAATTATACACAAAATATGTTATCAAAATCGCTGATAAACCAATGATGAAACCATTAAAAACAAATAAGGTGATAAGTACCTGAAATGGTAATGGCCAAGGCCATGTTTGACTCCCCACTTAAATTCACCAATATATCGGCTCCCATCCTCACAAGTATGGACTCCACATCCATGACTCTGCCCATTTGACCACTCTCCTGCATAAACATCTCCCGTATAAAACCTATAAACCCCAAATCCATTCCTAAGCCCTTGCCTATATTGGCCTCTATATCGGCTCCCTCTCGCCCAAGTCTCCACTCCATATCCATCATATTTGCCATCGACCCAATCACCCTCGTATCTCCCACTCATGTAATAATAGAACACACCACTCCCTGAACATTTTCCTCTGTGATACTCCCCCTCATAAACGTCGCCGTTGCTGTAAACTTGCACCCAGCAACCGGAATTCCCCCTCTTTTCTAATTTTGGCCTTGACCCAATTGACCAAAACACAGGCAAAGGCGGTCTCGAGGTTTTGGAAGAACTTGGGAGCTTGATTGGGAAAGAACGGGCGAAGAACAAACGGATTGAAGGCAAACGAGGGAGGGCTAGATTAAGAGATAATAACAAAGCGGCAGAAAATGAAAAAGCCGATAAGAAATCGAGGAAAAACGAATGACTCGGATGAGAAACGATAAAATAAAAGAAGGGCAAAGATAATAACAGAACCAGACGCAAATGAACTCTCAAACGACGGAGGTGTTTACACCGCCTGAGCAACCGAAACGCGGCGGATTTGGCGGAAAACAGATACTGAGTTTTGGGATTGTGAGAATTGAATTGAGGGTTTAAGTGGTACAGGGATGGGGATTTAGAAAGAGACGAGTACTGAGATCGCTTGTAAGGAGACGGGGAATGGGTAAAAGGGTCATTTTGGATCAAAATTTGATCATTGGTGCGCTCAACCGTCGTCGTTTCGAACAATTGTGGGTGCTTTTGGTGAGTATAAAATAGAGGCGGTGTAGGGTTAAAGTCGGAAGAGACGCCGCTGCTTTCTTTTCCGATCTGTACTTCTGATTTCTTCAGATGCATTACATAACAAAAACGAAACAAATCAATCTCAAATTCAAACTTCTTCTTCTTTTTTCTTTTTTTTTTTAAATCCTCCCTCTGAATGTTTCTTTTGTAATATTTTTCTCAGTAGATAAAATCGGAAAATTGTATATAAATAGCAGGCTTCTAGACCGGTCTCTACGTCGAGTTAATGGTAATTAGCAATTTCACTAATTTCAAACCACCGAGGCCAACTCCTAGGGGATTTTTCTCCCTAAACTACCCCCAGTTTTTTTTTTAATTTATTTTTGGATATCCACCGTTAAATCATCAAATCAATATTTAAACGTAGCATGTAAAATCTCTAATTGTCTCAAATCCTTATAAAGAAATACACTCATATATTTAAAATCTTTGACATGATAATCAAATTCTAAATTTTTTGTCATCCTTTGAGAGCCGTTTATTTTTTTTTATAATAATATTTAGTGACATTATTTTTATGAAACATCCAGAACATGCGCTGATTTATTTACATATTTATATAAATAAAAATAAAAAATTTTGACAGAGAGAAATGCAAAGTCATAAGATAGCGGCTAATGAGAAAACTGAAAACCAAAGAGACAAGGACATTAGGGAAAGATACTTAGATACCAGCTAATTTAATAACAAAAACAATTAATAAAATTATAAAATTATGTACTAAAATTACGAAAATACTGTAATATTTGAAGAGTTGAAAGGGTAAAAAAATAGGAAATGAACTTGAAAGCTCTTCTCTTTGATTGAATACATCGATTCGTCTATCTATATCGCCATTGGCATTGGGGGAGAACGACAAAAGACTCCTTCCAAAGAAACAGTTTAGACGAGTCAATACGCTATTTCCACGTGGCAACCATCCTTCTCATCACTTTGCCCATGCTTATATTATACGTTTCAGTTTTCTAATTCAGCGGCGAAATTTCAGATTATATGAGCCGGATGGATCGGGTCGGCCCAATCTCGTCCGCTTAACTTCGTTTAAAAATAAGAAAGTCACAATTTCAAATTTTAAAAAAAAAATACGTGAAATGTGGTGGGTGCAATGTAATTTAAAAAATAAATTGAAAATACTCGTTTTTTTTTTAGAGATGGATAAAAAATTTGAAACTGAAAATATCCAACAGATTTGAAAAATCGAATCGAATGAATATTTTTTTTTATTTTAAAAATAATTATTTATTTGTTAATTAAAAAATCGAACCGAACTGAATTATTTGAATAATTTGATTTGAATAATCTTTTTAAGTCTAATCATTTTTTTTTATTATTTTATATTTGTTATATTTTTAATTTATTTAATGTTTAGTGATGATTTATTTTTTTGTTTTGGTTATGCTTTTTTTTTCCTACATGTATCTCATGAAAAATTTATATTAGTATAATTGTGATGATTATAAGAATTATAATATAAAATTTTTGAATGAATATTAGATTTAATGAATATTGTTAATTTTTCAATGTTTATTATTATTGTTAAAAATTAAAAAAAAAACAAAAACAAATTGAATCGAACCGAACTAACAATTAAAACTAATTATAAATTTTTTTTAAAAAAAAATCGAACTGTTACTTTTGTAATTATAATTATACCGAACCATACCTATCCTATGTTTTCTATTAATATGATCCGGATCTAATCATCTTTAAAGCAATTACTACTAAATACAATGGGCTTATTATTATAGCATGTATTGTTCTATCGATAGATTGATTGACATTGTTGTGATTTCAAGTTCAAGGCAGTACTAAAAATCAACAAAAGCAGACCCAAAATTTATTTAAGCTAATTATATACGAAAACGGCTTATTATCCTTAGTTGAAGATTTCGATGGTCTAGCCCGAAATGGGAGTGAGAAGTCTCTAAAAAGGCGAGCTGGGCTCAGGGAGCCGCTCAAGGGAAGAAGGATCTCGGGATTAAACCTGTTGTGATGAATTAGTACTCCTACTCAAAGTCGTCATCAACCACTTTCCGTCTTGGATAGATGCTGTATCAAGGTTCATGGTTGGTACAGATTCATGGTTCATGTCCATGGCAGTTCATAATACCCAATTTATCAAGAACAAATGCATATCAGGAACTTTAAACAATCTTCAAACCAGTAAAGGAAATAAGCTTACAGGAGCTCTGTTAAATTCATCAATAAAATTTAAATATAGATTAACTAGTAGACCATCTATCATTCTCAACAATATTCATTTGCAAACCAATTGTAATATATATATATATGGAACTATTCCGCTTTACCTCACTTGTTGGGGTCATTCATACTACGGTAGAGGCATAGGCCAAAAAGTGAAAAGCACTGCCGCTGGACAATGAGGATTCTCAACACAACCGCAACTTGCAACTCTAGTGTCAGGGCTTGTGGAGCTTGAAACCAAAAACCTGTATAGCCTTTTGTGGCTTTAATTGTCCATAAGTCATTAGAAACAGGTGAGGAAATGTAGTCCCAAAATAAGCACCATCAATATCTTGGTACGTCAAGGGAAGTTCAACATCAAAACAAAACAAAGAAACATCGACAAAAACCGGATATTGTTGTCAAATGGTCGATATGAAATTAAATCACCAGTCAAAATCAAACACAATGCAGTGAATAACACAAACTGCACCGGCAAAGAGGGATAGAGGTGCTAAATATGGAACCTGCAACACAGCTATAATGGTTACTGGAAATAAATTGGTCCCAACAAGGAATGCAACCATAAATCACGAGATTAATAAATACTATATTTTACTTTCAATTTGGAAAACAGCAACTATTAAAATGATAGAAAGCTAGTAACAGAGAAAACAAAACTAATCAGATTCTAAAACATGCAAGTTAATATTCATCGCTAGTTACACTTAATACATTTTAAGGATACTGCCTTGGTACTTGGAACGAGGGTAGTATATATCTTCACATTTTGGGCAGTAAATTTTCACAGTACTTGAACGAGGGATGTCTGATTGACCGACAGGAAGGCAGGGTTGTCCACAACAATAAACTCTTGGGCATCTCCCAAAATCATAGTTTTTGTACTTCTCCAACTGCACAAGCACGCAATGCAACATCTTAACCAAGAAAACGAAAAATAAAACACAACAGAGATAATCGGAGACTGGATTTTACCATTGCAGCCATTCCCTTGCTAGAAAGGATATATCGGACATGAATGAGACCATACAACATCTCTGCTGCTGATTCAACCAGTTCATTCTGTTCCTCAGTAAACATATCACCTGAAGATGTCCACATCCAAAAATGGTTTGTACAGAGAATCAGAACTGAAAGAAAAGGGGTAGGGTGAGAAGAGAGGGAGAGAACAATGCCTACCATGAGAGGATTCAACATCCAATATCAAATCAAGAGCATAATCATAGTATGGAACTTGAATACTCAGTCCAGAAAGATTAAAATCATCTTGGATGTATTCATCATCAACTTCACAAAAAAATTCATTTCCACGCAAATTGCAAAACCATGAGATCCAAGATGTGTCATCTCCATCAGAACCACTAACAATAGATTCTTCACTGTCTGTTTCAGATTCCTCTGCAGTAAATGCAAATAATAAATGACCATGATCAGCAGATAAGTAAGGAGAAGCTCACTTTCAAATTAAGTCCATCACAGATAACAGACTTGCGCTTTGAACATGTCCCGCATGAAGCGACTATATTTCAAAACAAGCCACAATTAAACTGAACTCATTTATGAAATCTACCCCTACAAAATCAGGGAGCTTTTAAATGTCGTACCAAAACGAAAAATGAATAAATGTTACAACAAGACCATTCCATTCCATGGCACACTAATAAATTCAAAATCAAATACTTCACACATAAAAAAAGTTGTGAGCAGCAATGTTCATCGAACAAATTTCATGTATAAAAATATTATTATTAACGAAGAAAACGCAACATCATTAAAAGAACAAAATAAAAAGATTCATCAATTACTCCCATAAGGAGGGTAAGCCTTGGCGTAACGCGTAAGTGACCTGGAAGTCACAAATTCGAGTCACGGAAACAACATCTTTGTAAAAAAGCAAGGGTAAGGCTGCGTACACATTGAATAGTATGGGATGGGGCATCAATTACTCCCATAACAAAGTTCCGTAAATGCAGATCCCATAAAGTGTATTAACTTCAGTTCCATATTTAAAATGAAGTTGACAAGCAAGACTCTTCCAACGCAACAAATAACTACACTGAGAAAATAACATTAATCAAGAAAATCAGCTGAAAAGTTACAAACAACTTCAACAACAAAATAATCCGCCATAAGAAATTTACTCACAAACAAAAAATAAAATCGACGACCAATCAGACAATAATTACCAAAATCAGCTGACTAAAACTAACCATCAGAGCATTTGTTCTTGGAGAGGGAATCGGAGCGAGAATCGCGGTGATCGAGCTTCGATTTACCGGCAGAAGTGGAAGGTACGGACAACCTGTGTTTGTATTTAGAACTCAAAGCCCTCGAAGTAGAGGGGGAGGAGGACTTCTCTAAGTGCTTGTCCAGCGCATCGTTTATGCGCTTTCGATCCAACGGTCCTCCCACTATCTCCGATTTCGACGCCCCTCCTCCTCCTCCTCCTCGTCCTCGATCTCTATACATAGCTCCCCCAATTCTCTCTCTCCCTCTCTCTTTTTAAAATTAAACTAGCAAAGATTCAAAATTTGATACTAGTTTTGGATTACAGAAGTTAGGGATTTTAACAGAACGGCGACGTTTTTGAAAATGTGATTTGATTTGAGCTTAGAGACAGAAGAAACAGACAAGGACACAAGGTTAAGAGGAGAATACACGAACTCCCCTGTCTCCCTCTGTTTTGTTTGTTGTACTTCCTTTTCTTTTTTTTTTTCCAAATTTGTTTTTGATATTTTTATGTTGTCATAGTTTTATTCTTTTATTGGATTCCAGTGGGGGCCCAAGTTCACAAACCAGGCCCATGTTGCTCTTCTTTTCAATTTTTTTTAAACGATAAACATGATTAAGTTGGTTTTTATTTAATTGTTCCAGACTCCCATTTAAAAAAAAAAAAAAAAAAAAAATTGCAAGTTGACATGAATAAATTCATAAAAAAGATATTTAAAATTGACAAGGTAATGATTTTATTATATATAATAATCAAATGATTCATATAACAAATTATACTAATAAAATATTTTTATTTAGTTTATTTGGTTTGGTTTGGTTTGGTTCGATAAACAATCACATATTTAGAGATATGGTTTGGTGGCTAATTTGATTATCTGACCCAAATTTAGAATTCAGAATATTTATTTCTTGTAAAAACATGGAAAATCGGAAATTTTACATTCTTCCGTCCAAATCAAATATTTGATAACTTGGTGTCTTTGATTGTGTAAAATCAAAACTAGTAATCTCCGATCATTTTCGTCATCACCAGTTATTTATAATACGTAGTGGGTCAGAGATTAACAATGGAAGCAGAGAAAATGAAGATAACTTTTTCTTCAGTGTTATTAGCTGGGTTTGTTGCTTTGTTCTTGCATCTCTATACTGTTCTGATTCTGAGGCCGCAAAGGGTAAGATCAAAGCTTCGAAATCAAGGGATCAGAGGGCCATCTCCTTCAATTTTACTAGGAAATATCCCTGAAATTAAAAGAATCGTTCAACAAGAAGCCCTAAAAACTTTAGCCAAAGCTACTCAGAAAGATGATCATGATGGGGTTGCTGCTATTGCTCATGACTGGCCTTGCACTGTCTTTCCATATTTTGACAAGTGGAGAACTGAATACGGTGCACTCTCTCTCTCTCTCTCTTTTTTGCCCCTTCTTATGGCTTTCCATTTATGTCTCTGTCACTTCTGTTATTGCATTAAGTGGACTTTCTTTCTTTTGGTATTTATCTGCTTAATGCTAATCTTTCCCTTCCTGAACAATATTTCTCTAATTGACTTGTTCACAGCACCCTAATATCATGAGTGAATAAAAAATCATATAATTATTAGTTTTTAAGTTTGATTTTATGAGTTTACGAGTTTTATTTCTTTTTATTCAATCAATCCATCCGCAACCTAGTCTATATGCCAAGCGAAAGTTATTCTCTATATATAAAAGAAAGAGACTTGGAATATCCTTAATTAGTGGTTAATGAAGAAAGATGATGTTTGGTGCAGGTATACCTTTACAATGATGCTGCTGTAACATAGGATTAGGGCTTGTTATTAATTGTTAATAAGGATATTACATATCCAATAGACTTGACTTACAGATAATGTTGAATTGCTATTAATTGTTAATAATGATATGTCATATTCAATAGACTTTGTGTTATGTTACACTTCTTATCTCTATCTAAAAGGGGATTATTATTAATAATAGCCAGCGAATTATTAAATCAACGTGAGTTATGGAGGCCTAGGGTTCCTCGAATTACCCCAAATAAGTCGTTATAGGGAGGCCATAAATCTCTCTCTCTGTCGATAAACCAGTGACGAGAGCAACTCAAAGGACACGAGAGCAACTCAAAGGACACATAACAGATGCTGCCCTTCTTCTCTGTTTTATTTTACTTTTATAAACAAAAACACTTAAGCTTATTATATATGGTGGCAGGCCCAGTGTTTATGTACTCAACTGGAAGCATTCAGCTACTATGCATAACAGATATAGAAATGGCAAGGGAGGTTAGCTTATGCACTTCATTAAGTTTAGGGAAGCCATCTTATTTGTCCAAGGACCGTGGGCCCCTCCTGGGCCAAGGGATCCTATCTTCAAGTGGCCCAACTTGGGCCCACCAAAGAAAGATTATTGCTCCTGAATTCTACCTTGATAAAGTCAAGTGCATGGTGAAACTGATGGTGGATGCTACCACCTCTTTAACATTGATATCTTGGGAGAGTAGAATTGAAGCTCATGGAGGCTATGCTGATATAAGAATTGATAATGATTTGCGAAGCTTGTCTGCTGATATTATCTCGAGGGCTTGTTTTGGAAGCAGTTATGCAAAAGGGGAAGAAATTTTCTCAAAGCTTGCTGCTCTCCAAAAGATAATGTCCAAGGGAAACATTGGCATTCCAGGCTTAAGGTATGCATAGTTTTTAGGGGTGGCAATTTGGGTTAGGATTCGTTTATTCGTTTAATTCGATTCGCTTTAAAGCGAATACGGGTTTGGAAAAATGGATTCGTTTAATAAATAGGTCAATTCGATTCGATTCGTTTATTAAACGAATCGAATACAAATTTAAGCTTATGAATTTGTTTATTCGTTTATGATTCGTTTTATTATTTTTTTTGCTAGTTATTGTTATTTTTCAATTAAGATTTGAGAAATTATGGCTAATTACGATTAAAAAAAATAATATTTTCAATATTTAGTGAGGTATTTTTAATAAATATATTAATTACATATTTTATATGTATATATTTAAGAAGAATTAATGTAAATCAATTATGATATTAAATAATATTATGACTAAACGAATATTCGTATTCGATTCGTTTAATAAACGAATCGAATACGAATCCATCACATTTCGATTTGATTCGTTTAAGATTCGATACAAATTTGATTCGTTGATTCGTTTTGCCACCCCTAATAGTTTTAGAAATATATATCTGGTGAATAATTTTGTTACACTTCGGTGAAAAGCGTTAAAACTGTGAATTAATCAGACAATGACAAGTGATAGTGTCTCGTATCATTACTTAACTGAGTTCTTGATGTCAGTACATGCCTTTAACATCCATGGATCAGTAAACTAACTGCAGTAAATTTTAAAGGTATTTGCCGATCAAAAACAACAGAGAGATATGGAAATTAGAGAAAGAGATTGACTCCACAATAATAGAGGTGGTGAATAAACGCATTGATGAGGGCCAATATGAGAAGGATCTTTTGCAAATGATACTTGAGGGTGCTCAGAGTTATGGTGACTTGAACAAATTTTCATCAAACGTGATCTCCCGAGACAAGTTTGTAGTGGATAATTGCAAGAACATATACTTCGCTGGCCATGAGACCACTGCCATTACAGCATCCTGGAGCTTGATGTTATTAGCTGCATACCCAGAATGGCAAGATCGTGCTCGCGCTGAGGTTCTTGAAATTTGTAAAAACCGCCTTCCAGATGCTGATATGCTTCGAAACTTGAAAACGGTGTGTATATAAAATGTCAGTAGAATTTCAAAATAATTTAAATGTTACCCCAAGTAAGTGGTTTCTATTTATTGGCAGCTTACAATGGTTATTCAAGAGACATTACGACTGTATCCACCAGCAGTGTTTGTGATAAGAGAAGCCTCACAGGAAATCAAGTTCAAAGACATTGTGGTTCCGAAAGGCATGAACATTCAAATTCCCATTCCAGTATTGCAGCAAGATACTGATCTGTGGGGTCCTGATGCTCATAAGTTCAAGCCGGAGAGATTTGCCGATGGAATTCTGAAGGCCTGTAATTTTCCGCAGGCTTATATACCGTTTGGAGTCGGGGCTCGAGTTTGTGTGGGTCAAAACTTTGCCATGATAGAACTGAAGGTGATTCTGGCTCTTGTATTATCAAAGTTTTGCTTCTCTCTTTCACCAGAGTACAGTCATTCCCCTGCTTTTAGGTTGGTTGTGCAGCCTGGAGATGGAGTTTGTCTCACCATGAAACTACTGTGAAAAAAAAAATTAAATAAACAAAACTTTTTTCCAACTCCTAGTTTCTCAAGAATACCAAAACAAAGTTGGTCTTGATCATTACGAAGTGTAAAAATGCATATATGGTAAGCATATTTGTTCCTGCTTTTCATAAATTTGTTTGAGAAAATATTTATTTGGGAAAATAATTTGTAATATATTATAAAGCATATTGGTTTTATGCAAGTCAATCTGAAGTTAATGCCTAAAGGCTAAAGCTTTGAAATCATCTGTTGAAGATTGTGAACCAAACTAGGAAGTGCATTAGTAATCTAAGCAATATTTTTTGTTTGAATCCATTAGGTACTTGCTATGATCAAATATCAACCTTAAAAGTTCAAACCAGTTTCAAGAAGATTTATATGATACATAATTTAATTACGCCCAATCTCAATAAAGAGGTAAGGAATCTAGATATGCCGGCTCTATGACCAACAGTTCATTAGCTTTATCTCAATACAAGTATTTGGGAAAACACAAAATTTATTGAACGACTCCAAGGAAGGAAAATCTCTGTCATATTAAACTTATCCGATACTCACAAAATTGTGTTCTTCAGATATATCATGCTACAAGAGAATTGGTTACTGACTTGATATGTCGTAGAAGATCTCCACGAGTTCACGAGAAGAATGACCTACTCTTGTTGCGTTCCAACCGAGCTTCCCTCTGTTCACATCCACACAGGATAAAAGTAAAATCATAATTCAAAATTGATGCAGGAAGACATTATCCTATCATAGGAGCCGGAAGAATCACGAACCCGACCCGTCCCGTCCCAAAGTACCTGTTTCAGAATTTCCAGGACAAAACAGGTTCGGGAATACATTTCAGGTCCCATCGGATACAAAATATGAGTACCCAATCAGGACCTCATGGATTCAGGAATCCAGAACCGCTTTCTGTCACTGTACTTTCTCTTTAGTTAACTGTTATAGTTTCATTGTTGGCTTGCTGCAATTGTTATATTTGATTTTTTTGGGAACTGTAAACTTTCATACTTTTTATCATCAAAATTGAAACGCTAAAAACAGAGAATAGATTACAAAACAACCTCTGTCTCAATTTTTAAAAAACAAAAAACAAAAAACAAAAAAAAAACAATTGTCCACGACAAGGTGTATGGAAGTTTAGTTTAAGTCAAAGTCAATTAGTTTTTATGTATATCATGTCAAGAGTATTTAGGTTGGTTCAAATATCTTCACCTACTTTAAAAATGAGTTTTTTTAAAAAATAAATATTAAGAAAGGTTGCATGAATCATGGAAATAAAAATTAGTTTTTTTCCCAATTCCATATCCCGTCAATGGGACCAACTTCAAGACCCATTGGGAACTAAATCCCATTACCCGAAATTCCCAAATTTTGGTTGGGAATTCACGAACTCGACCTATACCTGAAGTTGCCCACCCCTCTTATATCATTTTGTAGGATTTGAAGCCGAGTGAAGATGTATGTGCCCTATGGACAAAAATAAACATTCCTAATGAAAACATAGCTCTTCCAAGAAATTGTGTACTTCACTCTATGTTGGAAGTATAATAAATGGACTTCAGAAACAACAGTGCTAGAAGGATTCCATGTTAGAGAATAATACCTCCTTTTTCTTGCATTCTTTATAAACATCAAAATGCTCTTGACATTTACTCTTGTCTGTACTAAATTCTTCCAGACCTGAAAAATATACCTTCAGGATTAAACTTTGGCCAGATGTGGTTAAATGAAAACATTAAGCAGTTAAAATATGGCAAACCATAATGCAAATATTCAAAAAAAAAAAACAAAACAAAAAAGTAAACAAAGCCTATGAATAACTTTTAAAGTTATGAAAGGTCACCACTATTCATGTTTGTGATGAAAAGATGGTAGCTCTCTAAAATACCTCTTAGTTAGAGCTCTAGTTTCCTTGGCCAGATGTAAGCTTATTTTGACCTAATCAAGACCATTCACACTTTGTTTCTATACTTCGATGGGACTAACTTCATAGGGTACTTCGAGATAATGGGCAGTCAAATAATATGATAGGTCATACAAGAATGCATTTTGAACACCACACGCTTATATTCAAGCAATGCAAACAGCTCGAATAAGAAGCTTGCAAGCATGATCTTGTCTTGCCTTTTTTGGTCATTTTGAACACCACACGCTTATATTTAAGCAATGCAAACAGCTCGAATAAGAAGCTTACAAGCATGATCTTGTCTTGCCTTTTTTGGTCACTTAAGCAACCAGAGGACATCTCTGTTGGCATTGATTGAATGAACGCATTGTGATGTTTTGAGGGCCCATAATTGTTCATAATTATAATAACAGGTATCAGCTTGAAGATGAGTAAATATACATGGACAGATCTTAAACATTTGTAAGGCCACACACTGTTAGAACCTCGTTGGAATTAGATTTTATTTTAATTAACACATGAATCATCATACCACATTAAATTGAAACAAGATTAAAATGAAATTGCAATCATGTGCCAATCAATTTGTTAGAATTTATTCAAAATCATTCAAAAATTAAAATAACAAGTAAAAATATTCACGACCCCTTTTTTTGTGAATGCCGGAAATACCGCCGCCAAAACTTAAGCGTAGCTCGTAAAACCCGACTGCCCCCCATTTACTCGAAATCAAGATCAACAACCAAGTCTAAGCACTTTGGCACAAGGGGCTCACGACCCAATACTAATCTCCAAGTAAAAAATATAAAATTGAGAAAAAGGTAAAGAGGAACTTACATTTGAGAGAGGCAGTGTATTGAGGGAAACATTGAGAATCTGAGATTCTCGCAGCACTTGCATATGGCGGTGTATCAGTTGCAGATCTCGACGCCATGTTTCTAATTTGGGCACCCAAGGTGTATTCTTTGATGAAATAGCTGCTGCTCACCCTTCTTCTATAAGTGTCTATTCTCCGTCCTTGCCTCTGCAATTGCTAAATCATTTGCAGAGGTCACAGGGAAGCCTGTTGAATTACTTTCAATAGAACGGCGACGTTTTTGAAAATATAGACAAGATTTTGATATTTTATTTTTTATCCTCTTATCGGATTCCAGTGAGGCCCCAAGTTTTCTTAGCCATTGTTTTGATGGTATACCACAAAATTTATTAAAAATATGATAAAGGCCAAATAATAGGAAGTGAAGTAAAGTAATTTAATTTATCTTATCATATTTGGGAATATGGTATGATAAAATGATGGTTTAAAAATATCATTAATTTTTTTTTATTGAAATGTAAGTTAAGATAAAGTTAATACAAAAAAACAACATCAAACTATGAAAACCCTCACAATTGGAGTGTTATGAATTGTAGACGGTGAATTTTGCTTTCAATCCATAATTGAGAATTCATAGGATGGGGGCACCAATGATTCTGCAAAAAAAGGCAGAAATGGCGTAGAGTAATTACCCACCGATGTGGTGGATGTCGTAGGCACTCTGACGCTCAAGTCAGCAGTGGTGATGAGCGAGAAAGACGAAGAACAAGGCAAAGTGTTACCTCAATCTTCAGAGTTTGTTGTCGTGAGGGCTATAGGCTGGTGATTAGGGAAGGATATGCTTTGAGAACTCGAGTCTGAGAGCCAAAGCTTGAATGCCTCAATCCATCGGGTCCCCTCTCTATTTATAGGCTGTGGAAGTAGCCTCTTAGTCGAGAATAGTCGAATTCCAATCCTGAGAGAGTAGTTGAGTTGAGATTGAGTTAGGAGTGCCTAGGTATCCGAGATTATGTGTAATCTCAATTATATTTGGACTTAATCACTGTGTTTGTAAATGGTTTGTCTTGATCTAAATACTTAATTTTTTTTGTTGAAAAGAATCAATCTTGTGTAGACTGTGGATGCTGGATTTCGGCCGAGGTCCACAATCAGAATTTGGCGGTTGGGGGCATTAGCGATCTTGCAAGACAAAGGTAGAGTGAGCGGGAGTAGACTGCCCACCGGTGTGGTGGGTGCCGGGGGCACTCCGACGCTTAAGTCAGTAGTATGAAATGAGCAGTAAATATGTAAATATGAAAGTAAGGTTTGATGTTACCTTAAACTCTTTTGGGTGGCCGTGAAGGCGGTGGTAAGTGTATAAGGGGATGGAGAGTTCTGAGAGTGCTAATGTCAGAGAGCAGAGGCTTGTAAGAAAGAAGTGAAGCGAGTTCAGAAGCCCCCCCTGTTTATTGAATTGCGTTGCTATTTATAGATGAAAAAGATCGTATTTGGCAGCTGGCATAAGTCCCACAACGTGCCCAGACATTTGATAAAAGTTTGAGCATGTGAGAATATGCCTTGTGTTAGGCAAAGTGGGGAAAGGTGGTTGATATTATTAAGAGGTTTTGTCCTCAAGCTTATGGCTCAATTGTAATCCAATAATACAGAATTCTTTGGGCCTAGTCTTACTTTCGGACCTTGTATACTGTTGGGTTTGAGGTAAAAGACGGTTTTGCCCTCGCCCCAATTTTGGCCCGTACAGTTTGTCCCCTATTCTCTAAGTCAATAAGTTCTTGATTTGGAGAGTATTTTTATGCATGTCTTACGAAACATGATATGTAAGAGTACCTGTCAAGAATGCAGAGTTCTAGATACTTTTCTTTTTTATCGTCTGGGTTATAATGTCTTCTATTCTTCAGGATAGAAGAGCTGCAAAGTCTTTTCAAGTTGTCTGGTCGAAATAAAGTCTCTGTCATGAATTTGACTCGACACGAGACATGGGTGATGTCCCCAGTCGACTGAACCTGCTGAAGGTCCAATGCATAATTTACACGACATTGATCGTTTAAATGTTGAATAACCCATGTCTTCATTTGACTCTACATGAGTCCATGGGTTGACTGAACCAGATGAAGGATCAAGAGTTATTTCTCACAACATTGCGTCGTATGGATTGTAGGAAGTCCATTTCTTCATTTGACTCGACATTAGTCATGGGGGATGTCCCCAGTCGACTGAACCAGATGAAGGTTAGGACAATCTCCATACTACTGGTCATGGACCAGATGAGTCTTCAAATTTTTCTAGACCAGATGAAGGTTAAGTGTTGACTCTACATGAGTCAATGAGGGATGTCCCCAGTCGACTGAACCAGATGAAGGTTAGGACAATCTCATACTACTGGTCATGGACCAGAGGAGTCTTCAAATTTTTCTAGACCAGATGAAGGTTAAGTGTTGACTCTACATGAGCCAATGAGAGATGTCCCCGGTCGACTGAACCAGATGAAGGTCAGGATACTCCACATACTACGGGTCAATGGACCAGGGGAATTTACAATATCGTCTGACCAGATGAAGGTCAGGTCTTCAACTTGACTCTACATGAGCCAATGGGGGATTCCCCGGTCGACTAAACCAGATGAAGGTCAGGATAATCCTCATACTACGGGTCGAAGGACCAGGGGAATCTACAATATCGTCTGACCAGATGAAGGTCAAGTCTTCAACTTGACTCTACATGAACCAATGGGGGATGTCCCCAGTCGACTGAACCAGATGAAGGTCAGGATAATCCTCATACTACGGGTCAAATGACCAGATGAATCTACAATGTCGTCTGACCAGATGAAGGCCATGTCTTCAACTTGACTCTACATGAGCCAATGGGGGATGTCCTCAGTCGATTGAACCAGATGAAGGTCAGGATAATCCACATACTACGGGTCAAAGGACCATGGGAATCTACAATGTCGTCTGACTAGATGAATGTCATGTCTTCAACTTGATTCTACATGAACCAATGGGGGATGTCCTCAGTCGACTGAACCAGATGAAGGTCAGGATAATCCTTATACTACGGGTCAAATGACCAGGGGAATCTACAATGTCGTCTGACCAGATGAATGCTATGTCTTCAACTTGACTCTACATGAGCCAATGGGGGATGTCCATAGTCGACTGAACTAGATGAAGGTCAGGATAATCCCCATACTACGGGTCAAAGGACCAGAGGAATTTACAATATCGTCTGACCAGATGAAGGTCAGGTATTCAATTTGACTCTACATGAGCCAATGGGGGATGTCCCCGGTCGACTGAACCGGATGAAGGTAAGGATAATCCTCATACTACGGGTCAAATGACCAGGGGAATTTACAATATCGTCTGACCAGATGAAGGTCAGGTCTTCAACTTGACTCTACATGAGCCAATGGGGGATGTCCCCGGTCGACTGAACCAGATGAAGGTCAGGATAATCCTAATACTACGGGTCGAAGGACTAGTGGAATCTACAATATCGTCTGACCAGATGAAGGCCAGGACAATCTTCATACTACTGGTCAAAGACCAGTAGAGTTTTTTCAAATTTTTCTAGACCAGATGAAGGTCATGTGCTAAACTTGACTCGTCATGAGCCATGGGGGATGTCCCCAGTCGACTGAACCAGATGAAGGTCAGGATACTCCACATACTACGGGTCAAAGGACCAGGGGAATTTACAATATCGTCTGACCAGATGAAGGTCAGGTCTTCAACTTGACTCTACATGAACCAATGGGGGATGTCCCCGGTCGACTGAACCGGATGAAGGTAAGGATAATCCTCATACTACGGGTCAAATGACCAGGGGAATTTACAATATCGTCTGACCAGATGAAGGTCAGGTCTTCAACTTGACTCTACATGAACCAATGTGGGATGTCCCCGGTCGACTGAACCAGATGAAGGTCAGGATAATCCTAATACTACGGGTCGAAGGACTAGTGGAATCTACAATATCGTCTGACCAGATGAAGGCCAGGACAATCTTCATACTACTGGTCAAAGACCAGTAGAGTTTTTTCAAATTTTTCTAGACCAGATGAAGGTCATGTGCTAAACTTGACTCGTCATGAGCCATGGGGGATGTCCCCAGTCGACTGAACCAGATGAAGGTCATGATATTCAACATACTACGGGTCAAAGGACCAGGGGAATTTACATATCGTCTGACCAGATGAAGGTCAGGTCTTCAACTTGACTCTACATGAACCAATGGGGGATGTCCCCGGTCGATTGAACCAGATGAAGGTCAGGATAATCCTCATACTACGGGTCGAAGGACCATGGGAATCTACAATATCGTCTGACCAGATGAAGGTCAGGTCTTCAACTTGACTCTACATGAGCCAATGGAGAATGTTCCCACTCGACTGAACCAGATGAAGGTCAGGATAATCCTCTACTACGAGGAGTCTTCAATTTTGTCTGGACTAGGAGTAGTACAGGTCTTCAACTATTTCATATGGCATTGCTTGCCAACTTTAAAATCATAATTATAGTAAGTAAAGAAATGAGAACATTGATACCTTTCGTATGAATGATTTATTGAGTGACTAGTCAATGGCTCTTTAATGTAAGAAGCATACTCTGTTTGATTGAAATAATGAGAGATCATTTACTTGGATGTTGTGTTGACTGGGCAGAAGGTTGATAATGAAGTCCCATATGGAGGATGTTTCTTTGTCTTATGCTTCAAGTCAACCATACATATTGATGAAGGTACAATGGAGTCTAAAGATACTAGATCTGATGGAAGACTAAGAAGATTTCATTCTACAACACTTGAAAAAAGTACATCAGAGTCTTCATGACCCGATGAAGGTCCAAGAAAGTCTACACACTCCACTATATCTGATGATGGTACATGGGAGTTTACACACTCCACTATACCTGATGTAGGTACATGGGAGTCTACACACTCCATTATACTTGATGTAGGTACATGTGAGTTTACACATTTCATATATGATGAAGATCCACAGGGGTGTTCATTCTTCATTCTACATGATCTAATATGAGTCAATGAGGATCTTTACTCTACCAGACCTGAAAAAGGTCTTTGAGAGTCTTTCCTTCTGATACTACTAGTTCTGATGAAGGTCCATGATACTACTGTCGAATGGACTATCAAATAGACCTGATGAAGGTCCATAAGGCACAGTCGAATGAACCTAATGAATATCTATGAGAATCTTCATACTACAAGACCTGATGAAGGTCACGAGACTACTGTCGAATGGACATATTGCATGGACTTGATGAATATCTATCAAGGTACAGTCGAATGAACCTAATGAATATCTATGAGAATCTTCATATTACATGACCTGATGAAGGTCATGAGACTACTGTCGAATGGACATATCGCATGGACTTGATGAATATCTATCAAGGTACAGTCGAATGAACCTAATGAATATCTATGAGAATCTTCATATTACATGACCTGATGAAGGTCATGAGACTACTGTAGGATGAACCTGAAGAATATCTGTCACGGTCATCACTCTTCTCACCTCTACGATACTACTGTCAAGTGGAGTTTGTCGAATGGACCTGATGAAGGTCCATTGTCATCACTCACTATACTAGACCTGAAGAAGGTCCATGATGAACTTGATGAAAGTCATCACTTCTCACTCTCCTATGAGACTATTGTCGAATGGCCCTGTCGAATAGAGTTGATGGAAGTCCAAGAAGGTCATGATCGAATGAACCTGATGAAGGTCTATGAGACACGGTCGAATGAAACTAATGCATGTCTATGAGAATCATCACTCTACTAGACTTGATGAAGGTCCATGAAGTTATGGTCGAATGAACTTGATGGAAGGACTAAATGAATCTTCATTCTACCAATCTATGATACTACTGTCGAATGGAAATGACAAAGGTCCATGAGACATGGTCGATGAAACTAATGTGTGTCCATGAGAATCACCACTCTACTAGACCTGATGAAGGTCCATGAAGCTATGGTCGAATGAACTTGATGGAAGGACTAAATGAATCTTCATTCTACCGATCTATGATACTACTGTCGAATGGAAATGACAAAGGTCCATGAGACACGGTCGAATGAACTTGAAGAATATATGTCAAGGTCATCACTCTTCACACTTCTACGATACTACTGTCGAATGGAGTTTGTCGAATGGACTTGATGAAAGTCCAAAGAAGTCATCACTAACTATAATAGACCTGAAGAAGTTCTATGATGCTACAATGGAATGAACTTGATGAAAGTCATCACTACTCATTCTTCTACGAGACTACTGTCGAATGGAGTTGTCGAATGGACCTGAAGAAGTTCCATGAGACTATGGTCGAATGAACCTGATGAAGGTCCATGTGAATCTTTATTCTACCTGACCTGATGAAGGTCAGGAGACTACGGTCGAATGAACCTGATGAAGGTTCATGAAACTATGGTCGAATGAACCTGGTGAAGGTTCATAAGAATCTTTATTCTACCTGACCTGATGAAG
This sequence comes from Zanthoxylum bungeanum, assembly GCA_019454045.1. NCBI lineage: Eukaryota > Viridiplantae > Streptophyta > Magnoliopsida > Sapindales > Rutaceae > Zanthoxylum > Zanthoxylum bungeanum. The sequence continues at coordinate 25,753 of SKCR01026627.1, read as the reverse complement.
GTCAGGAGACTACGGTCGAATGAACCTGATGAAGGTTCACGGGGCTCTTCCATTGCTTCTTAGAGTTTATGGAAATCCTTACATGTAGTCTAGAGTGGATGATAATCTCCATACGTAGAGTGGAGATGATTATGTTCATATGTAGTATGGAAGAGATGGATGTCTTCAAGGTCATTACTAATTATACAAGACCTAAATAAGGTTATTGATACTACAATGGAATAAACTTTGATGGAAGTCAAATAGACTTTTCATACTACCTAACATGAAAGAGGTTGGTCGATTGAACCTAAAGGAGATCCAAGAGAATTCTTCATTCTACCAGGCATGATAATATATTCCCTATGTAGTATGGAGTTGGCAATATTAAATTAATGTAGCATGGAGATGATGACTAACCTTTGACTTAGTCTGGAAGAGTTGATAATCATTCCGAGTAGCCTAGGAGTGTTGGGAATTTTCCATGTAGCCTGAAGTTGATAGCCACCCACTTTGTCATATGGAGAATAATTTCGTTACATAGCTTTGTGTTCATGCTCAACATACACCAAGAAAGCATATTATTGTTTTGACTTTCGTTGAAGTCTGCCCTTTCTTCTCTTCCTAAAGCTACATGTAATTGTGTCGTGTCAAAAATGAACATTTCTCATACACCAAGAAAAGAAGCTCGAGTCTCCAATCAAGAGAGAATTTCCAAGTGACAACATTTTGCAAGTATAGCTGCAGCCTGCGGGCCCCCAATTAGGGAAGCAAATTGGTTATGGGATGTGTATTTCTTTCTTCTATAATCTCCTTCAAGCCATTCTTTCCTGGAACATGAAGAATAGTGTAGCATGTGGCAGCTACCGAGCATACAGTCATTCCATGGTACACGTGAAGATGCTTGAATGTAGAGTCAAATGAGCCAAGCCAAAGCACCCAATGGATCACGTGAATATGCTTGCATGTAGACTTAAAAAATCCAAGCCAAAGCACCCAATGAATCACGTGAATATGCTTGCATGTAGACTTAAAAAATCCAAGCCAAAACACCTCATGGATGACGTGAAGATGTTTGTATGTAGAGTCAAATAAGCCAAGCCAAAGTACCCAATGTATCACGTGAATATGCTTGCATGTATACTCAAAAAATCCAAGCCAAAGCACCTCATGGATGACGTGAAGATGCTTGCATGTAGACATATTCTTGAATGCTCATAAGAGATTGGGTTTGATAAGATAGTTGAAATGACTTATAGCCTCACGTTACTATTGGAGATTAGTACTCGAGTTTTACATGGATCAATTTTCATCTTTCATTGATTGTAAATGTTATGTAGAGTGGCTTATTATGCCACTACAGGATCTGGTGTCTATTTGTAAAGATTGTAGACTGAGTGGTCTTTACTTGCTATGAATCGCTAAGGCCCCACGGTGGGCGCCAAATTGTGGATGCTGGATTTCGGCCGAGGTCCAAAATCAGAATTTGGCGATTGGGGGCATTAGCGATCCTGCAAGATAAAGGTAGAGTGAGCGGGAGTAGACTGCCCACCGGTGTGGTGGGTGCCGGGGGCACTCCGACGCTTAAGTCAGTAGTATGAAATGAGCAGTAAATATGTAAATATGAAAGTAAGGTTTGATGTTACCTTAAACTCTTTTGGGTGGCTGTGAGGGCGGTGGTAAGTTTATAAGGGGATGGAGAGTTCTGAGAGTGCTAATGTCAGAGAACAGAGGCTTGTAAGAAAGAAGTGAAGCGAGTTCAGAAGCCCCCATGTTTATTGAATTGCGTTGCTATTTATAGATGAAAATGATCGTCTTTGGCAGCTGGCATAAGTCCCACAACGTGCCCAGACATTTGATAAAAGTTTGAGCATGTGAGAATATGCCTTGTGTTAGGCAAAGTGGGGAAATGTGGTTGATATTATTAAGATGTTTTGTCCTCAAGCTTATGGCTCAATTGTAATCCAATAATACAGAATTCTTTGGGTCTAGTCTTTACTTTCGGGCCTTGTATACTCTTGGGTTTGAAGTAAAAGACGGTTTTGCCCTCGCCCCAATTTTGGCCCGTACATAGACTAACAGACAATGTCTATTGAGACATTACATAATATGGGACTATGTCTGCTGAGACATTATTCAAGTAATGTCGGCTGAGATATTAAGTAATATGACTTCTGTCTTTTAGAGACCTTTGGGTCGATGGACCTTTTACCTTTGTGGGTGTATGGGCTCGTGGGCCCTACATGTGAGTCATATGTGTAAGCACATGACTGTTGATAGCCAGCTCTTGAAAGTCATGTGATGAGCAGTCTAATTCCTATGGGAGTTGGCTAGAAGTTCCCTAGCATAGTAGAATTAGATTGAGTATATGAGTAAGCCCAAATGATAGGCTGATTATAGCTTTTTTGTCGATAGCCTTGCGTTGAGCATATATTAATCCAGTAGATTAGATGTCGATTGGAAGTTATTGTTGACTGGAATGTTCGTATCTCTATATGTCGACTGAGACTCCAGTGATTGAAACCTTTATTGATTGGCATTTATAACAGCCCAATACATCATTTGGACCAGATGAAGGCCATGTGATATAATTTTGAGCAAATAGACTTGTTGGAAGCCCATAAGTGTTATTTGTGCTCAAATAACAATTGAGACATAATGTCGTTTAGACCATTGACCCAAATTTAACCGTGCATAAATAATATGATAAATGAAGTTTTTCAACCCATTAAATTATCTTCAATAATCATACATCCCCTTTACATTTCTTCTTCTCAAGTCCCATGTTCAGACAAAAGGGTTAGAGATCAACCAAGGTCTGAGTTGTTTATTTCTTGTATTTTTCTTTTGGTGAATGGGGCACCGGTATTACAAAAGTGTGTGTATATAAATTTTTCTAGTTACATATATTATATGACTAACACATACATTTATAATATAGAGGGTAGGAAAATGCATGTCATCACTTAAATGTAAGGAGTATATGATTTTCCTCTCCAACAACATATCATATCTTTATCCTAAATCAATCATTGATGACTTTATTTCCTACATTTAGGATTAAATTAAGATATTTCATGTAAACCAATTTGTAAGAATTATATAAAATTGTATATTAGATAGGAGGTGGTGTATAGGAGGGTTATTGGAACAAAATCTCCTACACGCCTCCTTAAATTATAAGTAATGTTATTTTTTGATAAATGTATGGAGTCATGTTGTAGTAAGAAAAAAATAACAAATGATATTATTTTATTTTAAGCGTGATTATTGATGACATAAATTGATATGGATTGACTTTAAGATTTGTGTGGTTTTAAACGAACTTACCAACCATTAGAAATGTGGGCCTTAGATCTATTTATAATTAATTAATATAATATTTGAAATGATTTGGTGGTTCTAAAATTTTTCTCCACTTAAAAGATTTGGTGGCCTTAGGCTACAATTTTTTTTTCTTATAAGTGAAGTTCTGGACCACGGTCTATAGGCTTCCTCGGATTCTGGACATAAACCATACACACACATATGTGGTTTGACGGTGGGGTTTCCAACGATTTCAAAAAAATGAAAGTATTATGAATTCACTTAATCTATTTGTGAAGTTTCACTTTGTTGTTGATGAGTGGTATTTATACCACTATTTCTCACTCATTTGACCTAATGTTTTGTATTGTTTCTCGAGATTTATGAATGTTTTGATGCGTTTTGTTGTTATTTTGCAGATAAATAAAGTTTGGACAGCACTGGAGGCAATTTGGGACAAATCCGGACAAAAATGCGTCAACAGGAATATTTCAGTCTTTTGCGCGTCGCGACGTTGGATCATTGCGCGCCGCGACGCCCAGTGTGCGCGGTTTTGCTAAAGTGCGCCGGGTCAACGGGTCAGAATCTGAAAAGTTGACTTTGCTAACGTGCGCCGTGCCACGTGTCACCATCACAGAAGACTTGCTAACTTGCGCTGCCACGTGTCATCATCCTACGGTGCCGACAATCATCATCTATGCTATCTTGCGCCTTGCCACGTGTCGACATCTCAACGGACCTGCTAAAATACGCCGCTGCCACGTGTCACGATCTGATGCTGCCGACAATCATCCTCAGCATGACGTAAGCAATGACGTCATGAACAGTGCCACGTCATCGGATAAGGATCTGATCTCTTAGCCGCCTCGCCACGTGTCAAGCCGTCATTGTGCCACGTGTCACTGTAGCTGGCGTCGCGACGCGCAACCCTTTAGCGTCGCGACGCCCAGACCCTATCCGCGCCTATAAATTGAGCTCGAGATTTCAGAATTTTTGTTGTACCTTCCTCTCTCTTGAATTCTTCCTAAAGAGAGAGTTTCTCTCTCTAGTTTTTCTTATTTCTACTTTTTACTTTGTAAATAATTTTAATTACTTTCTGTAGTAATAATAATTTTACTTTTAAATAGTAGTAGTAATTTATTTTTACCTTTTACTTTTTACAGTTTTTTTTACTATTTACCATGAGGAGGTAATTTCTCCAGCTAGGGTAAAAGGTAATTCTTTTACTGTTACTATTTAGATTAATCTCCCTTAAAAATAATATATTCACTATTTAAAATATTGACTTAAAAAGGATACCGCCAGATTGGTCGGTTGGTAATTAAATATTAATCCGCCTTTATGGCTGGTTATTTTGGTTCCGCCTTATGGCTGGTGGTTATTTTGGTTCCGCCTTTATGGCTGTTTATTTTAATTTGAAGTTAATATATTATATTAAGGGAGATATCTAATAGTATTTAGTAGAAGTAATTCCTTTTACTTTAACATTTTTTTTTATTTTATTTTACTTTTCAGTTTATTTTATGTCTTTTACTTTTCAGTATTTTTATTTATGTCTTTTACTTTTAAGTTTTACTAGTCCTAGTTATGTGTAGTTTTCTGAGGTTGTGATAACTTTTAATATCACCGGTTTATAAGGGTTAGATTATAGTTTGGGTAATTTAATTTAAAGATATTTATTGAGTCTTAATCTTAAAGCCTTTTTATTAACTGGCCATTAATAAAATTGATTAGGTAAACTTAAAATGAACTAGACATAGGGATTTTAAGTTTAAGACCTTAGACTCAATAGCCCACGATCTTCCTTGAGGATAGATAACCCTTTCAATAGATTTCCTTACAGGATAGGAATATACCTGTCGGGAGGGGGTAGCCATAATTGGAAGTTGAACTTAATGAATCTAGGTAATTTGGTTGACATAGACATATGGTTCAATTGGATTATACTAGGTATTTGTGTCTGACCATCGACAGAGGCTTACACATAATTTAGTGTTCCAGGTTAATAAATCAATATATTACCAACTTTAAGATAACCACTTCATCTTTAAAATGATATTAAAAGAAATCACAACCTTAGATCTTTGTGTCTTTTATTTTCCTTAGTATTTTCTTTTATCTTTTTATTTATTTATTTAGCAAATCTTAATCAACCGAATCAATCAAGCAAACAATTTTATTCTCCCCTTAATTAGATATTTGTAAATAAATAGATTCAATAATTAATAACAACAGTAGGAATTAAGTCCTCGTGGGATCGATATTTTTATATTACTTGAACGATACGTGCGCTTGCGTTATACGTGTGTGTTTACGCCGGTCAAGTTTTTGGCGCCGTTGCCGGGGACTTATATTTCTTGCGTTATTAATTTTGAAGCTATCTAATTTACTTGTATCTAATTTTCTTTATTTTTATCTGTAATTTTTATTTCTTTCTTTTGATTTCAGGTGACTTAAAAATGGAACATTACTGGGAGATTGAGAGACTACGTGCTTTACAAGAAGATACACCCAAAATCTGGGAGCAACAGTCCGGTTTTCTGAGGCCTGTTGTCGAGCCAATGATTATCACTGGATGCCAGAACTAAGCAATACTACATTTGCTCAACAGAACTCAATGTGGAGATGTGACATATGTAATGGTAACCACCCAAACGATTATTGCGAATACAACTACAATCCATGATGGCAGAACTATCAAGATCCTTCATGGTACAAAGAACCATCACATTTCACAGAACCACATTTTCCATCTTATCCACCATCTATCTTTGATCTTCATCAACAACCAGAACCATCCGAGGAAGATCAATTGATTCACATGTTCAAAGAACAAGCAGCTCAATTTGATGCACAAATTCAGAGTAACACAGAATCCATACAGAGAATGACAGATCAAATCTGACAATTCACAGAAAACCAGAACTATATACCTCAAGAACCAGATTCAGATGACACTGATGAAGCCTTCAAGTACCAATCATTTCAGAATGACACTTCATCAGAGGAGGAGGCTGAGCAGTATCAACAACCAGAGGTATCAGTTCAGGAACCCGAACCGGCAAAGTCTCGATTTGATTTTTATTATTCCGACTCTGACGAGGATGAAGCTGAGCTGTTAGAACCAAATGCACCAACAAATGAGGATGGAATTCTGTGTCCTCAAAACGAAGATCTTGGAAATTCCATTGCACAAATGTTTGATGAAGATCTACCTGAGACAATCATTTCACCCAGATCAGAGGATGAAGACCTAAAATCTAACATTTCTTTTCATCCTCAGGTTGACAATTTTGAAACATGTATTTCACAGATGACAGATGAAGAGCTGAATATGGAAATTTTAAAATACATATGTGAAGAAAATGTGGAGCAAGAAACAGAGCAAATGGAGGAGAGCAAATGTCTGACCTTAATAAAGATCTAGAGCATTCAGGAAAAACATCGCTGTTTTGGGGAGTACAAATCAAAGATATCACCCAGAAGCTTGACAGAATGGAACTCCTATTCAAAGTCAAGCATCATACGAGACCTCCTGATTTTCTTTCTTTCTTTTCAGGAACCACTGGAGCAACAAAAGTCAAAAAGGTGGCACGAGCACTGAATGAGACAAAATTCTTTTTGCCACTTTACCGTTGGAAGAGACCCTTCAAAAGCAACGCTCACGGGATTGTCTTTAATCGGACATCCAAAACGACATTGAAACCTCCTTAACATATGGATTTCATTCACGTCTGGCTGAAAACGAAAAATTTAGCGCTAGCAGGGAGGCAACCCATGCAATTTTTGTGATTTGTTTTCATATTTTGTGTGAACTTTTTAATTTTGTGTGTTATTTTTGTAGGGAAAGGCATAAACGAAGCATTTTAAGACAGAATGAATTGTGTTTGGCAAGAAAATATAAGAAACAATTCATTAGCGATGGCTGAATAAAGAATGAAATCTTGAGACCCATTCTAATGAATTTATACTAAGCGAGTGGCGTATTGCGTACACAATTCCGTTGCCTTAATTATTGCTTTGATTTGCTTTTCTATTGTAATTATTTTTATAGACAGGATCCAGACTTTTTGACATTTCACGATCTCTTTTGTTGTTTAGCTAAGAAACGTCCTCTGGAAGATACTAGTGCTATTATTACTCACCCTTTTTCAGGTACTATAAATTCAGCCCGTCATTGCACTTTTGAAGGCATACTGATTTGAAAAAGAAATACATAAAAAAATGGAAGCCACTTCAAGAAGACGAGTTGAAAACATCTGTGTGTTTTGCGGTAGTACTGTTGGTACTAAACCACAATACATAGAAGCGGCACATGAATTGGGTCGAGTATTAGATGCAAGGAATATGCACTTAATATATGGCGGAGGCAATCTCGGACTTATGGGGATCGTTTCAAAGGCCGTACAAGAAGGAGGCAGTCATGTTTTGGGAATCATCCCAAAACCATTGGCAGAGGCAAATCTTATTGGAACATCAAACGGAGAGGAACTGATCGTATCAGGTATGTCTGAACGTTTGGTAGAAATGATTAACCGTGCTGATGCTTTTATTGCTTTGCCAGGTGGTTTGGGTACATTGGAGGAAATTTTTATAGTTCTATCTTGGGCGAACCTGAACATACACCAGAAACCGCTTGGACTACTCAATGTTGATGGATTTTATGATTTTCTTTGTGTGTTTCTTGATGATGCTCGGAGAAATGGGTTCGTGTCAAAACCTATGAAAGAACTCATCTTTACTGCCAGAATTGCTCCGGATCTGATAGGCCAACTCATAGCCTATGAACCACAAGTTGACCCTATCCTATCAAAATAAATTGGTCTGAGGACGATCGTGGTAAGAGGCGTCGAATTAATCTGGATCTTAACCTTTAATTTCCTGTAGATTTCAGCTAACCAGGTACAACCTTCTAACTCTCCTTTTACTGTTTAAGACATTGGGGACAATGTCTCATTTAGGTTTGGGGGATGGATTTAGTTGATTAGTACCTTGTTTTTAGTTTGTATGTTGTTTTTATTTTTAGTCCAAAATTTTTCGAAAAATACAAAAAAATTGAAAATTTTTCAACAATTACAAAAATATTTTGCATTTTTGTGTTTTTTTATTTTGACTAAAAAGGTGAAATTGGTAAGAGATAGCTGAGTAAGGAGTTCTCACTCCTGATACGTATCTCAAACCATTTATTTTTAAAACAAGTTAATTTTTGTTTATTTCCTTTTAAATTATTTAATTTGTGAATTCTCCTTAAAATGGACTAAAATGGATCTTCATATGCTCAGTTGGCAGATATTATCAACATACATGGAAACATACATACATGAGCTAAAATTGAAAAGTTTGTAATATTCAGTTCTCTAGTTTAATTGGAGGGAGCATCTCAAAAAGTGATGGAGTAAAAAAAAAAAAACGTCCGAGATCCGAGTTATTAAGTCTGTAATGGTGTTTTAACACCTAGTGCCCTAAAACCAACTGGTTTGGGAGTCACTGGCCCAAAGCTCGTTACATGGATCGAAAATGCTGCAGAAATATATATATATATCTGAAGTCTGAGTAATTAAGTTCGTAGGGGTGTTTTAACACCTGGTGCCCTAAAGCCAACTGGTTTGGGAGCCACCGACCCAAAGCTCGCTACAAGACGGAAGGTATTGTATATAAATAAAAAATAGAGAAAAAATCAAAGAAAAAAATCAGAAAAATCAAAAAATTATTCCATTACTACAAAAAAGATGTGAAATCTGATAGAACTTTAGGACACAAATATTACTCTCTTATCAACTGCACTTATGACTGTTGTGGGCAAAAATGAGTTGATTAATATTTTGTTAGCTGTGTATATGGAGAATGGTAAAAATAATCGGAGAATTTACTTATTCGGTAATTTAGAAAGAAACAAAACAACTAGTAACTTGGAGTAGAAGTTTCACCTGATTAGTCACTAACTTCTTTATTCTCTTTTCGCTTGTCTTTTTGCTTTTGTGTGCATTAGTTTTACTAACTTTTTACTTTTGTAAAAATGTTTGTGGGTATCATTGTTGTAAGCCCTCACGAGACTACAACTCGTCCACTAGGGACACCTAGGGGTTTAAAGGCTTGTTGCATATGCTAAATGCAACCGTGATCCCTACGAAAGTGGCTTAGTTAAATTTTATTTTCATGTTATTTTATTTTCTGTTTTGCTCGAGGACTAGCAAAATGTTAGATTTGGGGGTGTGATGAGTGGTATTTATACCACTATTTCTCACTCATTTGACCTAATGTTTTGTATTTTTTCTCGAGATTTATGAACGTTTTGATGTGTTTTGTTGTTATTTTATAGATAAATAAAGTTTGGACAGCACTGGAGGCAATTTGGGACAAATCCGGACAAAAATGCGTCAACAGGAATATTTCAGTCTTTTGCGCGTCGCGACGCTGGATCATTGCGCGCCGCGACGCCCAGTGTGCGCCGGTTTTGCTAAAGTGCGCCGGGTCAACGGGTCAGAATCTGAAAAGTTGACTTTGCTAACGTGCGCCGTGCCACGTGTCACCATCACAGAAGACTTGCTAACTTGCGCTGCCACGTGTCATCATCCTACGGTGCCGACAATCATCATCTATGCTATCTTGCGCCTTGCCACGTGTCGACATCTCAACGGACCTGCTAAAATGCGCGCTGCCACGTGTCACGATCTGATGCTGCCGACAATCATCCTCAGCATGACGTAAGCAATGACGTCATGAACAGTGCCACGTCATCGGATAAGGATCTGATCTCTTAGCCGCCTCGCCACGTGTCAAGCCGTCATTGTGCCACGTGTCACTGTAGCTGGCGTCGCGACGCGCAACCCTTTAGCGTCGCGACGCCCAGACCCTATCCGCGCCTATAAATTGAGCTCGAGATTTCAGAATTTGTTGTACCTTCCTCTCTCTTGAATTCTTCCTAAAGAGAGAGTTTCTCTCTCTAGTTTATTCTTATTTCTACTTTTTACTTTGTAAATAATTTTAATTACTTTCTGTAGTAATAATAATTTTACTTTTAAATAGTAGTAGTAATTTATTTTTACCTTTTACTTTTTACAGTTTTTTTTTACTATTTACCATGAGGAGGTAATTTCTCCAGCTAGGGTAAAATGTAATTCTTTTACTGTTACTATTTAGATTAATCTCCCTTAAAAATAATATATTCACTATTTAAAATATTGACTTAAAAAGGATACCGCCAGATTGGTCGGTTGGTAATTAAATATTAATTCTGCCTTTATGGCTGGTTATTTTGGTTCCGCCTTTATGGCTGGTTATTTTGGTTCCGCCTTTATGGCTGGTTATTCTTAATTTGAAGTTAATATATTATATTAAGGGAGATATTTAAATAGTATTTAGTAGAAGTAATTCCTTTTACTTTAACATTTTTATTTTATTTTACTTTTCAGTTTTATTTTATGTCTTTTACTTTTCAGTATTTTTATTTTAGGTTTTTTACTTTTAAGTTTTTACTAGTCCTAGTTATGTGTTAGTTTTCTGAGGTTGTGATAACTTTTAATATCACCGGTTTATAAGGGTTAGATTATAGTTTGGGTAATTTAAAGATTTATTTATTGAGTCTTAATCTTAAAGCCTTTTTATTAACTGGCCATTAATAAAATTGATTAGGTAAACTTAAAATGAACTAGACATAGGGATTTTAAGTTTAAGACCTTAGACTCAATAGCCCACGATCTTCCTTGAGGATAGATAACCCTTTCAATAGATTTCCTTACAGGATAGGAATATACATGTTGGGCGGGGGTAGCCATAATTGGAAGTTGAACTTAATGAATCTAGGTAATTTGGTTGACATAGACATATGGTTCAATTGGATTATACTAGGTATTTGTGTCTGACCATCGACAGAGACTTACACATAATTTAGTGTTCCAGGTTAATAAATCAATATATTACCAACTTTAAGATAACCACTTCATCTTTAAAATGATATTAAAAGAAATCACAACCTTAGATCTTTGTGTCTTTTATTTCCTTAGTATTTTCTTTTATCTTTTTATTTATTTATTTAGCAAATCTTTAATCAACCGAATCAATCAAGCAATCAATTCTATTATCCCTTTAATTAGATATTGTAAATAAATAGATTCAATAATTAATAACAACAGTAGGAATAAGTCCTCGTGGATCGATATTTTTATACTACTTGAACGATACGTGCGCTTGCGTTATACGTGTGTGTTTACGCCGGTTAGTTGTCTAAGAGTTTTGTTTTTCTTTGTTCTTAATCTTTTTGTTTGGATAATGATCATCTAAAGCTTGGATAGTCAATGTAATTTAAGTATCCGCAAACATTTTTTATTCAATAATCCTAAACATTTCAAAAAAAAATTTATTGAAATTTAAACTCATACTAATAATGTGTATGTGATGTGGATTCATTTAATATATGACAAATTTCCACATTCACTATCTTATCATCAACCAATTGGATGAGAATAAATTTTTGGAAAAAGCTTTGGACGTGTGTAAGTAAAGAAAAAGAAATGGTCAATATATTAATTTAAAACACGCAAAAAATTAAAATTTTCATGTGGACAAAATGAATGTTATTGGAAAATGGGTATATTTCTTAATTATTTTATCCCTAAAAATTTAGTCAAATATTTCCAAAGAATTTGGATCACTAGCTAAATTGTACTAAAATTTTCACAAATTTCTGTACTATGGTTTAATTTGGGCTTAACTCATATCCGAAATCAAATCGTGGATAATCCATGTAAAAATGACCTCACTTCGGTATAAAATAATGGGTTATTATCATTTGATTTTTTAAAAAATTGACAAATAATAAATAGTTATAAGAAAATTCGGGATGTAATATTTTATTAATATATCTTTATAAAAGTTATATTTTATATTTTATTACAATAAGTATTAAGAAATAATATTTTACTAAAAGAAGTATTGATGTGTAATATTTTACTATTAGTAGTAGATTATAATTTTTGTAAATTAAGATATAATTTAAAAGTAAAGTTTTGTAAGATATATTAATAAAATATAAGGATATTTTTTGTAAAAATATAATAATAAAATCTTAAATCTCAATACATCTTAAACTTATTTTTTATTTTTTAATTTATAAAATAATGAAATGATAATAATCATAAAATTATTGCAATAACGATGTGAATTTATGATATTGACTTCCCATCATCAGAGATTAGGAAATAATTCAAAATGTTTATTAAATAGTAGTCATTTCAAAAAAGAGAACCAAATTGACAAGTAACATCTTTCAAAGTTCAAACTGAAATTTCTTTAATTTCGGGTTTGTGAGATTGAACTTTCCAGCCACCGTAGGTGAAAAATTTGACCTAAATGTCTTGACAAATTTTCAAATATCAAATCACAAAGATGCGTATTGCCAATGGTTATGTAATATATATATATATATATATATACAACACGTCGTAAAATTTATCATCAAATCACCCAATTCAGATTTATGCAGATTAAATAAAACCCTAATCGCCTTAAATTTTTATAAAAAATGCATTTATGAACTCAAATTCAGGATATGACAACTAAGGTTTAAGTTATTTATCATCGAGCCACACAATTCGACAGTTTTTTAATATCTAACTAAGGAAAAAATAATACAATATTATTTTATTATAAAATTAATAATATAAGAAAAAAATTAGCTTTACTCAATTATTATTTAAAAAATTACTACCATTTATATTAAATGATGCGATTTGAATGGCACCTTCAATCTCAATCTTCTCATATTCATTGCATCTGCATGATCATTCTACTCATCATTATCATTCCCATTTATTCTCTTTTTCAAAACAGATTAATTTTTACAACACCCATATTCAAAACCTTATTATAATAATATCAAAAATGAATGATAAAAAAAATAATCTTCCAAATCATCTGAAACAGTTACTATGTCAAACGGATTCCTCCAAAATTTCTCTGGGCAATATATTCATCGTCTCCCTTCTCTTCGCCGGCGTTCTTTATATTTGCATCTGGTCTCCTTCCAGATCAAACCCTTTGTTACCTTACCAAAAACCCCAACGCTTCTGCCCTCACACAAAGATCGTAAGTAATTAAATTCATTTACAAACATTTTTTAGTGATTGCTAAAATAAAATACTGTGTGTTTGTTGCAGAGAACGATTAAGCTTCCGATAGATGAACTAGAAATGGCATTAGAAGAAGCGGCAATGCCGAACAAGACAGTGATAATAGCAGTGGTGAATAGGGCTTACGTGGAACAAAGCATTAAGGCTGACACGACGATGCTGGATATTTTCTTGGAGAGTTTTTGGTTAGGGGAAGGGACACGACAGTTACTTGATAATCTACTCATCGTGGCAGTCGATCAGACGGCGTACGATCGCTGCCTGTTTAAGCGATTGCATTGTTACAGATTAGTAACGGACGGCGTTGATTTCGCTTCTGAGAAAGTTTACATGTCACAAGACTTTATCAAGATGATGTGGAGGAGGACACTTTTGTTGCTTGATGTTCTTAAACTTGGATACAGCTTCATCTTCACGGCACGTTTCTCTTTTTCCCTTTTGCCCTAAAATTATTATTATTATTGCTGTTATTGTTATTTCTGCATGCAATTAGCTCCATTTCACGTGTAAGGGACTTATTTAATTATGTAGGGCTCAATCCTCTGTTCGAATTCAGATAATACGTTTGTTGTAAGAATCTAGGATAATCAAAGATTTTACATGCTCTGGTTAAGTCCGAAAATGATAGTTTAACTACCGGATTTCTAACGATTTAAAAAAAAATCATAAGTTAATATTGTAGGGTTATCGGATAGTAACATAATTAATTTGACTTTGTTGATGAAAGTGAGGTAATGAAATTCTTTGTAATTTTAATTTCTCTAACAACAATGTAGATGTAAACCCAAAATTACATTATAGTAATAAAAATTATATTTTTTAAAATTTTTAATTTTTTAATATTTAAAATGTCTCATTAAATATATCATTTTGAGTATGTTGTTATCTCTGTAAAGAGAGTTGATTCAAAGAAAGTCTATGTGGAAATGGGATTTGTGACACGTGGTGGAATTTTATTGGGTTGGTTTAAAGTGTATAGCTAAAAAAGTCAGGACTCAGGAGGTTCCGTCGTGTGAAATTACAAGTCACAAATAACACTAGCTGGCGGACACATTTATCATATTCACAGGTATTATATATTTTTGGGTATGGAAAAAAAATTAAAAAAAAAAAAGATTTATCCATAGATATTATATATAGTAGTGGCTCTAGCTTTAATTGAATTTGAAGTGACATTTTCATTTCATCACCATTCATTTGAAAAATCCCCAATCACTCTCTTGATTTGTTGTACTTGCCTATCCAAGGGGACGTGGGCAATTAACACTGACAATAACAAATCAACAAATACCTAATGATATATATTATTTTGATTATTGAATATGTAATTTAAATAATTAAATATATAAATTTTATCAATAAATATAAAATTAGTTTCATATTTTCAAAAATTCCATGTTTATTGGTTAAAATTTAATGCTTTAACCTAAGGATAATAAATACTCTTGTTTTTTATATTACATTTGGAGACATTTATCATTTATGTTTCACCACCAATGGACTACCCGTGGATTGACATTCGATGTCTTATTTTTTACATTACATTTGAAGACATTTATGTAAAAAGGGCATGTCTATGATACCCAAAGATATCACATATCCTTAAGTATCAAAGTTGCATGTTCCATGTAATTTCGAGCATTGAACATGCAACTTTGAGCATTAAATATATAAAAATTTTTTTTTTGGAAACGATGGAAATCCCACCGGCTGTCCCGGGTTCTTATAAGAAGTATACCCCCAAGATTCGAACCCAGAACCTCAAAGTGAGATCCTGAACTCTACACCACCAAGCCACACCCCTCATCCTTCGAAATTTTTTTTATTATTATTTTATTTGACTCACTATATATATATATATATATATATATATATATATATAATTATGGTTATGGGCATTGCAAATGCAGGACAGTGATGTGATGTGGATGAGGAATCCATTTACAAGACTAGACAAAAACGAAACAGAAGATCTCCAAATCAGCGTGGATAGATACAACGGTGACCCACGATCACAAAAGAATTTAATCAATACAGGCTTCTATTTCATCAGATCTAACAATAAAACCATCGATTTGTTCAGCAAATGGTACGCCAGGAACGACAACTCAACTGGCATGAAAGAGCAAGACGTGTTATCAGAGTTAATGAAGAAAGGCATCTTCAACCAATTGGGCTTGCGAGTTAAATTTTTGGACACACAATTTTTCAGTGGCTTTTGTCAAGATAGCAAAGAAATTGGGTCTGTGGTTACTGTTCATTCCAACTGTTGCCGTCGTATTGATGCTAAAGTAAGCGATCTCAGGATTATTTTTCGTGATTGGAAGCGTTACAAGGCTATGAATGCTAAATACCCGGCAACCATGAGTCGTAATAAGACCATGTCGTTTCGCTGGTCTCCACATATTGCGTGTAAGAATTCGTGGAAACAGGAAGGAACATAATGCTTCTAATTGTCCTAAAGGAACGTAATTTGGTAGTGTAGAGGTCATGATCTCACATTGAGATTACAGATTCGAATGTAGGGAGTGCGTTTTTTGTAAGAGTCTGGGATAGCCGGGAGTTTTATCTACTTCGCTTAAGTCTGAAAGAGGTGATTTGGCCACGAGATTTCCAACGACTCCAAAAAAAAAAAAATTAATGCTTCAAATTGTCGTCAATGGGTTAGGATTTGATTACCTAAGTCTTGTGTTCGAGTCAAGATATGCATTTCTTGTAAGAATTTGGGGCTTAAGCTTATGTCGGGTGATTTTACGGATGAATTTCCAACATTTCAAAAAAAAAAATTACTTCAAATTATTAGAATATATATATATATATATATATATATATATATTTTTTTATTTTTTGTCTTTTAATTTTATGGAATGGACTGACAGTCAAAATTTTCACAGTTTTTATTTATTAGGCATTTGCTTTTTCACAAACATTTGGCATACAGCACTATTTGATTATCGCAGTTAGGCCCATCAATTGATAAAATTGGGCCTAAGCCCATAAAATCATTGGTAAGCAGTTCAAACTCATTTTGAAATAAAATCCAGATCTTTTTTTGGCTACATCCAATATTTTTCAATGTAAATTTCATGTACTAACTGGTACATATTTTTATAAAAACATGAATTATGTTTTTTTTTTTTTTTTATATGTTTTATATTTATAATTTAGAATAAAATAAATAAATTATTATATTTTTAAATCATTTAACGTGTTTATTCTATTTTTTTGATCACTTACTGATTACACGTGTCGTATTGCTATGGTTGTGACTGACTAGATGGACAAAATCCTAGATCCTACAGTTCAGGTTATAAGCATAAGAAAACCAAACCGTTGATTAATTACTTTCCAAGTCATCGTTGACGAGCTTTAATCCTCTATTTCACGCACTACACATACCACACCCATTCACTAATCATCCACCACCAAGGACAAATCAAGCGGTCAAAAAAACACTCACACTTGTTCTCTCTTTCAGTCAATAATACGGAATAAAGACTCAGCTCTTTTTAATATCACATCCCCTGCCTTTGCTTATTATATCTAGGTTTTTTTTTTCGTCTCGTCAATATATCCCTTCACATCAAATTGGTGAAATTAGGGTTTTTTTAAATCAATCGAATTCTAGGGTTTCTGTTTTCTGTCAATTAAATTAGGAATTTTCTAAAATTAAGGCAAGAATGCCTCCGCGAACGGTGAAAAGAGGAGCGGCGGGGCCGAGGAGGACAGCGAGAGCCACAAAAGCGACAACGAAGCAGCAGCCTGAAGTCCCTGAAGAGACTATTAAATTGGAGGAGGTTCCGGTGAAGGAAAAAGAAAATCCGTTTGTTGGGGATGAAAATAAGCCGATTGCCGTCGAAGATCAACCAAGATCGGATGTCAATGGCTCGGTTGCCGCCACACAAAGTAAGTTCTCTCGATTTACCTTTTTGTTGATTTTGATTCAGATCTATTGCGATGAGCTAGGGTTAATTTTTGTGGGATTGTCAAATTATTCGAGATATGGACTTTTGATTGTTCCTATTAAGATATTTAGTGTCATGATTAGGTGTAGGTATTTATTTTTTGAAAAACTCGTTTTTTTTTCCTTGGTGGGTTTGATTGTGATCGAATGATTTAGCTTTGATTCTCTATTAAGTTGCTAAGGCCTCATAAACTTCATGTTTTTGAAGCTTATATTTGGGAAATCGTTGCCTTGATTGTGTATTAAATGGAAATTACATATTGGGGCTATAATTCCTTTTTTGTGGCTTTAGGCTTCTGAGAGACAATTTGTGTGTTATAATTTTTGAATGGATAAGCAGCAATTTGAGTCTTTTTCACCAGTAGTTGGTCTGCCTTTGTTTTTTTATGGCAGAAGAGGATGAGGTAAAGGAGTCTGTAGATGAGTATGAGAAGGATGAGCGGTTAAACTTGGATGATAATGAGCCTGAATATGAAACTGAAGAATATGGAGGGGTGGATTATGATTACAAGGAAATAGAACATGAGGATGTCCAGGAAGTAGGGGATGAAGAGGATGAACATGATGAAGAAAATTTTGGCGAGGAAGAAGGGGGATTTGGCTGAGGGGGAAATGGAAGATGTTTCTGAAGAACATGACGAAGGTGAAGAGGAAGTTGAGCATGCTGGTGATGCAGCAGAGCATCCACGGATGGTTGATGCAGAGGAAGATGATCATCATGAAATGTTTCAGGAGAGGCGCAAACGTAAGGAGTTTGAAGTATTTGTTGGTGGTTTAGACAAGGATGTTGTTGAGGATGATCTTAGGGAAGTGTTTAGTCAAGTTGGTGAGGTCACCGAAGTCAGGTTGATGATGAACCCACAGACAAAGAAGAACAAGGGTTTTGCCTTCATGCGTTTTGCAACTGTGGATCAAGCAAAACGAGCTGTTACTGAGCTAAAAAATCCTGTGGTAAATTTTGATCATGTTATTTCATCAGTAGAAGCTAAAGTTGTTGTTGTCCTATTTGATAAATTACAATATCTTAATTACTCCAATTCCAGATCAATGGTAAACAGTGTGGTGTTACTCCTAGTCAAGACAGCGACACTCTTTTCCTGGGTAACATTTGTAAGACATGGACAAAGGAAGCTGTAAGTATTCTGGTACCCGGGTGTAATAATGAGGCATAAAGTTATATTATAAAGCTAAACTGGATATTAGAAGATGTTATGCCCAGAGTCCCTGACTCTTTTTTCATTAACTGTTATTTCAGTTGAAAGAGAAGCTGAAACATTATGGAGTTGACAATGTTGAAGATTTGACTTTGGTAGAAGATAGTAACAATGGGGGAATGAATCGAGGTTTTGCATTTTTAGAATTCTCATCTCGTTCAGAGGCCATGGATGCTTTTAAGCGTCTTCAGAAGAGAGATGTGTTGTTCGGTGTTGATAGGCCAGCAAAGGTTTCTTTTGCTGATTCCTTCATTGACCCGGGTGATGAAATAATGGCTCAGGTAAAAGTTTTGGGTGATTCCTCTGCATGACTTGCTGGGTTAGTTTCAATTCTTGCTGGTGTAGCCCTGTTCTTTTTACTCTCTGCCATGAAGGGAATCTAGTAGCTCTGTTGATGTGATGTGTTGGTACTGATTAGTTAATATGGAAGTTGGTTCTTCTGATGCATGCCATAAACTGTAGTGCTCACTAAAATCACGTTGCCTCTTGTGAGGATATATGCTCTGAGGAATGCATTTTCATAACTTAAAAAGTAACCCTTGTTTATGATTACAGTGCTGTCTATGAATTTGACCAATACATGCACACAAGTGTTTTGAGTTGGTTTTGTATGTTCACATACTACTGTGTAGTCTTACTGTTTTTTTTAACCAGAGGTTCAGATGATCTCGTAAGGAAGCTCCACTGACTGCTTTCAAATTTCAGGTTAAAACTGTATTTGTTGATGGTCTGCCTGCTTCATGGGATGAAGATCGTGTCCGCGAGCTTCTAAAGAGATATGGGGAGATCACAAAGATTGAGCTTGCCCGAAATATGCCATCTGCCAAGAGGAAGGATTTTGGCTTTGTATCATTCGATACTCATGATGCTGCTGTCACATGTGCTAAAAGCATCAACAATGCTGAGTTGGGTGAAGGAGACAACAAGGTTTTATGTTGGTTCTTACTGGTTTGTGGCTCTTTTTCTTGTAATGCCTTATTGCTTTTATCAGCTGCTGATTGTTTTGTGTTATTGTCCTGATTCAGACCAAAGTTAGGGCCAGGTTGTCAAGACCACTTCAGAGGGGTAAAGGCAAACATGCTACTCGTGGCGATTTCCGGTCGGGTCGTGGGTCTGGACGGCCAACAAGGGGCTCATGGGGTCGTCCATCACCACGTAGCATACCAGGACGTAGTGTGAGAGGGATTGGAAGTCGTCTCCCGCCTGCTAGTGTGAAGAGGCCTGTTCCAATGAGAAGTAGACGTCCTATTATGTCCATGCCTGCAAGAGCTAGGCCCATGCCGCCACCTCCACCTAGGTCCTATGATAGAAGAGCCCCTGGTATGCATCATATCCATATTGTGCCTTATTGACAGGCCTGTGAACAGTTGTGTATAATACTATCCCCATTGTCGACAGTTCCTATTTACTCCAAGAGCGGCTTGAGGAGAGAATATGGTCGCCGGGATGAGGTTCCTCCTACACGAAGCAGAGCTCCAGTAGATTATGGTTCCAGGGTTGTTCCCGAGAGACGCCCTTATAGAGATGACTATCCATCCCGTGGCTCTGGCTATTCTGACATGCCGAGAAGTACATCTCGCACTGCAGCAAGGAGACCTTATGTAGATGATGCCTATGGTCAAAGGTTTGAAAGGCCTCTTCCAAGTTATCATGAAGGGCGTGCCCGTGATTTTGACTCAGTTTCTGGGTCAAAACGTCTTTATTCTGCTGTGGTTGGTTTCACTGTTAAATCTTGTACATATTTCACACAGTTTCCCGAATTTAGTTAGCTATTAAAATGTTTATGACATGCTCTTAAAAACTTGATCCTAGGATGATGTTCCCCCTCGTTATGCCGATGAGGGTGTCCGCCACTCAAGGGCCCGTCTGGACTATGACCTTGGTGGAGGTGCTTCTCAGTATGGGGATGCATATGGTGATAGGTTTGTCATGCTTTTGAAGTTGAAGCAGTTATAGTTCATACTACTGCCTTAGGCAGCAATATTACTGCAATGATTCATCTTCTTCTGTTTTTGTTGTCAGGATGGGGAGATCTAACGTAGGATATGGTGGCAGCAGAAGCTCTATCTCCAACCAGGATTCGCATGGACTTTATAGCAGTCGTCAGAGCATGGGCTATGGAGGAGGTACTTTTTTTTTTTTTTTTTTTGCGCATATAAGGAGGTACATTTTCTAGTTGCTGATAACTTGATGTTGACCTTACATTATGGAAATATATCTTTATTGTAAGTGGGTACTTCAGTATGTTCCAACTCCCACAGACATTGACTATATTTGTATAATAAACTGTTTTAAACAATTGTGTGGCTTTCAGGTTCATATAGTGGTAGTGATGTTGGTGGAATGTACTCATCGAGTTATGGTAGTGATTATATGCCTCGTGGATCCGATGTATGTCTCTTAACCTTTTTTGATTTGGGACAACAGCGATTATCGATCTTTGCTTATTTATATGTCTTTGTTCTGTTTCACATAGCAGGTTGGTGGTAGCTCTTACTCATCAATGTATCCTGGTCGTGGTGCGGGAGGCAGCAGTTACATGGGTAGTGGTGGTTCTGGATCATACTATTGATTTGGTAAAAACTGAAACCCAAGTAAAATTTTATTTTGTGTTCAAATATGATTTTCTTATTCTATCATAAACTGAGAGATAATGGTTCACCGAAGACTTTGGCATCTCTCTAGTTTCCTAAGACGTATCGTTCACGACAAAGGAGTCTATGGTTACAAGTGAATTTTCTATGGAACAGATTTGAGATGATAAAGAGGCTGCTGTAGGATGTGGACTGTATGAAGCTCTTGCATTTGGATGCCTACCATTTTGGAGAGGAGCAAGTTGCTGAGCCTAGCAGCCTCTATATATGTTATGGGAAAATTTCCTAACTTAAAAAGTTTTGTAGTAAGAGAAGGGCTGCACTGGTTCAGGCCATTCTTGGTTCTACAGACTGGTTACTTTTGTCAAGTCTTATAATGCTGTAAGGAAACTTCAGTCATTTAGAGATGAAAACAAGAAGTGCTCGGTATGTGATATGTATGAATTGCTACTTTATTTTATCTGTATAAGAACTCCACTTGATGGACAATGTGGAGGCATCTGCATAATCTGTTTTAATGGACAGCTTTTGATGAGAGATTGAGGTTTTTCTGTATATGGTAAAGCATTTTTGGATATTTTGCTATGCTGATTCATTGGATAAGTTTTGACTACGATATAGAAGGCAATTTAGTCTTGTCGGAGCACGTATTGCTCTCAGTGCTGCAAGCCTGAATGGAAATATGAAAGCGAGTTAACAAGCAACTAATTGATGATGGCTATGAGAAGAAAACAATGAGCATATTTTGAATAGTCATAACAAGTTTACCTTTAATTTAAACCTGTGGTACATGGATCCACTTATGGAAGCTGATAAGTATTATCGCTCATGTTTATCTACGGATCATGGCTTGTGAAGCATATACACACTCCTTGCATTTCAGCATAGCTTTGATTTTCTTATGGAATTGCAATCCAAGTGCCAATGGAAAGTCAATAAAAGTTGAATTTTTAAGGAGGAGAATACATGAAAATTGTTCACACCTTAGCTGTTAGTTTACTAGAGTTTGATTCATTTTCAATTCCCCATTGATATCTTCCAAGGAATATGTTAAGATTTGTGTTTCTCATATTAAATTTTTGGTCTTCTGAGTTTGAGTTGGCCTTTTGGAGTATATCTGGTGAAAGATTGAAATTGCTTTGTTTAGGTCACCAACAGCAAATTATGCCCTCTTTTAGACTGATGGACTATTGTCATATACTCCAAACGTTTGCTATTTCACTTTAACATGATCTCATTTCTCGATTAAAGATATCTAATGTTCAGCCGTTGGGTTTATGAGTAGTTCCGTGGACTGTGATTTGGATTGTCTATTCTTTTACCATAAAAATGCAGATACTTGGTGTGTTTTGGAAAGTGGTAGTATGACAGTTCTTTTCATTCTAGACAAAGGGAAGGGGGTACAGGGTGGACGACTTCAAAGCGAGCTTGCTTCATTAGATAGTGAAAATCAGCCAGATTTTGTTATCCACTGCTGAACTTATTGCAGGTTACTTCTTCACTAAATCTTGGAACAAGATCTTTGAATATTGAGTTGGATGTTCTCTAATTGGTTTGAAGTTACAGACACCTTTAAGTTGGATAGTTTTGGCAAGTTCTTAGTGGAATCTTGAAATAGGATAGTTGTTGGATATGGGATAGAACTTACTTGGTTTACGTAAACTGGTAAGAGTAGAGTGTACAGGAAACTGGCTAGAAATTACCGAAACATAAGAATGATGGTTGATCGTTCTAGGAGAGATATTTAAAAATGCCTTTGTTTCAACCAGTATAAAGTTCATGATACCAATTATTTTAGTTATTATCCTTTTTTGTTCCTTTTACTTCTTTCTCAGGACCTTTTAATGTCCTTTGAATACTGGTTGCAGAGAAAATTTCATGTCTATGATTAAGGTGGTTGCGACTTGCGAGTAGACCTTTGATTGGTAGATTCCTACAATGATAGTATGCTTGGCCTTTGTCTACATCGTATTTGTGTTTTTTCACGACCTTGATTGGTCATTTCTTATTAAACTAAAGAAATCCGAAGTCTATGTTTTAGTCATCTAGAATTTAGCGAGTGTTGTCTTAATCTATTTGTTGATTATTTTTGGTGGTAGAATCTGAATGCCTGATCATATTATAACTTGTTGAATGAATTTCTTCGGTTTTGTTTTATATCGTCAGGATAAATACTGTTGTAATGTTGCCCATTTGGTGGAGAAGCTGTTGAAGCTTACTTCTCATTTAATGTTTCATTTTATTTTATCTTCCTTTTCCCCTTCCCCTTCCCCTTCTAGCAAACTCTTGTGATCATGTAATTCTCTTCTGTTTATATATTCTAGTTGTGAGAGTTCACCATCGGCGGACTATTTTGTATTTTGTATTTTTTTTTTTTTTACAATTCTAGAAATATCAATATGATTTTATTTTGATTAGTATGATCTCAACAATGCCATCAAAATTTGTATAAACAATATTCGAAAAAAATAACTAACCACATTCTCCCAATACTATACATTTCGTAATCCTTTGAGGCTCAACATAATTGCTACTCTACTAAGGGTACGTTTGATAGAGAGTATAAACTACTTTATAAGTTATGGAACAAAACGCAAGAGTATAAAGTAGCGTCAAAAAATAATCTCATGATATGAGATTATGATTAATGCTTCGCCAATACTCCACCAAACAGACGTAATTTGTTTGAGCTATATTTAGTCAATGTTCTTGGCCTAGGTTTTTGAAAAATATGGCTCTATAGTGCTTTCTCCGTAGAGAGTATTGTTAGAGAGTAAATTATTTTTATAAGTTATGGAACAAAACGAAAGAGTATAACATAACGTCAAAAAATAATATTATGATGTGAGTTTATAATTAACGCTCTATCAGTGTTCTACCAAACAGATTGTAATTTATTTGAGGTAGGTTTTAGTGGCTTAGTGAAAAATATGGCTTTATAGTGTTTTGTTATTCTGTTGCAAGCAAACTTGAGATCAAAGTGAAGTACCCAGAGAGAAAATACGTTTCTTAAACCTTGGACTAAAATATTTTAGTCATTGTTGTAAATTTCCAACTTTTAGTGAACAAAAGACTCCTCAAGAATTTGAATTATGACCAATATTACGTGATTTGCCATGTCAACATGCACAATTAGCCTGCCATTATATTTAGGGATATTGTCCTCCAAAATGATCTCTCTTTTTCTACAGAAGTCAGAGAAATTTTAGTTACACAGGCTAATTTTTTTGTCATTTTTGGAAATTTCCAACTTTCAGTGAACAAAAACTACACCAGATTTTGAATTATGACCAATATGTCCCATTAGTGGGGGGTCTTAAATCTTTGAGTTTGGGCTTTGAGTTGGGTTATGATTATTAAATTTCAAAGTTTAATCTGTGAAAGAGAGAACAAAAGTTGGGTATTATAGTGGATTGTGTCTTTTACTGGAAAAGAAACAGAAATTTAAGTTTTTGGTGATTTATTTGTAGCAAAGGTGAGGCATGACACTCAAGCGGCGTGGTTTGATGGTATAGGGTCCATGATTCGACCTTCAGGTTCTGGGTTCGAATTCAAGAGTGTATTTTTTATAAGAACCCGAGGCAATCGAGGATTTTACATACTCTATTTAAGTCCGAATCGGGTGGTTTGACAACGGAATTTACAACGTTTCCAAAAAAAGTGCTCGGTTTCGATGCATGTTTCAAATGATCCGACTAGATTTGCACTGTTTCTGCGAATCTAACAGTACCCATTATGAAAAATTAAATGGATAATATGTAATCACTTGATTTTTATTTTTTATCTTTTGTTTTCGACGCATAGTTTTCGGAATACAAATGTTCTTGTATACCTTGAACTTTAAAAATGTTCGGGTTATCATCTCGTTGAAGAATTCAAATCTAGTACTTAAAAGGTGTGCTAATTTTTTTTTTAAAATAATTTTCAATCACGTATATATAAATAATAATCAACGATTAAGATTTAATTATATATAAATTATTATTCAATAACTATCCACACAAAACTAAGTTTATTATTATTGAAGGCCAACTCATTAAGAGGAGAGTTTGATGCCATTTTGTGTGTGTGTATGGGGGCTATAGATAGCAAATTTGATAACATATCTTTAAAGAAACTCAAGGGTATATTTATAGAACAAATAAAAATTAGAAGTTGAAAAATTAGACATCAATTTATCAATTAGTTTGGTAGCCTTTTTTTAACAATTTTTTTTTATTACACTTCCCAAGTCTTACTGGAACTGAACTAATAATAAAACGAAGCTCCTGTATCATTAAAAAATATGATTATACTATCAGATGAACCACTAAATTTTTATGGGCGATACCTTATGTGGAAGCTTAGAGTAAAGTAAAACAAAAGATAAAAACTGGGATAATGAAGGGCAGAACCCTCCTATCAAGTAAAGCTCCAAGCTACAAAAAAGGAAATGTTGTCAAGAACCAAAATACTGAAAATGAAAAGCACAAATTAGCACTTGCACTCAAGGTAAGAAAGATCTCAAAGACCTCAAAACTTGAGCATTGCATTAAGTTCTAATTTTATTTGAATTTTCTAAAATAGATT